>JBAPLJ010001992.1:0-280792 GCA_037832345.1 Rhizophora mangle | reverse complement strand
CTTGTATCCTAATGAAGATTCTTATTTTCAATTAATAGTAACTAATGATATTCTCGCCCTTCTTCTGAATGTTTTTCAATGAAAATTTTGATTTAAAGGTCTCAAAGTTAGGTTTTGGATGCATGGGGCTCAGCGGAGTATACAATGCCCCAATCTCTGAAGAAGAAGGCATTTCAATTATTAAGAATGCATTCAGTAGAGGAATTACATTTTTCGATACATCTGATGCTTATGGACCTCATACTAATGAAGTCTTGGTTGGCAAGGTAAGTGTCAAAATATTTGCTTTTCTTTTGAAGTTATGTTTTTTTTTTTAAGTAAGATCCTGTGAAGTAAAATGAACAAATTAGTGGAAGAGCATTCCTTTTTGTTCTCAACATCTTGCAGGCATTAAAGCACTTACCTAGAGAAAAGATCCAGTTGGCTACCAAATTTGGGATTGTTTTAACTGGTGCTGATTTTAGTAGCATTGATGTACACGGCAATCCTGAATATGTTCGTGCATCTTGTGAGGCTAGCCTGAAGCTTCTTGGAGTGGAATACATTGATCTCTACTATCAGCATCGGACTGACACTTCAGTGCCAATAGAGGAAACTGTATGTCTGTCTGTCCTCTCTTTACTTGCTTCTTTATCAGGCAAAGAAATGTTATGTAGAGGCTGGTTTTTGACATGGGAGTAACATAAGCCCACAAAAAGTACAATTAAGATTGTTGGATTGCACATTTGTGGTCTCATGTTTGCGTAAGCAATGGTTCTAATTGCACCTTTTGTGGATTAACATTTCTTCCCCATCAAAAACCCAATATTAGTTTTGTCACTTAAACCAACAATCAATTTTTTGAGTTGGCAGATGGGTGAGCTAAAGAGATTAGTGGAAGAGGGAAAAATTAAGTACATTGGATTATCTGAAGCAAGTCCTGACACAATAAAAAGGGCACATGCAGTTCATCCCATAACTGCTGTGCAAATGGAATGGTCACTTTGGTCAAGGGACATTGAGGAAGAAATAATCCCACTTTGCAGGTATCCTCGTGTCACAGAATTTCGATGTACAAGTTGATGTTTCCTAGAGTATAGCAGCAAAAGTTTCAATCTTTATCTTATCCGACGGTTCTAGTTGCATTCTCAGATTCTTTACTTCGCCCTCTGGAAAATCTGCAGGGAACTTGGAATTGGAATAGTTCCATATAGCCCTCTTGGTAGGGGCTTTTTTGGAGGCAGAACGGCTGTTGAAAGCTTGCCTCCAGATTGTACACTGGTACTACAAACCTTTGCTTCTGCTTTCTTTTTTCTTATTTTGGCACTTATTAAGCATCTCCTTAAAGAGTTCTTTTGTTTTTCTTTATTTTTTTGGGTTCCAATTTTGGATCTTATTGTAGGTTTCATACCCAAGATTCACCAGAGAAAATCTTGAGAAAAACAATGTGTTTTATAAGCGAATAGAAGAATTGGCAAAAAGACATGGATGCATGCCTGCCCAGCTAGCCCTTGCATGGGTTCTTAATCAAGGGGATGATGTGGTACCCATTCCTGGTGAGTCAAGCTTCTCCATTGAGTGCATTTTTCAATTCTCCAATTAAATTATGTTGTACCATTTTACACTTAGCAATGTGTTTTAGTTTGCTGATATTTTCCTGGTCAAATTCAATTCTTTAGGGACAACCAAGATCAAAAACTTGGATGCCAACATTGGGTCATTGAGAATTAACCTGACAAAGGATGGATTGAAGGAGCTTTCTGATGCTGTTCCCACCAATGAAGTGGCTGGAGTTAGATCTGCTTCTATCGAGCATACTTGGAATTATGCTAACACAACGCCTACAAATAGAAAAGTCTCATGATATGCATATGATAGGCCACAAAAAGATGGAACGAGCAACATTTAGTGTGCGTTTAAACATTACTTCTTATCCAAAACTTTAAAATTTGAGTTGTGAGACTTTTGTTGTTCTTTATATGTTGTTCGCACTTTCTCTTCATTCTCAACGTGAGATTTCCTTTTTCAAATGGCAAATAGTTCAAGTTTACTTTCCATGAAACCAAAGGGTTTCTTGTGCCATGTGTTCACTAGGTACTTACTTCCATTTGGCAGTTTAGTAGGCTGTCTTTTATTTCCTCCTCCCAAATTTAAGGAACAATTTGAAATTAAAAAAAAAATTAAAGAAGCAATGCTTTAGTGTTACAAAAGTAACCTGCAAGGGGAAGCGATTGTTAGAAGGTGACTCTAATATCACTGTTAGAAAAATAGTTTTGATAATACTAATAAAGAGAATATTATGATTTTATTAATATGATAAAATAAATATATAATTGATACAATCTAATAATAACTAAGAAGTACTCATATTAATAATTTAGGGACATATAAACAATATAAACTAGGGATGAATACCTAAATTTACTAAAATAGTTAAATTTTAAATCAAATTCAATTTGGATTTCTATTATAATAAATTTCTAATTTAAGTTAACTTCTAATATGAATTATCATCAATATCTTCCCTTAATTCTGATTAGGTGATACTCTTAATCCTACCATCTGCTTCAGCTTGACAAATGCTTCATTCTTTAATGGTTTCGTGAGAATATCAGCTACTTGATCTTTAGACTTGCAGTAGATCAATTCAATCTCCCTTTTATCAACTTGATCTCTCAAAAAGTGGAAACAGTGTCAATGTATTTACTCCTTCCATGTGTAACTGGATTTTTGGCTAAATTAATTGTAGAAACATTATCAACAAATATTTTTGTGGGAACTTCAACTGGAACATATATCTCACTTAACAAATTGCGAAACTTCAAGCACTTGAAGCTACAGCTACATACTTTGCTCACAATTACCTTCTTTGTCATAGGATTGAATAACTTATATCCTCTTTTTCTGTAGCCAAGAAAAATTGTCTTCACTCTTCAATCATCTAACTTTGTCCTTGTCTTTGCTAGAACATGAGTATAGACAACAAAACCAAACACCTTGAGATGCCTTACACTAGACTTAAAATCGCTCCAAACTTCCTTAAGAGTGACATTTTGAATACTTGTTGTTGGAGATCTATTCAACAAGTAAACAACACATAAAATAGCTTATGCCCAAAATGGATTAGGAATTCCCTTGGCCTTTAACAAGTTTCTCACTATATTCATGATTGATCTGTTCTTTCTTTCAGCAACTCCATTATGCTATAGGGTATAAGGAATTGTAACTTCATGCTTTATTCCTTATGCTTCACAATACTCTTTGAACTCATTAGAAATATATTCACCACCTCCATCAATTCTTAGAATTTTAACATAATGTCTACTTTGTCTTTCAACATAGGTCTTAAACTTCTTAAAATAATCAAATGTATCAGACTTTCTTTGCATACAATAAACTCATGTCTTCCTTGTAAAATCATCAATAAAGGTAAGAAAATACCTATTGTTTCCATATGATGACACATTCATTAGGCCACAAACATCAGAGTGAATGAGTTGGAGTAGTTGTCTTGCACGCCAAGTCTTTGACACAAAGGGTTGTCTGCTCTGTTTGGGAAGGATACATACTTCACAAATTTGATTAGGATGATGTATCCTGGGCAAGCTTGTCTCCATGTTTCCTTGTTCAAGCAACTTTAAATTGTGAAAATTTAGATGGCCAAAACAAAGATGCCATAACCAAGACTCATCTTTGATAATAGCACTTAGACAAGTGTAAACATTAGTGGCAATATCAACTTGGAACATCTGATTCTTCGTTAAAGGGGATTTAAGAATGAGTGTACCTTTCTCATCAAGAATTAAGAGACAGTTATTACATAACTACATGTTTTACCCCTTTTCAAGTAATTGGCCCAAACTGAGAAGGTTGCTTTTCATATCTGGTATATAAAATACATCTGAGATATAATTATGATATTCATTCTTCAACTTGATAAGGATTCGCCCTTTTCACATCACTGGAACACTACTATCATCAACAAACTAGAGTGTCAAGCGGATTGACTCATCAAGATCAGCAAAAAGCTCCTTTGACCCACACATATGATTAGTACACTCGGTGTCAAGGAACCAAATATTATAGTTTGGTTTTTTAGTAGCTACAGTAACCATCATAAGTGCTTCATTTCCACCATCTGAATCTCCCTCTTGCGCATAATGAGCTGTCTGATTATACCCTTAAGACCTGCACTCATTAGCATAATGACCATACTTATGACAAGAGTAACACTCAATGTGAGACTTGTCATGCCTTCTTTTACCACAACCTCTTCCTTGGCCTCGACCTCGACCTCTATACATCTAGTTTGATCTTCTTTGGTCATTGTATTGATTGTCACCATCTATATAGTTGTTGTAGTGATTATTACTAGGTCCTCATCCTCTTCCACAAGAAGAACCTTGCCTCTACTTTGATTGATCAATCTGATTACTTTTGGTATGAGCTTAACTTTAAAGTGCTTGCTTTACTAGCTTCTCAATGTGCTTCTCATTCATTCGTTGTTCATGAGCTTATAACGTGCCTGTTAGTACATTAACTAACATTTGAGACAAATCATGTGCTTCTTTTATAGTAGCCACAATGTGCTCATACTGCAATGTGAGTGTCTGTAGGATCTTTTCAACTTTCATCTGATCATTTAGTTGCTCTCCATAGATTCTCATTTGATTTGTTAGGGAAAGTACTCTACTTATATAAACTGAAACTAGTTTTGAAGTTTCCATCTGCAAAAGCTCTTTCATCATTCACCCCCTGATGGGTGAAATAGAATGCCTTTTTATCTTTCTTTTGAAACTCTCAGCCTTTTGTGCTTTTGTAACATCTATTGTGAGTTCTATAACTTCATACTCTACAATACTCAATAATTCATTATAACCAAATAAAACTTTCATCTGCACACTCCATCTATTATAATTTTTTCCATCCAGAATAGGAATTGAAACAAGGATTGTACCGTTCATATTGAAATTCATGATTTTTTTTTTAATTTGGCCCCCAAACTTTTATTATTTTCAATATGACCGTCAAACTTTTATTATTTTTAATCTGGACCTGGAGCAATCTGACCCCTTAACTGCAATTCTCTGTACTTTTCTCTTTTAAATCACCACCAAGCAGTCCCTAGGAAGAAACCAATTTGTCTGTGATTTCACAACAATAACAGCGGCAACAACAACAGCAGTGTGTCACAGGCCGACAAATGCAAACCCAATTCATCAAAGGGGGTCCAAACCCACTACCAATGGCCCAAAGAACCCGAGAAGATTCCCCAGCATATTCCATGTACACAATTCTAGAATGTAATATTCCCCAGCATATTCCATGTAAATATCTAGGATATGAAGATTCTAGATTCAAGGCAAAGGGATATAAATACCCTAAGCCTCATTCATTTATATCATTAAGCATTCAAGTAATCAATCCAATCTCTCCTTTTCCAAGCCTCTGAAATTCCTCTTTACACTTTGCTCTCTCTCTTTAGGCTTACTAGCAACTTTCCCTTGAAGTTGTCTAGTGCCGCGTGGGTTTAGAGTGTCCGCAAACTCATCCCGTGACAGTTGGTATCAGAGCCTTGGTTGCTACTGTTAAACACCAAAGATGGCTTCCATCAATGAAGTTTGTGTGGAGGAGCAAAGCTGTGGACGAGAGGAACAACGCACCTACATCACAAAGCGCCGTAAATCGAAGACCACTCTAATGGAGGCCTTGGAGTTTCGTGTTGCAGAGTTGGAGAAGAACTTCTCAAGGATAGAACCAGCCCTTGAGGAGCAGGCTGCCCAAATTGACAACGTGGAGACGGAATTCGGAAAAGTCACTTGTGTGGTGAAATCCACCTTTTGGGAGATCAGTCAATCCTTTAAGTATGATCTCGACGACATTTGACGAGAGGTATGTAGTGATCATTCCTTTACTAAAGTTGAGTTACAAGACCTTAGATGTGAGGTAGATGGTGTTCGTGCTGATTACAAACAAACCATTGTTAATGGCTCATGTTCCACCGATACCACCAACTTTGACACAATCCAAGTGCCTAAGCCTGCTACTTACAATGGCACTCGTAACACTACGGAAGTAGAAAGCTTCTTCTTTGGCTTAGAACAATACTTTGAAGCCAAGTTTGTTCAAGATGATGCAACAAGGATCTGCACTGCCCCCACATTCCTACGAGATGCTGCCCAACTATGGTGGCATCGAAAGCATGGCGAGGTTGGCAAAGGCATTTGCTCAATTGACACTTAGGAAGACTTCAAGCCAGAGTTAAAGAAGCACTTCTGCCCAAGCAACACCGAGAAGGAAGCTCGAGGTCATCTCAGACGATTAAAGCAAGGAGGGACCATCCGTGACTATATCAAGGAGTTCACCACCCTTATCCTTGAGATTGAGGACATGTTTGACAAAGACTCTCTCTTCTACTTCATGGATGGATTAAAAGATTGGGCTAGAGTTGAACTGGAGAGATATAATGTGCAAAGCTTGGATGGAGCCATTGTCGCTGCCGAGTCTCTCGTGGAATACAACACCCAATCTAAGGAAAAGCGATCCAACCAGGGTAAAAGTGGGGGAGAGAAATCCGAACGCAAGGAGTAAGGGTCCAAGGATAAAGGGAAGGCCAAAGCCTTGTCACATGGTGAATGGCATGATCGAGGTAAGTCTGATTCTCCCAAACCAAAATCTCCATGTTTTATTTGCAATGGTTCCCATTGGATGAAGGATTGCCCCAAGCGCAAGACCCTTAACGCCATCATGAGCCAGTTTGAAGATTACTCTTCACAAGACAAGCAAGGTCAAACCAAGATCGGATCATTTCGAATCCTGGCAACCATGAAGGGGAAAAGCGCACAACCCCATATCGACCATAAGGGTTTGCTATACGTCCAAATCACCATTAACGGGAAGCAATCTAGAGCCATGCTAGACACCAGAGCTTCCCACAACTTCATTTCCATGGAGGAGGCCAAGCGGCTTGGCCTCAAGTTAACAAGTAAGGGCAGAACCCTTAAAGCAGTGAACTCACCAGCAAAACCAATTGTCGGCATTGCTAAAGGCGTTCCCACAACCCTTGGTGTGTGGAAAGGAAGCATCGATTACTTTGTAGTCCCTATGGACGACTTTTAAGTGGTGTTAGGCATGGAGTTCTTTGTTAAGGTACAAGCCTTCCTATTCCCAGCTTCCAACTCACTCGGAATACTAGAGGGAGGAAGGGCCTGCACCATACCTGTGGAACATGCTTGACGATTGGAGGATTAAGCTTTATCCGCATTACAATTCAAGCGAGGTATGAAATCTGACCCTAGCTACCTTGTTATCATTCATGAGCTCAATGATGGGGATGTCAACCCCAAGGTCACCTTGCCCACTGAGGTGGCCCAAGTCCTTGAAGAGTTTAAGGATGTCATGCCACAAGAACTGTCAAAGAGACTCCCACTTAGGCATTAGGTGGATCATGAAATTGAGTTGGAGTCAAATGCCAAGCCTTATGCCTTGGCACCATACTGTATGGCACCACCTGAATTGCAAGAGCTACGTAAACAGCTCCATGACTTGTTGGATTTAGGCTACATCCAACCCTCGAAGTCTCCCTATGGTGCCCCAGTGCTTTTCCAAAAGAAGAAAGATGGAAGTCTCCGCATGTGCATCAACTACCAAGCATTGAACAAGGTCACCATAAAAAACAAGTATCTGATATCGTTGATCTTAGATCTTTTGGACTAGCTTGGTGATGCACGATGGTTCTCAAAGCTAAACTTGTGCTTGGGATACTACCAAGTATGCATTGCAATTGGAAATGAGTCTAAGACAACATGCATGACAAGGTATGACTCTTTTGAATTCTTGGTTATGCCATTTGGTCTCACCAATGCACTAGCAACCTTTTGCACATTTATGAATAAGCTATTTCATCCCTTCCTCAATCAATTCATGGTAGTATACCTAGACAACATCATGATGTATAGCAAGACACTTGATGAACACTTGTAACACTTACGACAAGTCTTCCAAGTGCTACATGACAATGAACTCTACGTTAAGAGAGAAAAGTGCTTATTTGCCACACAAGAAGTAGAGTTCCTTGGTCACCACATTTGGGATGGACAGCTTATGATGGATCCAGTAAAGGTAAAAGCCATCATAGAATGGGAGCCACCAACCAGAATTCCGGAGCTAAGATCCTTCCTCGGTCTAGCCAACTACTATCGTCGGTTCATCAAAGGGTACTAAGCAAGGACAATACCCCTGACCAACTTATTAAAGAAGGATCACACATGGAGATGGACAGAACAATGCCAACATGCCTTTGATGGTTTAAAGAAAACCAACTCTGAGGAGCCAGTCCTTAGCCTTCTGCATCTGAGTAAAGCCTTTGAGGTACACACTGATGCTTCTGACTTTGCCAATGGAGGTGTTCTTATGCAGGATAATCACCTCATTGCCTTCGAAAGCCATAAGTTAAATGATACGGAGCATCGTTACACTATACAAGAGAAGGAGATGATGACCATTGTCTATTGCCTACGGACATGGCGACATTACCTACTTGGTTCACACTTCTCCATCTTAACCGACAATGTGGCTACAACTTACTTCCAAACTCAAAGGAAGTTAAGCCCAAAGCAAGCTCGGTGGCAAGATTTCCTTACAGAGTTTGACTACCAGCTAAAGTACAAGTAAGGTAAAGCTAATGTGATAGCCAATGCACTTAGTAGGAAAGCGGAGCTTAGTTTGTTAACTCTCAGTCAACCTGAGGGCCTTCTCATCTCTCGCATTAAGGAAGGCATAGACAAGGATTCCAAGATGCAAAACCTAGTCAAACTAGCCCGTAAAGGCAAAACTCGACGGTTTTGAGAAGATAATGGGCTACTTTTGACCGTTGGCAACCGAATCATGGTTCCCCGATATGGAAATTTGAGGAGGGAGATCATGAAAGAGTGTCATGATACTCGATGGGCAGGACACCCTGGTGTTGCACACACCCTTGCCCTTCTTCAATCCTCCTACTACTGGCCATAAATGCGGGATGATGTGGAAGCATACGTTCATACATGCCTTGTTTGCCAGTAAGACAAGGTTGATCTACACCACCCTGCAGGTCTTTTGGAACCCTTGCCAATTGCTGAAAGACCATGGCAAAGCTTATCCATGGACTTCATCATGGCCCTGCCCAAGTCCGAAGGTTATGGGAGCATTATGGTGATTGTAAATCGATTTAGCAAGTATGCTACATTTATTCCAGTTTCTCAGGATTGCACCGTAGAGGAAGCTGCCCGCGCCTTCCTCAAACATATCATCAAACTTTGGGGAGTACCGTGCAGTGTTGTAAGTGATTGAGACCCACGTTTCATTGGAAGCTTTTGGACAGAACTCTTCAAACTCTTAGGGACCGATCTCAACTTCTCCACCAGTTTCCATCCCTAAAATGACAGCCAAACTAAGTGCATCAATGGACTATTGGAGCTGTATTTGAGGCACTATGTAAGTGCCCATCAACAGGATTGGGACAAGTTGATTGATGTGGCTTAATTTTCCTACAATCTCTAGAGGAGCGAGGCCATGGGTAGTAAGAGCATTTTTAAAGTGGCTAGGCCATTAACATGTTGCACACATGGGAACAAAGTTGTAGACCCAAAATCTGACTTAATGAACCAAAGTTAAGATCTTCAAACACGTGAATGGTGCAGCCACCGTCTTGGTAACCATACACTCCTGATGCACATAAGTACAAGGAGCATGCACCATTAGTCTTATTTGCAATTGGATTGATTACAAGTCTAGCCTCAAAGACCTCAATCTCGCGGTACTAATAAGACAATATCAAACATACAGTGGGTAATTAGTTGCATATTCACAATTTTATGGCAAACTTTATACTTGAAGAGTAGCATACAACTTGTACACTAATACTGTTCCTTTCATATGGACTGTATGAGGGATTTGCCATGAGATTGGTTTGTGGGACCTACTGCCTACTAGATAAAAAAATACAAGGAATTTGCAATGCAAAATGCAGGATGGTACAATCCATTAAACCCAAAACGCTTAATTCCAATCATAAAAGGAGTTAAAACATGAAAAGGCAATCAATCGAGATTTTCCATGAACTCACCTTGCTAACTTCATGAACAATGTACGTTCCTGCTATGGAACCAAACGAATTAATAAGTTGGGCCAAAGACGATTGTCCTGATAGGCCGAGTCACGCCATTGCCGACGACAGACAGACCCAATGACCATCAAAACTACTTCGAGATGGTCAGCAAAATAAGACCAGGAAGTGTGGTTTCATAAATGGCAAGCTGAGTTTCATGTACAACCAGGAAGTGTATCTGGTCCTGATGAAATTGGACACGTGTCTCTGACTGTTTTGCCGACTTCCTCCCAGCTAGAACCTGCAAGAACCTTGTCTTCTGCTTTTCCCACCCATCAGAATTCCATACACAAATCTGAAGAGAAGATAAACTCATAAGAAATTTTGGAATTTAAAAATGCATGCTTCTTTTTAATCACAAGATAATTCCCTCTTTGGACTAACTGATGTTTCGCTCCATTGATTTTTCCACCGGTTTTGATGAGTGAAAAGTCACGTGAGCCTCTGTTGTGCCTTTGATTGGTGGTTTCTTTCTTTGCTCTTTATTGCTTACAGACATGCAGGGCCTAATGAGATGGTTGTGTTCATTTTCTGCATGCAAAATGCTTTTAGCTTTGCTCTCATTTCTCTCGAGGCCTGTAAAAGATTAATGTCAGAAGATGCATTGGCAAAATTTACATAAGATTGAAATTTTTTCAGGGAGGGAGAAAAATAATAGAGTAGAGAAAGAAACATGCACAAATTTGATTACTGCTGTGATGCCAATGTCTGGCGTAAAAAACAAAAACAAGAAAAAACAAAACGAAATTTATAACTGCTGATTTTTCCTGCTCAAAGGAAAGACTAAATAACCAGAACCACTTTTCAAGACATGCCAATTTACAATCTCTTGCCTGCAGTTCTAACATGCATCCACTCATCCACTCGGAGCAAATCAATTTGCACTGGGACTATTGGATGCTGGGGTCCATGTATTTGAGCCTCTTGAATCTGAAGGAAAATGGGGCTTGCCTCCACCTGATGAAAATGGGTCAGCAAGCAGCATGCCAACTACTCCTTCAGTAGGACCTTCAGGTTCAGATCAAGCCCAGAGATGATCCTAAGCCAGAGCACAAGTTCTTTTATATTCTTGGCTTGCTGGCCCATTCCTAATTTAGGTATGTACGTCATTTGACTAGCTTTTTATCACAGGCCGACAAATGTAGACTCAATCCATCAAAGGGTCCAAACTCATTACCAAAGGCCTGAAGGATCTGAGAAGATTTCCTAGAATATTCCTTATATACAATTTTAGAATATAATATTTTCCAATATATTCCATATAAATATTTAGGATATGAAGAATTTTAGATCCAAGGTAAAAAGTTATAAATACCCTAAGTCTCATTTATTTGTATCATCAAGCATTAAAACAATCAATACAATCTCTCTTCCTCCAAGCCTCTGAAATTCCTCTTTACACTTTGCTCTCTCCTTTTAGGCTTACTAGCAACTTTCCCTTAAAGTTGTGTAATGTTGCGTGGGTTTAGAGTGTCCGCAAACTCATCATGTGATAGTTGGTATCAAAGCCTTGGTTGCTACCGTTAAGCACCAAAGATGGCTTCCGTCAACAAAGTTTATGTGGAGGAGCAAAGCCGTGGTTGGGAGGAACAACGCACCTACATCACAAAGCACGATAAATCGAAGACTGCTCTAATGAAGGCCTTGGATTTCTGTGTTGCAGAGTTGGAGAAGAAGTTCTCAAGGATAGAATCAACCCTTGAGGAGCAGGCTGCCCAAATTAACAACATGGAGATGGAATTCAAAGATGTCACTCACGTGGTGAAATCCACCCTTCGGGAGATCAATCAATCCTTCAAGCGTGATCTCGACGACATTCAACAAGAGGTATATAGTGATCGTTCCTTTACTAAAGTTGAGTTATGAGACCTTAGACATGAGGTAAATGGTGTCCATGCTGATTACAAACAAGCCATTGTTAATGGCTCATGCTCCACCAGCACCACCAACTTTGACATAATTCAAGTGCCTAAGCCTACTACCTACAATGTCACTCGTAACGCTATAGAAGTAAAGAACTTCCTCTTTGGCTTAGAATAATACTTCGAAGCCAAGTTTGTTCGAGACAATACAGCAAGGATCTACATTGCCCCCACATTTCTACGAGATACCGCTCAACTATGGTGGCGTCGCAAGCTTGGTGAGGTTGGCAAAGACATTTGCTCAATTGACACTTGGGAAGACTTCAAGCGGGAGTTAAAGAAGCACTTCTGACCAAGAAACACCAAGAAGGAAGCTCGAGGTTGTCTCCAATGATTAAAGCAAGGAGGGACCATCCGTGACTACATCAAGGAGTTCACCACCCTCATCCTTGAGATTGAGGACATGTCTGACAAAGACTTTCTCTTCTACTTCATGGATGGATTAAAAAATTGGGCTAGAGTTGAACTGAAGAGACATAATGTGCAAAGTTTGGATAAAGCCATTGCCGCTATCGAGTCTATCGTGGAATACAACACCCAATCCAAAGAAAAATGATCCAACCAGGGTAAAAGTGGGGGAGAAAAATCTAGACACAAGGAGCAAGGGTCCAAGGATAAAGGAAAGGCTAAAGCCTCATCATATGGTAAATGGCATGATCAAAGTAAGTTTGATTATCCCAAACCAAAAACTCCGTGTTTCATTTGCAATGGTTCCCATTGGATGAAAGATTGCCCCAAGCGCAAGACCCTCAACGCCATTATGAGCCAGTTTGAAGATGACTCCTCACAAGACGAGCAAGGTCAAATTGAGATGGGATCACTTTGAATCCTAGCAACCATGAAGGGGAAAAGCGCACAACCCCATATCGACCATAAGGGTTTGCTTTACATCCAAATCACCATCAACGGGAAGCAATCTAGAGCCATGCTAGACACTGGAGCTTCCTACAACTTCATTTCCATGAAGAAGGCCAAGCGGCTTGGCCTCAGGCTAACAAGTAAGGGCGGAACCCTTAAAGCAGTGAACTCACTAGCAAAACCAATTGCCGACATTGCTAAAGGCGTTCCCACAACCCTTGGTGCATGGAAAGGAAGCATTGACTACTCTGTAGTTCCCATGGACGACTTCCAAGTGATACTAGGCATGGAGTTCTTTGATAAGGTACAAGCCTTCCTATTCCCAGCTTCTAACTCACTCAGAATACTAGAGGGAGGAAAGGCTTGCACCATACTTGCGGAACGTGCTCGACGATTAGAGGATCAGGCCTTATCCGCATTACAATTCAAGCGAGGTATGAAATTTGACCCTAGCTACCTTGCTACCATCCGTGAGCTCAACGATGGGGATGTCAACCCCAAGGTCGCCTTGCCCACTGAGGTGGCGTAAGTCCTTGAAGAGTTTAAGGATGTCATGCCACAAGAACTATCGAAGAGACTCCTACCTAGGCGTGAGGTGGATCATGAAATTGAGTTGGAGCCGAATGCCAAGCCCCCTGCCTTGGCACCATACCGCATGGCACCACCTAAATTGCAAGAGCTACGTAAACAACTCCATGACCTGTTGGATTTAGGCTACATCCAACCCTTGAAGTCTCCCTATGGTGCCCCAATGCTCTTCCAAAAGAAGAAAGATGGAAGTCTCTGCATGTGCATCAACTACTGAGCATTAAACAAGGTCACCATAAAGAACAAGTATCTGATACCATTGATCTCGAATCTCTTCGACCAGCTTGGTGATGCACGATGGTTCTCGAAACTAGACTTGCGCTCGGGATACTACAAAGTACGCATTGCAACTAGAGACGAGTCTAAGATAGCATGCGTGACTCGGTATGGCTCTTTTGAATTCTTGGTTATGCCATTTGGTCTTACCAATGCACCGACAACCTTTTACACACTTATGAATAAGTTATTTTATCCCTTCCTTGATCGATTCATGGTAGTATACCTAGATGACATCGTGGTGTATAGCAAGACACTCGATGAACACTTGCAGCACTTACGACAAGTCTTCCAAGTGCTACATGACAATAAATTCTACATTAAAAGAGAAAAGTGCTCATTCGCCACACAAAGTAGAGTTCCTTGGCCACTGTATTCGGGATGGACAGCTTATGATGGATCTAGTAAAGGTAAAAGCTGTCATGGATTGGGAGCCACTGACCAGAATTTCAGAGTTAAGATCCTTCCTCAGTCTAGCCAAATACTACCGTCAGTTCATTAAAGGGTGCTCAATAAGGACAACATCCTTGACCAACCTATTGAAGAAGGATCAGGCATGGAGATGGACAGAACAATGTCAACATGCCTTTGATGGTTTAAAGAAAACCATCTTTAAGGAGCCGGTCCTTAGCCTTCTGCATCCGAGTAAAGCCTTTGAGGAACATATTGATACTTCTGACTTTGCCATTGAAGGTATTTTTATGCAAGATAATCACCCCATTGCCTTCAAAAGTCGGAAGTTAAATGATCCGGAGCGCCGTTACACTATACAAGAGAAGGAGATGACAGCCATTGTCCACTGCCTACGGACATGGCAACATTACCTGCTTGGCTCACACTTCTCCATCCTAACCAACAATGTGGCTACAACTTACTTCCAAACTCAAAAGAAGTTAAGCCCGAAGCAAGCTCAGTGGCAAGATTTTCTTGCCGAGTTCAACTACTAGCTGAAATACAAGCCAGGTAAGGCTAATGTGATAGCCGATGCACTTAGCAGGAAAGCGGAGCTTAGCTCATTAACTCTCAGTCAACTAGAGGGCCTTCTCATCTCTCGCATCAAGGAAGGCATATACAAGGATCCCAAGATGCAAAACCTTGTCAAACTAGCCCGTGAAGGCAAGACTCGATGATTTTGGGAAGATAATGGACTACTTTTGACCATCGGCAACCAAATCATGGTTCCCCGGTATGGAAATTTAAGGAGGGAGATCATGAAAGAGTGTCACGATACCCGATGGGTAGGACATCCTGGTGTTGCATGTACCTTTGCCCTTTTTCAATCCTCCTACTACTGGCCACAAATGCGAGATGATGTGGAAGCATACGTTCGGACATGCCTTGTTTGCCAGCAAGACAAGGTCAATCTACACCACCCTGCAGGTCTTTTGGAACCTTTGCCAATTGCCAAAAGACCATGGTAAAGCTTATCCATGGACTTCATCATGGTCTTGCCCAAGTCCGAAGGTTATGGGAGCATCATGGTGATTGTAGATCAATTCAACAAATATGCTACATTTGTTCCAGTTTCTCAGGATTGCACCGCAGAGGAAGCTGCCCGTGCTTTCCTCAGACACATCATCAAACTTTGGGGAGTACCGTGTAACATTGTAAGTGATTGAGACCCATGTTTCACTGGAAGGTTCTAGACAGAACTCTTCAACTTGTTAGGGACTGATCTCAACTTCTCCACTAGTTTCCATCCTTAAAGTGATGGACAAATTGAGTGCATCAATGGATTATTGGAGCTGTATTTGAGGCACTATGTAAGTGCCCATCAACAGGATTGGGCCAAGTTGATTAAAGTGGCTCAATTTTCCTACAATCTCCAAAGGAGCAAGGCCATGGGTAAAAGCCCCTTTGAGATTGTTACCAGCCAACAACCCATGACACCATATGCCATGGCCTCCACACACAGTGGCAAGAGCCCCATGGCACATCAAATCGCCAAGGAATGGCACGAGCAAGCCGATATTGCCTGGGCTCACCTAGATAAAGTCGCTCAAAAGATGAAGAAATGGGCAGATCACAATTGGAGGCACATTGAGTACCAAAAGGGAAACAAAGTGCTCGTCCGGCTACTCCCACAACAATTCAAGTCTCACCGTAAGGTCCACAAAGGGCTAATTCAAAGGTACGAAGGTCCTTTTCTAATCACAAAGCGCATTGGGAGAGTCTCCTACCAGGTACAACAACTGCCTAACCTCAAAATTCATCCTGTCTTCCATGTGAGTTTCCTCAAGCCATACCATGAAGACATGGAAGACCCTGAGAGGAACAAGTCCAAACGAGCACCAACGGCCATTACCACTGCCTTCTACAAGGAAGTATAAAGCATCCTTGTAGATTGAAGGATCCAGAAAAGGGGTGTACCTAATTATACAGAGTACCTTGTGAAATGGAAGGGATATCCTTATGAAGAGGCCAGTTGGGAATGAGAGGACACATTATGGCAATTCCCCTATGAAATCCAGTGCTACAGAGACAAAGCAGCGATGAGGACGTCTCCAAATTAAATGGGGGAGAATGTCATGGGCCGACAAATGCAGACCCAATCCATCAAAGGGGTCCAAACCCATTACCAAAGGCCCGAAGGACCCGAGAAGATTCCCAGCATATTCCTTGTACACAATTCTAGAATGTAATATTTCATGTAAATATCTAGGATAGGAAGATTCTAGATCCAAGGCAAAGGGCTATAAATACCCCAAGCCTCATTCGTTTGTATCATCAAGCATTCAAGCAATCAATCCAATCTTTCTTCCTCCAAGCCTCTGAAATTCATCTTTACACTTTGCTCTCTCTCTTTAGGCTTACTAGCAACTTTCCCTTGAAGTTGTGTAGTACCACATGGATTTAGAGTGTCTGCAAACTCATCCCGTGACATTCTGCTGGCTTTTTTGTCTTCCTTCTTTTTGTGGTTGTTGTTAAGTTTGAACAGCCCTTATGTTTGTATGCCACTTCTAATCATTCTTAAGCTTGGGAATGCTACGACATAAATATTCATTCCAGCCAACTAACTAAACTCTGTTAAAGGATTTTGTAATTTTCCCTATATCTGATTTTAAATTTCTGTATCTCCTTTACTGCATTACTCAGTCCATGGTTAATGGTTTTAACCATGCTAATCCAATATACTTCATGGCTAGGTTACCAATTGTCACATTTCCTTTTATGATATATGCCTTTCTCTCTTATTTTGTGAGGAGTATCTGACCAGCAGTTGTAGATTCTAGAACATGAATTTATTATAATTTTTATTCCTTTGTTCCTTTCTCATTCAAATTTTGATTTATGTTCTACATGTAGCTATGTAATTTACTTGAGGAACAACTTGCAGAAGATGTAGAACCTTACGTGTTCCATGGGATACTATGTCTGCCCTCCAGAAATTTCTTAAAGGAAGGTTTTTATGTATTGTGTATAGCGATTAATTTCTTCCTTTTCAATTGGTGAATAGTATGAAATGGTTCTTATCTTACCCTCAGCCCTTGGCTTTCTTCAAATATTAGAGGATTACATTCTTTTGTTTTTGTATATTTGGTCAGCACCTTTCATTCTCTTTTATTCCCTTCTCTTTGGGATTTTGGGTATTAGTAATATATCCAAATTTAGTCATTGCATCTGGCTCCTTATGAAAGGGTTTTGTCTTATGCAAATCAAGTTACTACAAATTTAACATAATTATGCTATAACATAATATTATTAGTCTATCACATAATCCACCTTTTTTTTTTCATAAACAATTAGGATACACATGGTCTTGCTTAATAGTGCAACTTCAACTAGGTGTTAAATTTTATTGGGTAGACAAACAGATATAGGAATAAAGGAGAGAGGAGCAGATGAAGAGACAAAGAGGAGACAAGTTATATTTTTCATTCACACCTACTTCAATTCAATTCATCAAATTACATACTTATATAAATGAAAAGTTTTAATACATGATTTTTTTTATTTCAAAGATCACACTTTAGTTTTAGATTTCTAATAAAACTTGTCAAAGAGAGCATTAATTAATAAAAAACAAGTTTACATGACAACATTTGTTCCCCTTAAACTTATTCTTCCTCGAGCTTGAACTCCAAGTTGCCTCCTCAAGTGTTGAAAAGCTTCAACTTTCAAAGCCTTCATAAATATATCAATAACTTGGTCACTTAAACTCACGTGTAACAACATAACTTCTTTTGCCTTAATATATTCTCATATGAAGTGAAAATGAGTATCAATATGCTTCAAATGCTCATAATGAACCGATTTCTTAGCTAGAGCAATTGCTAACTTATTAACCACATAAATCTTTGGTGTGTTTTCTTGCTGCAACATCAATTCTCAAAGTAACCTCTTTAACCAAATAGCATGACAAACATAGGAAGTTACGTCAATGTACTCTACCTCACAAGTAGATAAAGCAACAATAGATTGCTTCTTACAATACCAAGTGAATGCAGCATTACCAAGATAAAACCTGAACCTCGTAATACTCTTGCAATCATCATAGCTTCCAACCTAGTCACTATCACTAAATCCGACCAATTCCATACCTCCTTTAGATGAATATAACAATCTATAATCAATTATCCCTTTGAGATATCTCAAGATTCTCTTGGCTACCTTCAAGTGGGAAGTTTTCAGAGTCTCCATACACCTGCTCACCAAGCTAACTCCAATAGGTATATTAGGTCCCGTACAAATTAAGTACCTCAGACAACCCACAAGACTTTTGTAATATGTTGGGTTCACTGGCTTCCCTTCTCCTTCCTTCATCAATCTAATGCCACACTCTATTGATGTGCCCATAGACTGACAATCCTCTATTAAAAACTTCTTTAGGATCTCCTTGGCATATCTTTCCCATAAAACTACAATTCCTTCTTCATCCTATTGTACTTTGATGCCCAAGAAGTATCTTAGTAGACCCAAGTTTGTCATTTCGAATTCCTTCTCTATTGATTGCTTGAATTCTAAAATTATGAAGTTATTGTTGCCTATGAAAATTAAATCATCTACATATAAATACACTAGTAAATATCTTCATTAAAATTTATCTTCACATACAGTGAGTGCTCATAAGAGCACTTTGTAAATTCTTCTCGAACAAAATACCCATCAATACTAGAATTCCAGGCTGTTGGAGTCTACTTAAGCCTATAAAGTGTTTTCTTCAACCTGTAAACTTTTTCTTCTTGGCCTTCACAGATGAAGCCTAATGGTTGCTCGACATAGACCTCTTTTTCGAGATTCCCATTTAAGAACGTTGATTTCACATCCATTTGGTGCATCTTCCATCTTCTTTGAGTTGCAAAAGAGATGAGCAACCTCTTCATTTCAAGTCGAGCTACTGGTGCATAACAAATATTTCTTTTATAAAAAGATAAATAAATTTAATGATGCAAAGAAGTGAGATTATGATATATACCAAACTTTCACAAAAAGTAGACTGACTAATACACATTAGATATTTTATTTTTATCACTATTTAATTAAAAATCTATTGATATTGAATAATGATTAGAAATGAAAACTTAAAAAAAGAAAGAAATATAGATTTTTATATAGAAAAATACGTTTCTTGTCATTCAATTTAATTATGGTAAGGTAAATTGTATAGTTTATATATTATATTTAAATAAATTAAATGATACTTTAAATCTCTTTATATATGTGTGTTTTTCATAAAATTTTTTTATTTTATAATAAATATGTTGTAATCAAAATATCATATATTTATAACAAAATAAAGAAGTTAAACTAGGATTTTTCTAAAATAATCTCTTTATATGTGTATATTATTTCATATATAAAGACATATAAAACACAAGGATTTATTTTTTTGTCTATATCATTGTAGAAATTAGTAAACTTATTAATCATAGAAGTTAATGAGCAAAATTTTTAGAAAATTTTTATTTTTAGTTTTTACTTTTAAAGTTAAATGAACTTATGGAAAACCTAATTTTGCATTAGAATATGAATATCAATTTCATTGTCCATGCTTGTGATCAAGGTCATCTCTAAACACTACATTAAAAAATGGAACATTAATCGTTATAAGAAATTATATTTCATAAATTACAACTTTTTTTTTTTAGTAATGTTTTTGTCTCACAATTGGTAAAAAAAAATTAAAATTTATAAAATAATTTTCATTATATTTATATAAAAACTCTTTCTATTAATAGTTTTTATGATTTTACTAGGTTAAATAGTAAGGACACATTTTTGAAGAAATGGACTAGAGTGTGAGATATGTTATAAGTCAAGTCTTAGACATGTTTTGAAAATAAAGCAACTAAAAGTCGAGCCTTGGGTGCCCATTTTCTAGGAAGATGCATGGATCTAACCATGCTCTTTTCTTGTCATATACTCACAAAAATAAATAAATAGGCTTTTTGTCAATCATGATTTCTTTGGTATTTTCTTTTTTATCAATTGGGTCTAGTAGGAAAGTGACCTTTATGGCATAAAAAAGTTGGCTCCCTTTCATAGATTTCTTGTTGTATACATATGTGTTGTGTGACTGAGAGAGAAACTAGAATAACAATTGGAAAAAGGGGTCATTTTAATTTTTATTTTGTTCTCTGTTATATGCCAATAGACTATCACTTCACTAGAAAACATTATTTAGTAGTTGCCATCAAAAATATCTTTGAGTAAGGTTGAACATCACTAATGTCTAAATGCTTCTAATTAGAGCCAAAAAAACAAAAACAAAAACAAAAAAGGGTCTTGCCATTACAAATCTTGTAAAAAAGACAAACATTTAAGTTAATGTAAGTTAAGTGTCTTAAGTATATCTTTCAATAATGTATAAAATAATTCACAAGTTCTTTTTTCTTAATAATTAAAAATAAAATTTAATTTTGACTAAATATAATATAAATTTATTTTGAAAAAAAAATATTGAAATTTATTACTAAAATTTATTTTATTCCATTAAATTGAGTGGTAGTATATATATATATAATTTTAAATTATATAAATATATTTTATTATTTTTTATTATAATTATGGATAATTTAAATTTTTTATTTCTCTCAAGTATAACATGAAGTTAATTTGAGAATTTTTTTAAAAAAAAAACCTTATTTTTAAAGAGTCAACTTAACTCTAATTAAATATTAAGGGAAAAAAAAAGTTAAAGAAAAAGTAAAATTTAATTTTATATTTTATAAAATATAAAATTAAATATTGATAAAAAAATAAAAAAACAAAAAATAATTGTCAAAAGTATCTATATTTTGAAACTAAATTCTGTTCAAAATTCAAATGTGCAACAAAATGTGATGGGAGAGACAAAAAAAACCCTTAGCATTTATTGTGGGTTTTACAGTTCGATGGGTGCCCTAAAGTTGGAAAGTGAAGCAGTGGGCATAATAAGTTAGTCGACCAATTAACAGAGTCTCCAATGCCCCGTTTAATAAAGCTTGGTTTCTCCCTTTTTTTTTTTTTATAATACTTGAAGTTCAATGGTAAATTTTCCAGGAACACCTCATTACCCTATGGAGGACTTCAAAAGTAAAGAGTGATCTTATCCCTTTTTCTGATCAATTAGGAAGTGATTCACGAGTCATGTTTAGCAAGATTTTTTATTTCTTATTTTTATGAATAGTAATGGGATGCTAATAAATCAAATATAAAGACTTTTCTTCTCTTCTAAATTCTGTCTGCCCACTAACCCCACCGATGTAACAATTGCTTTTGCTTTTGTTGTCATATAGTGGCAATGATGCTTCGTGGCTTCTTATTTGGACTATTCTTCTGTCCACGTGATTGTGGAAATTAGAACATAGACCAAATTTCTAGGAAACACATTCCCCACTTTCTTCTTTTCAAGTCTTCCACGCGCTTACGAAAAACCCAAGTCTTCGCAGTTGCTTTTGACATATAAGACATGGGCCTATTCTTTTGTCCATGTCATTGTTGAAATTAGGAAACGTATTAGTCACGTAAAGTTTTAGATAATTTTTTCTTCAGCTCTATTTTACAAGTCTTAAATGAACTTTTGTAAAACTTATGTTTGCATTAGAATATGAATATCAATTCCATTGTCCATACTTTTGGTCAAGGTTATCTGTAAACAATACATTAAAAAATGAAATATTATGAAATTATATCTTATAAGTTATAACTTATTTATTTTAACAATATTTTTATTTTACAATTAATAAAAAATTATTCTTAATTTATAAAATAACTTCCATTATATTTATATAAAAACTCTCTTTCTATCAATATTTTTTATAGTTTTATTTGGTTAAATAGTAAGAATACATTTTCTAAGAAATGGACTGGCGTGTGGGATGTGGACACGTTTTCAAGTCTTGGGTGTCCATTTTCTAGGAAGATGCATGGATCTAACCATGCTTTTTCCTTGTCATATACCCACAAAAATAAATAGATAGACTTTTTGTCAATCATAACTTATTTTTAAATTTTTTTCTTTTTTTTATCTATTGGGTCAAGTTGGCATTAAAAGGTTGACTCCCTTTCATAGATTTGCTGTTGTATATATATGAATTGTGTGTGAGTGAGAGAGAAAAACTAGAATAGCAACTAAAAAAGGAGATCATTTTAATTTTTATTTTGTTCTCTGTTACCTGCCAATGGACTATCGCTTCACTTGAAAACATTATTTAGTGGTTGCAATTAAACATATCTTCAAGCAGGGTTAAACATCACTAACATCCAAATACTTCTAATTAGGAGGAAAAAAAAAAAAGTCTTGCCATTACAAATCTTGCAATGAAAGTAAGTACATAAGTTAAAAGTCAAATCTTGCAAAGAAAGCAAGTGTATAAGTTAATGTAAACTAAGTGTTTTAAATATATCTTATAAAGATATTTAAAGTAATTTACAAGTTTTTTAAATGATAAAAGTAAAATTTGATTCGACCAAATTTTTGTTATAATTTTTTTTGAAAAAATATTTGTAATTTAGTGGTAAAAAACTATTCATTGATATATATTAAAAAAAATAACAAAATTATTTTTTTAATTTTTTTAATTTTAAAATATAAAATATCTATTATATTTATAATTTTCAAATCTACTAAATTTTCTTATCATATTAACTTTGTTAATAAAAAATAAAATAAGTTTTTCTATCTTACCATTCTATTTTAATATACTGTAAACTAACTATTCATATTTTTGATAATTTATATTTATATGAAATTTTTTTTTTAAAAAAAAAGTAGATAAATACTTACATAATAAGATAGCTCACTAAGGCATTTTAAGAAATTTGCATGAAAATAGTAAATTTGTGTTAAGCAAACAAAAATTCTATTTTACCTCTAATTTTCTCATTATTTAACCATTTTTCCCATCATATCTTCAACCATATTAGTTTTAAGATTAAATATATTATTATGGACCACCATGATTATCAACTCAGTTCCTGAAAAGCCCAAAATCCAACCTGCTGGGGTGACGCTTTATCCGCTAATCAAGCCTCCTTACTTTATTTTGTTTGGCTTTCAAAAGCAACGTCTAAGGAACCAGGCACGTTGCCACTGCAATGCAAGAGAGAGCGTTAATTTTACGTACCCATCAATGAAAAAGAAAAAAAAAAAAAAAGAGTTACAAAGATGAAAGAAATCGAATACAAATAGACAAAAATCAATTATAACTATTAATTATAATAAAAAATAGATAAAAAAATTATGTTTAATTGATTAATAATTATAATTAAAATTTTTCTACTTTTGTGTTCAATTCTTCTATGCATATAATTTGAACTTTTGACTCAACTTGCGTGTGAATTGGATCTATTGACGTAGACTTAGCTTTGTTTCGCATTAAACTGGGACCTCTAAAAGCAACTTGATGAGTTGAATCTGGACAATTCGCTTTGAAAGCATGGGATAAGTCATAAGTTGAACCAATAGGTCCCATCAAACGTGCCATTAAGTGATTGATATGGGGACTTTAAGCCCATTTTATTAGGAAAACTATTATAAGGAGCGGCTGTGATCAAAGTGATCACGTCAATGGCAGCCTTGCTTTGACCAGATTGGCCTATTCCCCCGCCTCTTGCGGGTAATTATGGGCTTGTAATCTGTCAGTAGAATATAGGACTTTGGAAAAGTACCTAAAAGATAAACCTGACTTGTCAAAAGTACAAAAATGGCACGGTTTTAAAAAATACTTGAAGTTCAATGGTGAATTTTCCATCATTAGGAACACTTCATTCTCCTGTGAAGGGCTTCAAAAGTAAAGAGTGATCTTATTACCCTTTCTGATCAATTAGAAAAAGACTCGCGAGTCATATTTAATAAGATTTATTTTTTTAATGAATAGTAATGGGATGTTAATAAATCAAACATAAAGGCTTTTCTTCTCTTCTATATTCTGTCTGCCCATTAACCCCACCGATGTAACAATTGCTTTTGCTTTTGTTGTCATATAGAGGCAGTGATGCTTGGTGGCTTCTTCTTTGGTCTATTCTTCTGTCCACGTGATTGTGGAAATTAGGAAACTCTTTCCCCACTTTCTACTTTTCAAGTCTTCCACGCGCTTACGAAAAACCAAAGTCTTCCACGTGCTTTTGTTGTGGAAATTAGAGAACTTATACGTCAATGAGGCAAATTTCCAAGAAATTTCTGCCAGTTTCTTCTTTTCCTCAGTTGACTCCCTTTCATAGATTTTCTGTTCTATATATGTGTGTTGTGTGACAGAGAGGGAAACTACAATAGCAACTGGAAAAAGGAGTCATTTTGATTTTTAGTTTGTTCTCTGTTGGATGCCAATGGAGTGTCGCTTCGCTATAAAACATTATTGTTTTTGGGTTTTGATTCATGTGGCGTTTTTGGGTGTTCTTGAGAGTTGTTTAGAGGAAGAGAGGTTGGGTCTATTAAGCATCAAGGACCAATTTAAGTTATACATTGGTGACGCTGATGAATTCCTTCCTTCCTGGACTGATGATACAGTGGCTGACTGCTGCAGCTGGGAGCGAGTGAAATGTAATAACGCCACCATGGTGACTCAACTCTCTTTGGGCCATTTGCTGCCCTCGTTGATGGGTCAGGGTCTGAACATGTCCTTGTTTACTCCTTTCAAGGAGCTGCTCAATCTAGACTTATCATGGAATGGGTTTGCTGTTTGCCACCAGAATTACGGTACGTAACATACAATAACGCTCATAATTTTTTTATTTTCCTCAAAAAGCAACATTTGCAAGTTGGCATACGGTAAAAAAGTTTCATTAACTCTGCTTTATTTAACTCTTTAAAGCCAAACAATGAGATTATGTTTGAGATTGAATTGCTCTGTTAGGTACGCCTTGCTTGCTTGGCAAGACTATCTGTAATAACATTTGCTTCTGTTTGTCAATCATTTACACGTGAATATATCACACGTAGACATGTTTGTACGCTTATATGTCTATTTACATGTCCAACAATTAATTTGATCCCATGCACCAAAAATTAAAACTCGTCCCATCATCAAGAAACATTTTGTTTTAAACAAAAAATTTAACAAATAATCAAACCAAATGGTATAAATTAATTTTTATTCATAAATTTTCATCAAAACCCATTTAATTTTACATAGTTTTTTTAGTATACTTTTTATATTTTATAATAGTTTTGTTTTTGTTAACTTTAATTCTAATTTTACTTGTATTAATAGCACATTACTTATATATAGATTTTGAGACTTTAAAGAATTTAGTGACATTTCATCTATGCCGCAACAAATTTTTTTATTCTAATAGTATATATTTTAATTTTTAGTAAATTTAAAATAATTTTTTATTAAAATTATAAAAATTATAATAAAAAATTATAAAATTAAATAATATTTTATTTGATTTAACTAGTTATTAAAATATAAAATTTTTGTATTAAAAATAACATTTTTTACTTTTCATAAATCTTAACTAACCACTTAATTAAATTATGTAAATAATATAAAAAGAATTTAAATTTGAATAATAATTAAAATAAAAAATATAATTACTCAAATCTTTTGTTTTTATTCAAATGCCATTAATTTTAATTTTTGATAATTTTAAAGTAATTTTTTATTAAAATTATTAAAATTACAATAAATGATTTTGAATTTGAATAAGAGTTTGACTTATATTATTATTAAAATCTTAATTTTTGTATTTGAGAGTGATGTTCTTTCTTTTTTCATGAATGTTGACCAACTTAATATTTAAATTGTGTAAATTACGTAAATAGTTATTAAATTTGAATAACAATTAAAATAAAAAATAAATTACTTAAATTAGTCATTTTTTATTCAAATTTTGTCTATCTTATTTTTTTGTAAATTTAAAGTAATTTTTTATTAAAATTACAAAAATTACAACAAAAAATTATAAATTTGAATCATATTTATTTTGGTTTAAGTAACTATTAAAATCTAAAATTTTATATTCAAAAATGGAGAATCAAAACAAATGTTATAAATTAGTATTCATTCAAAAATTTCTATCTGCACACATTTAGTTTTACATTTTTTTTTTTTGGAAAATTGTGGTTGCAATATCTTTTTAAAATATCTTGGGAACAACAATCAAACAAATTATAGTTGTATTGGTTTTGTTTTTGTGAGCTTTAGTCCCGATTTTAATTGTATTGGTAACACATTGTTTATGTATAGATTTCAAGACTTTGAAGAATTTGGTGACACTAGATCTGAGGAACAATAGTTTTATTGACACCATACAGCCCTGTCTAAGCACCCTTACATCGCTTCGATCACTATATCTTCGAAATAGCATTTTTGCAGGAAATTCCATCTCAGGTAGGCATTATAAGTCCCTCAAGTTTCTATTTCTTTGCCAAAATTAGCTTTTATGTGAAGCTTAGAATAATTGGATCTAAGTTAGAATTTGCAATACCAAAATCACCAAGAAAACAAAGAAATTTATCCAATAATTATAAATGGTTTTTTGATTTTTCATGTCATAAAATGGGAAAGCACTAGACCACCATAAATTGTGGTAATAAAAGTATCATTGATATTTCAACATGTCTCAAACTTTTCAATTCAAAGTAATTCTAAACATAAAATAGTTTAGTTTTTTATCCTATTCTGTATTGCTTTATGTAAGGGATGATCCAAAATTTTTTTGCCAATTGGGGCTAAAATTCACATACAAATACATTTAATCTAAATATTAGTTTTCATATTTGAGAATCATTCTATAATATTTTTTGCTATAGATGCTATCAAATGCATCTCAACTCCATCACTGAATAAAAAAACTATTAGAAGAATAAGAGTCAAGATGAAATTTATTGTGAGTTTTGATAGTAAAAAATAGACGCAAGAGGATTACTAATTTTTAGAGAGAAAATAATAAAATCTCTTAAAATAAGGAAAAAAAATTTCTAAAGAGCTAAAATTTTTTAACTGAATATTGAGATTTTTTTAGCTAAAAATCTGTTAATTTAACACTTTGTAATTTGGTATCAAGTAACAAAAATTAGAACTAGTCTCATCATTTTCAAAGAAACATTTTGTATTTACTCACAAATTTAAATGAGAATAAGACCAAATGGTAAAAACTAGTATGCATCCAAAAATATTAATTTTCACACATTTGGTATAATATGAAGTATTTTTTTTCTCTAGGGAAAATTGTGGTTGCAATATCTTCTTAAAATATATGGAGAACAACAATTAAACAAATTATTCTTTTAGTGTTTCATTATAGTTTTTGTGAGTTTTAGTCCTGATTTTAATTGTATTAGTAACACATTGCTTATATATAGATTTCAAGACTTTGAAGAATTTGGAGACACTAGATCTAAGCTCCAACATAATCGATGGCACTATCTCAAGTAGGCATCATAAGTCTCAAGTTTCTACTTCTTTGACAAAATTAGTTTCTATATAAAACTTAGAACAATTTAGATGTTAATTGGAATCCATATAATAATACTAAAATTATCTTAAAATTAAGTAAGAAAATAATATTTTTATTTTTAATTATTTTTTATTTTATATGTGAATTGTATTGTTATTTAAATATATTATATATTATAAATATAATTTTATATTATTATTATTATTTATATATAGAATTTATATATTATTATTATTAAATTATTAAAATATATAAAATTATATATATTTTTTATTTTTTATAATAATTTATATTATAATTATAAAAATATATTTTAAATATTATATATAATTATATACTATTATTAGAAGAAAAAAAATATATGTGTTTAAGTAAGTCTATACGTGTCAACAGTTCACCAGGTTATGCGGGCCTGACCATCTTCAATTGGCTGCAGCCAAAAGTTTTCCCAAATATAAAATATTTACATTTTAATAAGAAAAAAATAATGATTCCGCTTGCAATAGAAAAACGCATACACGTATTTTCATCACATTCTGATCAAATTCGGAGCAATCATACAATCATTAGGAAATTTCTGCAGTCATACTACCTAGAAAAAGGAACCACAAAAAAACAAGGTATGCAGGAGATTTTGGCCTCGACGTGAATTCACAAGTTGTACCTCTCAAAATATCAAAGGCTACTTCAAACTCTATCTATAGGGTGTGGCTATTTTCCTGGGGAAATCCACTCATAAAGAATATAAAAATCAATACGACATTTTCTCATACTGCAAAGCATTGCCCCTGTATTTTTTGTTTTTCATAATTTCTGCTTTTTAGTAGCGAAAAGACTTATTTTTAGTTTTTCAGTGGGGCAAGTCTGCCACTAGGCTGAACATTAAAGATGTCAAACGGGTTTAAGTAGGTGGATTTGGTTTGGATCAATTTAGGTTCAAGTCATTTTGGATTGGGTTACTTGCGTTTCACTCCTGTTTGGGATGAAGTTGAGTTTTGGACATCGTGAGTCATCGTGCAAAAGTTTTAAGAAAATAATTTTTTTTTATTTATAACTAATTTTTTATTTTATATGTGAATTAAATTATTATTTATATATAATATAAATTATTATTAAATATTATATTATTAAAATATTTAAAATTATATATTTTTAAATTTTTTTATATTAATTTATGTCAAAATTATAGAAATAAATTATAAATACTTGCATATTTATATTATTTATTATATATTATTATTAAAATAAAAAAGTATTTATATTATGTAACTCATAATCTAATAGACTTTTAATGGACCATAAAAAAAAAAAAAACTAATTCATTGGCATGCCTCTTCATAATTCTTATTTATATTTTGTTACAAATGTATGTGTTAAATGAATTTTAAGGTGTAAAGTTTTTGGACTTGAGTCTTAACTATAAAATCTTCCAAAGGATCAGTAGAGACAAACAAGGAGTTAAAAGCCCCCTTTTTTTTTTTCTAAGTTTTAAGTAATTAGTGCTAGCAACTTCTAAAATTCTAAATTCTAAAAAAGTTGGATTCACTAGGACTCCTAATTCTACACTCATCCTATTATGATATTGTATTGTACCTAACATTAATTAAGTAGTTGCCTAAATGACCAATTCACTTTTCTCATTTAATGTTTTTTCCTTGTCCAATTTTTGTATTATTGTTTTATTGTATTATAATATCAAATACTTTTAATGTCTCACAATAATTTTGTTTTAGTGAGCTTTAGTCTGATTTTAGCTGTATTAGTAACACATTACTTATATATAGATTTCAAGCCTTTGAAGAATTTGGTGACACTAGATCTAAGCTACAACGATTTTAGTGGCACCATCCAAGGTAGGCATCATAAGTCTCAAGTTTCTATTTCTTTGGAAGAATTAGCTTTTATGTAAAACTTTGAAAAATTGGATTTAAGTTGGAATTCACTTAATGATACCAAAATTATGCTAGGATCAATTAAGATTTTGTTACTCACTATATTACTCATCTTCATTTTATTTTCACCAAATTCTTGTTTAGAATTCCAATCACCCTTGCATGCCACCAAAAAAATAGAAAATTTTATCCAATAATTATATATTTCTTTTTTATTTTTTAATGTCATAAAATGGGGAAGCACTAGACCACCACAAATTGTGGTAATAAAAGTATCATTGATATTTAAACATGTCTCAACTTTCCAATTCAAAGTAATTCTAAACAAAAAATAGCTTAGTGACTTATCCTATCTATATTGCTCTATGTAGGGAAGGATCTAAAATTTTTTTTTTCAATTAGGGGCAAAATTCACATACATATGCATTTAATCTAGATATGAGTTTTCATATTTGGAAATCATTCTATAATATTTTTTGTTATAAATGCTATCAAATACATCTTATCTCCATCACTGAATAAAAAAACCATTGAAAGAATAAGAGTGAAGATGAAATTTATTGTGAGTTTTGATAGTAGAAAATAGACAAGAAGTAAACAAATTATACTTTTAGTTTCATAATAATTTTGTTTTTGTGAGCTTTAGTCATGATTTTAGTTGTATATGTAACACATTGCTTATATAGATTTCAAGGCTTTGAAGAATTTGGTGACACTAGATCTAACCTACAACAGTTTCAACAGCACCATCCTAGGTAGGCATTATAAGTCTTTCGAGTTTCTATTTTTTTGGCAAAATTAGTTTCAATGTAAAATGTAGATCAATCAGATCGAAGTTGGAATCCACCTGATGATATTACTCTATAAAAGTTTGGGTCATTTAGACAAGTTCACATCATTTATGAGTTGACATGTTAATTTTAAGAAAATAATATTTTTATTGTTAACTAATTTTTTATATTTATATGTGAATTGTATTGTTATTTAAATATATTATATACTATAGTTATAACTATATATTATTGTTATTATATATATATATAATATATATTATTATTATTATTATATTATTAAAATATATGAAAGTATATATTTTTCAATTTTTTTATATTAATTTATATCAAAACTATAAAAGTATATCATTTGCACTATGTATAGTTTATTATTAATTATATATTATTATTAGAACAAAAAAATATATATTTTTATTATGTAACTTATGGTCCAATGGACTTTTTAATGGACCAAAAGATAGTACCAAATCATTTGCATGCCCTTCTTAATTCATATTTTTATTTTGACACAAGATGTATATGTTAAATAAGTATTTCAAGGTGTAAAATTTTTGGACTTGATGAATTACTATAAAATTTTCCAAAGGATTAGTTGAGGCACAAAAGGAATTAAAATCTATATTATTATTATTATTATTATTATTATTATTATTATAAGTTTTTAAGGCTAGCAAGCTTATTGAAATTCTAAATTCAAAAAAATTTGGTTCACTATGACTCTTAATTCTATAACTCTTAGTCTTAAAGATATCTATACTCATCCTATCATCGTATCATATTATACCTAATGTTAATTAATTATTTGCCTTTATGATTGATTAATTTTTCCCTTTTCATGTTCTTTCCCTATTCAATTTATGTAGTATTGTTGAAGTAAGTAGTTGAGTTTGTTTGCCACTTTTCTTCTATTTGGTTTCTATTCATGAGTTTCAAAACTAAATTGAAATTATATATTTTGCCTTTTCATTGCTACAAACTCTTATTTTTCTAATCTCATTAGCAATTTAACTTGTTAATTTCTCTTTTTTTTCTTATTTATCTGACAGAATTAATCGATTTAAAGAAATTAAAAATTTTAGATTTGAGTGACAACAATCTTAATGGATCTTTTAGCCACAAGATAGTTATTGACATTTCTTTAATGCTTAAATTTAGGTATTATATCTCTCATATCATGGTAAATGATAGAGATTATATCACATCGTATTTTTTGCAGCTTTATGTGAATTGAAGAACCTCCAAGTGTTGGCTCTTGGCTCCAATAATTTAAATGGAATTATTCCACCTTGTCTTGGTAATTTGACATCCCTTAAAATCCTAGACTTGTCATCTAACAGGCTTGAAGGGGATATCACATCCTTTCAAATTTTTAACCTCAAAGAGCTCAAGCTTATTGATCTCACAGATAATCTTCTTGAAGGTCTATTCTCTTTTTACTCAATTGCCAACTTCACAAACCTTAAAGGATTGATGTTATCAAACCTTGAGGTTGAAACTCAGTATTCACAAGATTGGTTACCTACATTTCAGCTCAAGGCTCTTGTGCTATCCAAATGCAAATTTTATAATATTCCTCAGTTTCTTGCTCACCAAACTGAATTAAGAGCCATGGATCTCTCTCATAATAACCTAAATGGCACCTTCCCCAATTGGTTGATTGAAAACAATATGAAATTGGAGTTCCTAAGTCTTAGAAATAACTCCTTCATAGGTCAGTTCCATTTATCCTCCAACTCTAGCTATGTGATGCACACCATAGATATATCAGACAATTACCTCCATGGGGAACTTCAACCAGATCTTGGTGATTTGTTTCCTAAAGCACAAGAACTAAATCTTTCCGCAAATGCCTTCAAAGGTCACATCCCATTCTCAATTGGTTACATGTCAGAGCTGCAATATTTAGATCTATCCAACAACTTGTTGTCAGGAGAAATTGCAACTACTTTGGTAGGACTAGCAAATTTCTCTAATTTGGCAATTTTGGTGGCTTCAAACAACACATTACATGGCCAAATACCAAATTCCATTAATATGACTTCATTAAGCATATTGCATCTTAGTGGAAATCAGATTATGGGCAATCTATTGAGTTGGATCTCACATTATCCAAACTTAGGCAGCTTAGATATCAGTGGCAACCATATAACAGGTGAGATTCCTCCCTCAATTGGTAATCTTCAGGATGTAGTTTTACTAAATATGGCAGGTAATGAACTTGAAGGCATAATCCCATGTGAATTGGCCAGGCTTGACTTACATTATTTGGACCTTTCGCATAACTTTCTTTCAGGCCCTATTCCATCTTGCTTCAATATGTCATTTTTACTACATTTCAATCTGGAAGGAAATAGACTCACTGGCTCAATTCCAGAATCATTGTTCAATTTTTCTAGCCTTTTGACATTGAACATTAGAGATAATCTTCTGTCTGGTCGCATTCCATCCTCAGTTGGGGCTTTATTGAATTTAAGGGTTCTTCTTCTCAGTCGAAATTCTTTGAGGGGTTTGATCCCAAATCAAATGTGTCAATTGAATGAACTTGGCATCTTGGATCTCTCTAATAACTTGTTTTTTGGACCTATACCTTGTTGTTTTAGTAACATTTCTTTTGGGAAGTTAACTTTATCTGAGTTTGCATACCAATCAATTTTTGGTTATGATGATGAAGGAATCACTATTGTTGAGATTAGGGCCAATCTCTTGTATGACTTCTCCTTATTTTTTGGCTTGAATTTTGAGGATGGGAAACAAGAGCAAATTGGGTTTGTGACAAAAACAAGGCTCAATGTATACGAAGGTACAGTTCTTGAATTGATGTCTGGATTAGATTTATCTTGCAACAAGCTAACAGAGGAAATACCAACAGAGTTCGGAACATTAAGTTCAATACATGCGTTGAACTTGTCTCATAATCATTTGACAGGCTTCATTCCAACAACTTTTGCAAACCTTGCACAGATAGAGAGCCTAGACCTTTCCCACAACAAACTGAGTGGAGAAATTCCGTCGAAACTAATTGGTCTTAATTATTTATCATACTTTAGTGTGGCATATAACAACTTATCTGGAAGGCTCCCAAACATGGATTGGCAGTTTCAGACATTTGACAGCAAAAGCTATGAAGGAAATCCATTTCTTTGCGGACGTCCATTAAGGAGTTGCAATGTCATTCTTGACCGACCACAATTGGCACCATCCAATACTAATGCGAGTGAAGAAAAGTGGTATGACATTGATCCTATGTCCTTCATTGCAAGTTTCATGGCAAGCTATCTTGTATTCCTGGTGGCCTTTGCATCAGTACTTTATATCAACCCTGGCTGGCGACGAAGGTTGTTCTTGTTTATTGAGAATCTCATAGACAAATGCTATTTCTTAGTTTTTTACATTGTTCCCAAATTATTTGCTACATTATATAGGTAACCATGTTATGTGTCTTTTTATTGGACATGTACTTCTTTAATGCACATTTTTCCTCTCTTTGTTGCTTGTCATGTTTTTATGAATACAAATTAAGAGTTTAACTCTAAACACATGTAAAAATGGATAACATGGTCCAATCTGTCTACGTGTATTGTTTTCAGCTGGTTGGAATGCCAGATGAGGATTCCCTTGTTGTTTTAGCTAGATATTGGCTTTTAAATCATGATTGTAGGTTGGTTTTATTTATAATGTTAACAAACGTTTTGTTGTGAATAAAACACATCATGATATTGTTTATATTGATTGTTTGGACTCCATTATCAGCCCTTTATAGTTCCAAGATAAAAGTATGCCATGCCAAAAGGTTTTAAGGGCATTAAATGATGACTTATATGGGATCTAAGATAAGACAATGGTGTTTTATTTTTTCTCTCTATCTCATTTTATAGTGCTTCAAAATGTCCTGATAAATCTCCAATCCTCATAAACACAGAGTTGCAGTCAAATTTCTGACTCTTTCTTCTTTGGACCAAACTATATGTGTACTTGCTATACTATCCCAACTGTCTGGTGTTTTCCATAATTTTTAATTACTTTGAAGGTCTTCTCATAGTTATTTTGTTGTAATTACAAAGTAACGATGCATAAGTACAATGACACCATACTTGTAAACTTCTACCTACTTACAAAGTAGACTAAGTATGCTCAAATTCTGGTTTGACAGTTGAAGGATCCAGCTACCAAGTTGATGTTCAAACCAGATCTTTAGTTAGCCTTTTTACTTCCTTAGTTTGTTTTTAATTTGCACTTTATGGGGTAAGTATGAAGCCCCATTTCATTCCTTTATTTTTAATAGTTTTGTTGGTAGATTACAGCTGTCCGTGTTTTATGATCAGATTTGGCAATCAAATTTCTAGTTTGTATGTTGTAGACCTTTCAAACCTGACAAGTTTAGAGTTTTAGAAGAAACAATGCAATTACAGCCCAGGGAAAGAGTTCCTTTACCGGCTTATTCAACTTAGCCAAGTTGGATCTGTAGAGATGTCCTAGTATTGGTGGTGGGCTTGTACACCTCAAGGGCATTCCTCTCCTCCACGTAAACCTTGTCTTGATAGGGAGGTTTATTAATTTGTTGTACATATGGAATGCCTATTATTTATCTGATTCACACCTGAAATTACAGATTATTTAGTGTTTTTATTGTTGTGTCTCTTGCCTTGCAACAAGCCCTGGCGTGGCTTCCTGATAGAATGAAAAAATGAAGTTTGAATGGGAATGGTTTAGGTTTATAAAGATTCCATCTTGTTAATGGAACCTTTTATTGTTGGCAGAAGGGCCTTATGAGTGCATTGGTTTTCATAAACCTGTTTTAAAGGTATTGTTAACAATCGACAATTTTATAAATGTAGATATGTAAATAAAATTTGTCTGTTATAAATGTTGAATTCCTTTTGTAAGGCTGGAATTACTCATTTTTAGCAATTCAAGAATGTTATTTGCAGTTTTTGCCAAATTGGCCAGCATGACCAAAGAATAAAGTTCACTGGAATGTGATAACAGTTTGCAAGGATTATTGTTACCTCTTTTAAAATATATTGGGATAAGCTTTTGTGAAAACTCTGAATCTCTTGGACATTCTTAAGTCAGAAGTGGTTCTCCTCTGTCAGCTGGCAGAGTACTCATCCAATATTTGTTCTAAGTTTGACAAACTTGAACGGCTTACAAGTTTCCCGCAGTAGGGTTACAGATTTGGGAATTTCATACTTAAAAGGTATTCTCTTTTCATTTTATTTTGCATCATAAATTATGTTATACTCTCCAATGAATGGTCCATGCTTTGCTCGATGAGTGGACAGAACGTACACATGAAAGATTTTAACACTGCTATAACTGGCATGAGAAGTCTCTTCAATTGTCCATGGTACTAGTATCAATACGATACTTATATTACACATGATACTGATATCTAGATTCCCTTTATTTTTTTATTTTTTTCTTTTTGGCTTCTTCAAGGATCCTGAATTTCTGGCACCCATAAATCTTTGCAGTGAACTGTCCATGGCTATCTGAATCAGTAGTTTGTTATGGTTTGCCCATTATAAAAGGCTTCTTAAACACTTGAACAGATGACTTTAGTCTATTGTTCTGCCTTTCAAGTCTGCATAAGCTTAATCTGCTAAATTTGGTGGGATGCCCTGTTACCGCTGCATGCTTGGAGTCCCTCTCAGGGAAGATTTCTCCCCTACCATGACAGCAAGAGAGAAATCACAAGTAGCATGTCCACAGCATATTAAGATAATGAAAGTCAATTCAAATGGCAAGGCTGAAAGCAATTCTAAGTTACACAGCCTAATTCCACCTATTGGTAATCAATCTGTTGGGATAAACGTGAAGAATTCCACAAAAGATGCAAAGAGAACTAGTCCAACAAGGCAATTTAAGGTTATGTAATTGTTCTGCCTCTTGTATGGAGTTGAAACCCTCGACATCTTATGAGAAAGCCAAAGCTTTCCATACTCCAGGCACCTTGACGCTCATATCATTTTGATTCCAATAATTGTTGCAGGGCCTACTTGTCTCAAACTAAGTTTCCAGCTTGTATTAGACAAGACGGCTAACCTATCATCATCAAATGTATGATTCATGCTTTCAATGTTTGTCCTTTTAACTGTCTCTGCTATAAATTCACTATAGAATTATAAGTTTGTCATAGAAATCTTATTTATCTTGTAGTCATTTGATTTATTGTAGGAAAGCTCATTCAATTCATGTGCAGCAAAGGTGCTGGTCAGCAGGATAGAGGATCTACACAATCAAAGATTTTCCATCATCACGAAGCCAAAGGTGAATTCAATAGTCATTCATTCTCCACGGTTATTTTGAAGTCGTATCAGTTTAGAAGTTGTGATGTGGTATGTCATGTCATCTAATAAGCCATACCTGAAACCATGTTCTGTAGAATAGGATGCTTTAATGTAATGTAATGGGTTGCATGAAAACATTTTTTCTTTCAGCTCTAAAATCACATTGCTAAGTTTATTTTGCTTCTATTTGAGCATCTACATCTTCCTTTGCAGAAACTAGCATCAGGCATTTTTGGGACAGATATCCTTCCTCACAAACAGACACTGTGATTCTTCAGGGTGCAGACAGGTCATGGCCTGTACAGTTGCTCAGCTATGGATCTTCTATAGGTAAGAGCTTAGCGGGCAGAAGAGTTGGAGATGTTTGCACCCTAAAGATCATGAAAAGTGGAGTGCTGAAAATATACATTTCTAGGGACAGCTGTTAAGTCATATATTGCTTTACAGGCTCCTCAATGTTGAATGGATGACATTGATGTATTTTTGGAAAATTTTTTGAAATTCTTGTTCCTGTTTCATGGATAAATAGGATTGAATTTTTTAGGGAAATTGTAACTTGGAAAATCGAATTTGTGGGCAAGAACCTAGAAAGAACAGTTGCTTTAGTCTCACTGCTACATTGTGATAACGAGCTTTCAACCTGAATGAAGGAATACATTTCCACGTTCTAATTGTTTGAATTTCCATATCTTCATAATATCTCAGTTATTCTGTGAATGCTTTTGTGTTTTGTGATTCATTTGCTGAATGAGATCTATATCATAGCAAAGATAAATGCCCCTTGGGGCTAAAGGAAACCCTTTTGTTGTTCTTCTTTCCCTTCATTACTTGTGTTATCTTTATTATTATAGTTCTCCAATTCTTCTGCTCAACAAAAATAACCACAAAATCTTAATTCTAAATTTTATTGGAATAGTTTATATGAAATTTTTTTTTCTCATTGTGCTATAATTTATACTAAGTTAGGTGTGAAATTTAATTATTTAAAATTTCTTTTAATCAAAGACTAGTAAGTCAATCTATACCTATCTCTCTCTTCCCCTTGCCATCCAAATCACTCATAATTCAACATATCTAACATAAATTAAATGTTGAAAATGATTTGAAATTATTTTACATTAAGCAAGGAAAGTATGTATCATTGTCTAAATGTCATTTTATTTTGCATGAAGTATTCATATACTGATTTTTTGAATGTTGGCAACTTGTTCTCTATCAATTCTTTCTACAATGTCATTTTATGGGGATTTGTAGCTATCTTATGGTTTCTCCAATCCTATTGATTAGTTTGTGCACATGTGTGTATATATAAGCTCGCCAAACTTGTTTCTATGCACATGCTGCTTATCTGCCGACAGTCTTTTCCCTTTTTTGTTGCATACATCATGAAGTCAATGAATTGGTTATATGCAACTTATGAATGCTTAGTTCTTAAAAGTTTCTAATTATGTCATTGAATGCAACATCTATCAATATTGTATTTTGGGATGGACCTTAAGCTAGTATATGGGCCTCCAACGTTTACCAAGTTTGGCATAATATTTCTTAAATAGACCTTGAGCTAATTTAGCTTCTAATTCTAGCTTTATCTGAAAGCAAATAGATATCTCAGACACTCATTTTCATGGGTAGCTTCAACAAAATATTGGTGGTATTATTTTAAATGTAAAATTATTTAATCTCCTAACAAATGCTTTTAAATGTGACATTTACTTAATCTCTTGACAAATTCTTTTGAGGGTGATGTTTATTTAATCTCTTGACAAATGCTTTTGAAGGCAACGTTCCATTCTCTATTAATAATGTGCCTTATTTGTTATATTTAAACCTACCTAGCAACATGAATTGAGGAGAAGTTCCAGACATTTTAGTAACAAATTCCTCTAATTTGGAATAGTTTTTCTTTGCATCTCAAGCCTTCAATTTTTTCATTTCCTTATCACATTTGATTTTGTTAAAATCCTAAGTGGAAGGTATGGGACTTGAGTCCCATATATGAAGTATGATATTTTAGAATGAAGCTTATATTGAGTTTAGACTCTCACACATTAACAATTAACTGTTTTCCTAAGGTTCGTAACAAATTTCTTTTGATCTTAATACATAGGTTTTTCATTTTTTGAATAAATTTTCCACATTGATAATAGGTAACTAGTAGTTTTTTTTTTTTTTTTCAATTAGTTTCAATAGGAAAGTGACCTCAACTTTTTTCAATTCTAGAGACAACTTTAGTATCAAAGACCCATTCATGGATACACATGCAACTAATTAGAATAGTGATTGGGAAAATAAATTTTGATTTTATCTATACTCGTTGCATGGCAATGGAGTCTCCTGCTTCATTAAGTAAATTAGTTTTGGGGTATTGATTTTGGAGGTAAGTAAAGAAGTGAAGGACAAAGGTCAATGTGAGGCTTGTTGTGGGGCAATGACTGCAAAGCATGGAGATGGTATGGAGTTTTTGTGCTTGTAGGATTAAGAAGGCAAAGGAAATTTTTTTGGGTAAGGAATTTTAGGTGGTTTGGAAACAATTAAGGTCGAATCTAGGATTTTTTAAGTTGGATTAGAAGGTTAATTTGGTGAAGGTAAACAAATTTAGGTGGTATTGTTAAGTCGAATTGCCTGGACCTCTCTTAAGTGAAAAATTTGTAATCAAGCTTATTGAAATTTGCATCATTACAATGGAGAGACAATGAACTATGGAAAAATTGGTCCATATCATGAAGACGAAACAATTCATTTTTTTGCTTTCTTCAACATAAGCTTCCTCAATCTATATCTGTTTATTTGCTATTAGTTGAATGATTTATAATTTGAATGTTTAGACTATATTTTTCTAATCATTGGATATAGAAACTCTTTTGTAACACAAATTAGTGTTCCATGTATTTATTTTTTACAATACAATTTATGAATGATATGAAATTAAATTTATTTATGCATTTAAGTGTTTAATGTATCTATTCATAAAAACAAACTTGAAACTTGATTTAATAAAAAATAAATTTAACTCCACTCTGTTTGTTAATTAAACCAACTAAATTGCATCACCATAAAATTTTTTTAAGTAAATTCCTTTACACCCTTATACAATTATAATTATTTAATGTATATTTTAAATTTTTTTAATCTATGAATATACCTCAACTTAGTTGTGGCCTCTTCACCATCCATCGCTGATACCACCCATTGTTGCCATCATTAGCACTAATTGCTCCCACCATTTGTCGAGTCTTTGCTGCCTACTAGGAAGCCTAATTTGATTTCTTTTACAATTTTGTGAAATGACATAGAGAAGTGTGTTGGCTTTGAGGTAATCCTTTGCTTTTGCTTCTATTCATCAATTCGGGGGAAGCATTTTTGTTTTGAGTTGCCAGAATTATAGGAGTTCTAATACGAGACAGTTATAACAATTGGGGGAAAGAGAGACCTGTGAGTATGTGAGAAGATTGCCAAAACCTTAATGATGCCCTAGCCTTATTTAATAAGACAATTCAGACACGATCTTTGACTTTCATTAGTAATCTCAGTAAACTCTTGAGAGATATTGTTAGAATGAAGCATTACAGGACAGTGGTCTCTTGTTCAAACAATTGTAATGCTTGGAGGTTGTGCATAATGTGTATATCCTAAGCATCCTCATCAATTGTTTCTGCCATTTGCATGTGATGAGATTAGGTTTCTCCATTTTTGGCAAATTGTTAAAACTTGGTTTTTTCACCTAATGTCATTTTTGTCAAAGATAAGCTAGTAGATGAGGCCTTCAATCTCTTCTCCATGATGTTGGATAGGAGTGTTTCACCAATTATTTTTACATAAAAATTACTTGATCCATTGAAAGAAACTACAAGGTTGCTTGATATAATGCTTGGTAGGAATATCATGCTAGATGTAGTAACATATAACACTTTTGTTGTTGCATTTTGCAAAAAAGGAATAATTCAAAAGGCTCAACTAACATGTAAAAGGATGATTCATAATGGAGTAAATCCTGATGTGTGCACTTATAGTACCTTGATGGATGGATATTGTTTGACAAATCAAATTCATAAGGCTAAAAGTGTTTTAAGTGGCATGGTTGGTAAGGGGTGCAAGCTGGATGTGTTTAGTTATAACATCCTAATTAATTGGTACTGCAAGCATAGAAGAATGGATGAGGCAATTAGACTACTTGTCAAAATGTGTCATAAAGAATTGATTCTTGGTATTGTCACTTAAACCTCTCTCTTATGAAAGGTTTGTGCCTAGTAGGAAGACCTAAGGCTATGAATGAGCATTTCAAAGAGATGTGTTCTAAGAGTCGCATTGCAAATTTAATGACTTTCTCAACTTTAATAGATGGCTTTTGTAAACATGGTCATCTTGTTGAGGCAATGAAACTATTCAAAGTGATGTAAGAGATAGGATTAGATCCTAATGTTGTGGTTTATAATAGCCTTGTAGATATTATGTGTGATGTTGGCGGGTTCAGGATGGCAAGAGGCCTCTCTTGCAATCTTTTTAGCAAACAATTACTGCTTGATGTTTAGATTTCTACCATTATGATCAAGGGATATTGTAAAGAAGGAATGTCAAATAAAGCATATGATTCATCTAGAAAAATGGAAGATTATGGTTGTTTACCTAATAATTGCTTTTATAATGTAATGATCAAAGGGTTTCTTCAAAATAATGACTCATCCAATGCCATGGAACTTTTGACAAAAATGGTTAGAAAAGGGTTCTCTTTTGACTCCTTTACAATTGGTATTTTAGTGGATCTGGTATCTAACAATGAGATTATATGTGATTTTACATTAAGCTCATTAAATGGAAATGGGATGTGAGATTTTGACATCAATGCTACTTCTTTGTGATCTATCTTCATATAAATCAAAGTTTATGTTATTATTATTGGTCTCAAGTTCTTGTAAATCATTGAAACTCCTATTTTGTATACCTTACTTACCAAACATGATTTTCATATTAAGAAAAGCAAATTGAGTATGAATGATTTAGGTTAAGTAGTACAATTGTAATTTTAGTGGTCGTTATGGATTATTAGTAATCTTAAAATTTGGATCTTTTGAGCTAGTCTAATTGCTAAGTATTAGGGTTTCTGATTTGATTCTTTTATTTTGCATTGATCTACATTTCTCCTTTGCATTCCTTGCTTTTACATCCACATTTTTTCTGCACTTGTGCTCTGTTCTTTGAGGAATCCAAAGAAAGCCATATGTATTATGGTCTTGGATTTCATATGCGCCATTATTTGTTATTTTCAAGATTAGAGTATTTGAGGCTCCACATTTTTGATAAAGCTTTAACTATTATTTAGTAGGATGGAATTACTTTCATTCTAAACTGGACCAACTTATATTAAAAGGAAGTAAATGTCCCTTTTTTTGCCATTTTGATTAGTCTGTAAGAGAAATGTGGGAGATTGGCTTCATGTTTGTTTGTCTTTCCTTTCACATACATGTTTCTGCTGAAGTTATGATCCATTCTTTGAGTTATTCCATCAAAACTAAGTATTAAATTCTTTTCTTGTATATACTAATTATTACTATCTCTAAAATCAAAGATGTCTACCTGTCCATTTATTGGTTTAAGGCTTTCTTAGTATGGCATGATTGAATCACTTTCTTTCTATCTTGGAATTTCTTTTTAAAGAAAGTTGACATATGTTGTTCCTGAGTTGATTTGCCACTTAGAGGATTTGGCAATTAAGTTAATATATTATAATTGTGTACATAAAAAGGAGTTTTTCTGCCTTCCATATTTATGGACAAATTTTAGCTAGCTTTACAGTTAGTTTCATCTGTGAATCCCATTATCTTTCATCTAGTATATATGTGGTCATATTCTAACTTTACATGTGTGACTCTTTTGAATAACATATCAAGGTGCTTAAACATTTCATAGGGAATATGAGCACGGTGTCTTCAAAGCTTTATGCCATTGAAAAAGATGGAAATTGTTTCAATTTTGATTTAGACTTTTAGAATGATCAAGTGACCTCTATGTTAATCCCACAATGCAATATGCAACTCCATTTGTTTGCTTGTTCATTTCTAAGTTTCTGGTTTTTAATTTTGTCATCTTGCGTTTTGTAATATTGAGGAAAAAAAAATTATATTGTTATGTCAAAGTCATCGCTTGCAAGGAAGTACATCTAATAACTATTATTGCAACTAGTCTAAATTGATGTTTGAGAACTTCTTGAATGATTATCTTGGGACAATGGAATTATTTATCTCAATATCAAAAATTTCCAAAAAAAAAAAAACATAATGATATGTGCTAAAATCACTATAATTTGTATTAAGAACATAGTGATCATTGACATGTTTTATGACAAAAGGCTCTTCAATGTAGATTTTAAATAATTAGATTTGATTTTTTGTAGAAGCATTGGGTGCATATAGAAGGGAAAATGACATAGAAACATATGGACTCTTCTCTCTCAGCTTTTAGGTCAAGCAAAGTCTCCTAATGATAGGTCAACATGCTTTCTGCTTGTTATAGTTTCAAACTTTTGTAGTAGCCTTTAGGAGTCATCGGCTAAATAATCAAGTAATTTTATAAGGCTTTAAAGGAAAGTATTCAATTGAGCTTCCTCATACATTCACAATTGATCATGGCTTTCTATTTATTTGGTCCAAATCCAGGAATATTGATTGTAGTGATGACTACATTTTTTTTGTTTTTCTAAGTGTTATTGTGCTTGTTGGACATTTTTGTATGAACTAGCCCATCATCTTGTCCCTAAGGGTTGCATTATTCCCCTATAATTCTTGACATAACATTTTTCCAGACTTTGGCAAATTCTAGTTACCATAATATGTACATGGCCAAACATATGAGAGACAAACACTCATAAAACATGTAAATATTTGTTTTTTTTTTTGCATAAATCATAATTTGAGGGAATTGCAATTACATGTAGACATTCTTATTCCTGTCATGGGTAATGTTTAAGTAGCATGTCTCTGCATGTTTTTGGTTTCCATCAAAGAACTTGCAGACAAGGATCTCTCGTCAACAGGCAGAAGCCTTGATCTCTTTACATCATGTTAGGTTCAGTTCCTTTTTATTAACTTGAGTTTCAGTTCTCTTTTTGCAATATTTTCCACATAAATTCTCCCCAAGATTTTATTAAAGTGAATGCTTTAGAAACAAATGGATCAGAGTTTAATATTAGGTGATAAAAATAATCTCACCAAAACACACATGATAAATAAAATTAAAATATCTTGAATATCCAAAAATTTTCCCATTAAGCTCTGTTAAACATGAGTATTGTTATACTAAAAATGAGACTTTGTTTTGTCAATTGATTATAACATATTGAAATCCTTCTTTATTCGGGTTTGAGATCAGTAACTCTGAGCGCAAGATTTAAAATTAGTGAGACTTTTTTTTTCTTTTCTTTTCTTAAAAAAAATAATATAATAGTTCACATTAAATAAAAAGATTAAAAGTAAATTTCTAATTTACAATAAATAAAATTTTATATCATTTGAATTGTATTCCTTTAATTTTTGTAAATTTTTTATTTGATTTTATAATACAAAATTTTTAATAATTAATTAATTAATTAAATTAAATTATACTTGATTAATTTTTTAAAAAAATTTTAAATTATATTATTTAAATAAATAAGTTAAAAAGATAAAATTATCTTATTTTGTTATAATACTTTTATTTATTTATTTTTTAATTATAAAATTAATTATGAAATTAAAAATTATAAATATTTACTATAAATATATAATTAAAAAATAATTATTATTATTTTTATAAAATAATAATTATTATTTTTATAAAATAATAATATTTAAATTTATTTAATATTAAAAAATTAATAAATTATATATATAATCAAATAATTTAAATTTTAATATTAAAATAATATATTTTTTTAATATTATAATAATTTTAATTATTAACTAATTAATAATTAATAAAATAATTAATTTTTTAAAAATAATTAATAATATAATAAATTTAATTATTAATTAATAAATAATTAATAATTTAATAATAAACTTTTTTCTAAAAAATAAATAAAAAAATATTTTTATAAATAATTTAATAAATAAATATATATATATATATTATAATAATAATATTTTATTATTAAAAATAAATAATAATATAATATAAAAAATAAAAAAAAAAAAAATAAATATATATAAAAACGTATAAACTAATACCTACGTGGGGCTATCATTACAACGAGACTATAACATGTATTGCTCATATTCGTTCTATTTATACATAACCGTCCATCATACTTCCACGTGTCAGTCATCTGCTGGCTTTGGACTCTGCTCGGTCATAGCCACGTCGCCGTTTCAGCTCTGCTGTGGTCCGGCTTGTACACTTATTCTCTTTCGCTCGGCCCTCTGTGTCTCCAGCTGAGATTATCGTAAGCGAAAAGGCTGTGTAGTTTCAGTCATCGATCGTGATAAGGTATACTGATCATGAGAATCGATCGTTTTGCGAGCGTGTCTGTGTGCGTGTTTGTGTGCGTGTTTGCCTTTTTTATGTGAAGTGTGTTTGTTTCCCTGGAAAATGAATCCCGGAAAAAAGAAAAAGGGAAGAAGAAAATTCACGGAATTTTTATCTTTCACGCTCTTCAGCTCTGTAAAGTAGATTTTGATTAGAAGAAATTAAAGTTTCTCTTTTGAAGTGAATATATATTTTTTTAATATGTTTTTTGTTCAATTACTTTTGCAGGTTTGGCTTAATAATCGTGTTGAGTAAGACTTTTTGTTTTAATTATATTTTGTTCTTGATATTAATTTTGTTTATTTCAGTTGTTTCTGTGACACAGCCTTTTAAAAAAAAAATTACTTAAAACAGTGTAGGTTTTTTTTTTTTGGGATTCTGTTTGGCAGCTGAGAAAATTTTGAGAAAGGGGAAAATGAAAACAAAGTGGTATTATGAAATTAAGATACTGACTTTTATGTTTATGGAAGTTTATTTGTTGTTTAAGTTGGAGTGTGTATTGCATTATCAACTTAGCTTGAATGTTTGTAGAGTAAGTATATAAAGGTTAGTTGAATCATTGGCCATAATTCTCTGCAGCTAGTTGGCACATGCTTTCTTCCAATTTAAATTTGGCTATTCAGCTGAAAAGTGTAAAATTGCTTTCTTTTAAGGTACTGCAAGTTAATCCTATTGATGTCTTGAAGTCCACTACATTGGTAAAACAGAGTATTTAACTGTTAATGTTATGTCAGATACTGTTTTTTTATGGCGAGCAAACCACAGTCCAGTGCCATTGTTCCCACCTGCTCAATGGAATGTTCATATGCAGATTTGAACCTGAGACTGTGTGCCTACCTCATACAATTTTCAAATTTCCTTTACCACTATCTAGTCATCAGTGGTTTATTTGCATGACATTGGCTTGTTTTTGTCTTGTAGACTGTTTTTCTGTTAAATTGTGGAGGAAAAACAATTGATCATTTTGGGGCAATATGGGATCATGTTTAGTGCTGATGATGTTTTGGAGAGGTTGGGGTAGTTATCTGATTCTCCACATTTACAATTTGAGCTAATTTCAATTCAATTGAAAATGACTCCTTTTCCAATCAACATGCATTATGGCATCAAAAAGTGGTTTTACTGTGCATATTCTGGAAAGAGGGGAAAAAAGAATGCAATATAATAAAGTAATTTGGGTACTTTGGATGTAAATTTGGGTCAACTTGTGTTGTTAAGAATCCTTTGCTGAAAGGAGATAAATTTGATAAATCTTTTTCAGAGGTGAGCTTGATATGTCAAACCATGTGCTATCCATAAGCACAGAGTTGTGGTCTATAATTCCTTTTCAACCCATATGATAATGTGGACCTCTGATTGTCAACTTTGTTTAAATTAAAAATTTGTGGTTAGTGTTTGATTTCATCCAGCCATTGTGAAGGGAGTGGCATGCATTATTTTTATGCCTTTGAAATTTTGTGTTTGGATGGCACATTAGGGCTTTTCAACCCTGTCTTTCCAAATGGAGGTCCTTTAATGATCAGTTCGGTTGCTGGAGTTGTGGAAAAGGCCATCAAAACTTAGATCATTCAATGGAGTGTATGGAAATTCAAATTGCGTGTGTTGGTTGTAATAATCAATATTAGCACAACTGTTCATATATGCTACCAGACTTAGCTGTGAACAGTTAGCTTGCTGAAATGTATGCTTCCAAACTGTTACTCCTGTACTTTTCGTTCAAATCTCTTGACAACAACATGCTCCTTAATTTGAGATCAAAGATGGGTAAGCCGGTCCTTGCTACATGGTAAAGGAGCGGTGCCCTCTTTTGTTGCAACTAAGAAATTGGCAGCTCCTCTAGTCACAGGCAGTCATCTACAACAACTGATTTGACTTGTAACTTAATTAACCAATTTTGTGCTTTTCAGCAGCAACCCAACTTCACAAATTGAACTGTGATATGCTTTGTATTCTATATTTCAATTAAAAATAGTTGTGAAGTCTACCTTAGGTGGGAGTTGACAGATAAGACAGTGATAGTAAGGTTAAGGTAAAAAATCATAATCTTTCAGCTCATGTCAAAAAAACAAATTAAAGAGCCAGGGAAATTCTTTTCATGATATTTCCATGTCAAAAGTTGTCACAAGGTTTGTTTGAAAAAACAATTTTCCATGAGATAATTGTTGTGGGATACTTAGTGTGAAGTTGCTTGTTGTCATCTGTCTCACCAAACTGCTTTGCTATAGAGTTTGAGATTCATGTGTATTGTGTTGACCTCATCCTTCATTTTATTTGTATGTTTGACCATTCTGGAAAGAATAAGTTTGTTGTTTACTAGGGTTATGGATGGTAGCATAAGAAAATTATTTGGATTATCTTGTCTGAAAACACTTAATTTGGATGCCCGCCAAATTACAGATACTGGTCTTGCTGCCCTCACTATTAAGTTTAATTTGGTTGATGGTCTACTTCTTGTTCTTGTTCTTCTCTTACCCCATTCTCCCCACCCCTTCCAACCCCCTAAAATGCAGTCTGTCTTCAATATATTATTTAGTACATTGAAGTATTTGAAATTTAATATATTGACGATATTTTATCCTAGAAGTTATAGGTTTTGAGATTGAAGTTCACTTGGACAATACGCATGTCTTATGAGGTTAAATTCAATTTTTCTGCAGTAATCAAAATATTTAAAAGAGAAAAGGTTTGGTAATGGTGTTTACTTAGTGACTTTTAAAGGTTCTTTGCTATTAATGTTTATCCTATGTAGGACCAGATCAAACCCAAAAAAAACAAACAAGAAAATAGTGTGGAATCTACCAGAAAAATAGAAAACATCAGGAGTCCACCCATGAACCAAAGGAGAGTGAACATTTATTGTAAAAACTCAATAATCAATATCAATTGACAATAATCATAACAAGCCTGCATAATGAAATATCTAAAGCATATTAATAGAATAAGTTAAAGTACTAAATGGGAAAATAATTATAAAATTAAATAGAAGAATAACTCTTAAGTAAGAGTTTATCTCTAACTAGGAGAATATCTTTCTCATACTTGAGATTATTATAAATACAAATTATCAATAAAATACTAATTAATAGAAGTTGTTCCTCTCTCTTCATCAAGCTTATTGAAATTTGTCTCGCTACAATGGGGAGACAATGAACTGTGGAAAACTTCGTCCATATCACAATGGCGGGACAATTCCTTTTTTTGCTTTCTCTTTATCTGTTTATACTGTTATGGTAGATGATATGGGATATGGTAGATCATTTTTAGAATCCTTTCATAGGGTTGTAGGTAACAAAAGGAAGCAAAGATTCTTTGCAAGTACACTGAATTTGCATTTGTTTGCTGTATTTGGTTGTGGGATGAAAGCTATGTGATGTAAATTTATCCATATTGTTACTTTGGTATGAGGTGGTTACCAGCATCTCTTTTTGTTATGCAACTGTAGCTGTCTAAATGAGTTTTATTGGCTGCTACTTAATTGGATTGGGCAGCTTTTTGCAGTGTATTTTTGGTTTGATTTTCTCTAAGGAAGATGATGTTTACATCTTGTTTCACTTTCTCTAACCAAGAAAAGGTGTCCTAGTGCTCGAGGCTTCCACATTATTAGATTTGAAAAGGTTTAGATATATGTATTCTTATCCATTTCTATTCAAACAAAGAGACTATTTCCACGACTTAAACTTATGAGATTAAATATATAGTGCAACGCTTTTATCATTACACCAAGGCTCACCTTTCCTGCCATCTAACTTTCTTTTTCATTCCTTACTATTTTTATCTTCTAAAAGGGAAAAAAAAGTGCAAACTCTTTTATGTAAGTGTAAAACCTCCTCAGAGATATGTAGTTAGCGATTGTTGGGAGTTCATTTTTTCCAGATTCATGAGTACACCTCGGTGTACTAACCATTAACAAGTTCATTTTGAATCTTCCATGTTGAAATGATCATGTACGTACCACTATATTTGAGTGGAAAAGATAAAATGGTAATCCAGATTCCAGCCCTTAATGAACTATACTTTTGTGCTGTCTTCTTGTTAGTGAAACCTTTTGAATTCCTTTTGAGTGGACAATAACATTTTCTGTGTTGTCTAGCCACCTTAATCAAACCTTTTCTGACCATTGGACGTGAAAACTCTTTTGTTACATAAATTGGCATTCAATGTATTTATTTTTCATGACACAATCAACTTGTGATCTTTCTGGATGACATTCTTATTCCAGTTTTGGGTAATGTTTAAGTAGTTCGTCTCCACATGGTTTTGCATAAATTTCTCAAACTCTATAGCCCATGATGCAAGCTTTTTCTTGGACTTTTCTAGTTTAAGATGCAAGATTTTTCATATTTTTGCTGTATGGCACAAATTATTTTTCATTTAATTTCTCTAGTTTGCGAATTTCTTGCGGGTGTTCTGATTATTGGATGCATTCAGCTACTGTATAATGCAGCTTTTTCTTTTGCAAGCTTGATTGGATTGATCCATCTGGATATTTGGGAACTAACTATTTATGAAGTAAGTTTTACAGTTGTACATTCTTGGTAGAAAAATAAAAATGCCAGGTTATTTGTTATGTGGAGGGTATGATTACCACTCAGTATTTTGTGCTGAAAAGCATACAATTAAGCTCCTCATAAAACTACCTGTTATTTGAAAAATAGAGGATGTTCATTTTCCAAGCGGCTTCTTTCGTAAAAACTCGGTATGAGTAATTGTAAGTTAGATGATAAATTTTTTGATAACACATGGCTTCTAATGCAATATTGGCATCTATGTAAACAAATAAATAGTTTTTAATAAAGTCTACTAGCAATAGACTAGATTTAGAACTAAATTTACAGTTTGTAACATATTTCACAATAAAAAATAGTTCATACTTGATTTAAAAAAATTTAAAAATATAATATTTTTTTGACATTAATTTTTATAATTATTAAAATATTTAATAGTTGGTATTAGTCATTAATTTTTCGTTGAGGAGTTGCTTAATTGCTGTGTATTTTAAGGGTAATTAAACATATTTTCAAGAGAGGTTAAACATCACTAACGACTAACGACCCATTGCTTCTAATTAGGAGCTAAAAATAATAAAAATAAAAATCTTGCAAAGGAAGCAAGTGGTTAACTTAAGTTAATACTCTTAAATATAACTCATAATGATATATCTAGTAATTTTTTTTTTTAAATTTATTATTAAAATTCAAGTTATTCAATTATATAACATTTATATAATTTTAAATTATACATATTTATTTTATTATTTTATTATTTTAATTAAATTTTTTGTTTTTTTTTTTTTGTGTATAATGTGAAATTAAGTTAAAAAATTTTTAAAATAAAATTTTTATTCTTGTAGAATTAATTAATTTTAATTAAATATAAAAAAATAAATAGAGGTAAAATTTAATTTTAAATTTTATGAGATATAAAATTAAATATTAATTAAAAAATAGTTGAAATAAAAAAATAAAAAAAAAATAAAACATAAATGACAAAAGTATGTAAACTTGTAGTTAAATTTTTTATTTAAAATTTTAATGTACAATTAAATGGGATAGAAGAGGCAAAAACCCTTAGAATTTGTTGTGAGTGATCTTCATTTAGATCAATTAGGAAGCGACTTAGAAGTTATGTTTAGCTCTTTTTTTTTTATAAATAGTAATGGGATGCTAGATGCAAAGACTTTTCTTTCCTTTGAAATTCTGTCTGCCTACCAACTGCACCAATGTAACAGCTGCTTTTGTCGTCATAAAGTGACGGTGATGCTTCATGGCTTCTCATTTGGTCTATTCTTCTGTCCATGTGATTGTGGAAATTAAAGAACTTGTAGGTCAACAAGGCAATTTTCTAAGAAATTTCTTCCTCAGTTGACTCCCTTTCATAAATTTGCTGTTCTATATACATGTGTTGTGTGACAAAGAGAGAAAATAGAATAGCAACTGTATGCAGAAGACAAGGAACCAAATGTTCTATGAACATTTCCTCTATTATTGTTTTATCATTTGTTTCATAGTTAATAATAAAGAAGTTCATTAATATTTTGTTTTCAATTTGTCAAACTCATTTAAAATTTTCAATTTTTTTACTTAATTATTTCTCTGTGATGCTAATTATTTTTATTTAACATGTTTTAACTTATATATTAATCAAAATAAAATATTTTAATTTTTAGATGTTATTTCATAGAGGCAGGACGCTGCAACTTACAACCATAACTAAGAATAACTGCTTATTTCTTCTAGCTAAGAAACAAAATAAAACAAACGTAAGAGGGACAAAAAAAATAAAGAAAAGAAAGAAAGAAAAAGCTGAAAGTAGTACGAAACCGTGTGGGGTTAGCCGCAGTAGTGGGCGCCCCAAAAAGTATAGACTGACGCTCAACCACATCGAAAAGTAGCATTTCCATTACAAAGTCGTCCGCAACTGTCCTTACTATTGTGCTTACAACTGCAGCCTACTTCCCTCCACATTAAAGACATACAAGTGCAACCTACCTCCCTTATTAAATACATACAACTGCAACCTACTTCCCTCCATGGCATTCCTTCTTTTTCCACTAATTTAATACTAGTTCAAATAAAAACAAAAACCGTGCTGAGATCACAAAAATGATGAGTCCTATACAATATAAGTTTGAACAAAAAAGACATTAAAAATTATTAATCAATAACAATTGATGAAAAACAGAAAGTAAATAAATAAATAAATAATATAAATATAATAATAGAATCCGACATGCTCCGTTTAATAAAGTTTGATTTCTTCCTTTTTCATGCTCGAAGTTCAATAGTAAATTTTTCATCATTAGAGCACTTCGTTAGCCTATGGAGGGCTTCAAAAGCAGTGATCATATTACCCTTTTTGATTAATTAGGAAGTAACTCACAAAAACTTTTCTTCTATATTATTTGATTGCTTTACAATATATATATATATATATATATATAATTGTGTTTCACATGATAATTTTATTTTTTATATCAAATATTTTTTCTATAAAAAGATAAATAAATTTATCCATGCAAAGAAGTGTATGACATATACAAAATCTTCATAAATAATAGATTGAGTAATACATATTAAATATTTTATTTTTACCACTAACTAATTAAAAATTTATCAATATTAGATAATTAATAGAAAAAAAAACTTCAAAAAAGGAAAAAAATATAAGTTAAATTATATTTTTCTTGTATTTATATTTAGATAAATTAAAAGATATTTTAAATCTCTTTATATATATATTTTTCATAAAAGATCCTCATTTTATAAACAATATGTTACAATTAAAATATCATGTATTTATAGCAAAGTAAAAAAGTTAGACTTGGATTTTTCTAAAATAATCTCTTTATATGTGTATATATTATTCCATGTATAAAGACATATAAGACATGGGGACTATTCTTTTGTCCATGTCATCGTAGAAATTAATAAATGTATTACATGAACAAAATTTCTAAGAAATTTTTTCTTCAGTTTATACTTTTCAAATCTTAAATTAACTTTTGAAAAACCTAAGTTTGCATTAGAATATAAATATCAATTCCATTGTCCATGTTTATGGTAAAAGTCATCTCTGAACACTACGTTAAAAAATGAGACATTAATTATTATAAGAAATTTTATTTTACATGTTACAACTTATTTTTTTAGCAATGTTTGTCTTACAATTGGTAAAAATATTTTATATTTACAAAATAACTTCAATTATATTTACTTAAAAATCCTATTTCTATCAATAGTTTTTGTGATTTTATTAAGTTAAATAGTGAGGACACATTTTTGAAGTAATCAACTCAAGCATGGGATGTGTTATAAGTAAGTCTTGGACATGTTTCAAGTCTTGGGTGCCCATTTTCTAGGAAGATGCATGGATCTAACCATGCTCTTTCCTTGTCATATACCCACAAAAATAAATAGATAGATTTTTGGTCAATCAAGACTTCATTTTTGGTTTTATCTTTTTATCAATTGGGTCTAGTAGGAAGGTGACCTCTATGGCTTTAAAAAGTTGACTATGGAATCATATTCAGCAAATCATGCAACTTAAAGCTAGTTGGTTATATCGACAGTAATTGGGTTGGCTCTCAAGAGGATATGAGAAGCACAACAAGGTATCTATTTACCCTAAGCTCAAGTGCTTTCTATTGGAATTCAAGGAAGTAGTCATTTATGGCTCAATCAATAGCAAAAGTTGAATGCATGACTATGACAGCTGGAGTGAATCAAGCAATTTGGTTTTGAAGGATGCTGGCTAGGTAAAAAGTGAATTTAATAGAAGCAACAATAATGTATTGTGACAATCAAGCCATAATTGCAATCTTTAGGAATCCAATTCAACATGGAAGAACAAAGCATTTTTTTGATAAAGCTTCATTTTGTTAAGGAAATACAACAAAAGAATGAAGTAATTTTGTCCTACTACTCAACAGAAAATCAGATTGCAGATATACTCACCAAGCCACTCAGTAAAGGAAGGTTTCTACAGCTCAGAGATAAGTTAGGGATGCAGTGTATCAACGCCAAGGAGGAGAAATGAAGGATTGGTGTTGTTGCTCTGCAACTTCAAACTGAAGTCTCCAATGCAGATGTGACACTCACCGCAACCCTACAACTTTAGCAATAGTAGCAGCAGATGGACAAGTCAAGATCAAAAGCAATAGACTAAGCAAGCAAGGACAAGTAGCAATTGAAGTTAGGTAAGTTAAGTGAAAGAATTGAAATTTGAATTTGCATTTGAATTTGAATCTAAATTTGTAATGATTAAAACTTATAAAGTTATTTGTTTGTAATAATAAAAGCCTATTTAATTTCAATATAAAGTCTTGGTAAACAATGAATATAAACAAGTTGTTCCTAGAAAACTCCTTCTGCTCTAAGCCTTTCAGCATTGTTGCCAACACTAAAAAGCTTCCATAGCAAGCATACATGAGTCAATTTTATCCCAGCAACCAACACAATCTGAATATTTTCTATCCATCACTATTAAAATTTTTTTTTAATATTAGCTTGTGATTTTCATGTATTTGTTTCAACAGAGGGAATGGGAATTATAAACAAAGCAAATGTTTTGGTTGGTAGTGTTGAGCTAGAAATTTATAACCCAATATGGAAATGGAAAACTAGAATCTCAAGTGTTTTAACAACTTTCATGTGGCCAACTTTTGGTTTGCTTCCATAGGTTTTTGTTGGACCTTAAGATTTATTTTTACAATTATGTGTACATTAATGAGTTTAGAACATGGTAAAAATTAAGTTGGATTCAAAAGAGTTTGGTTTGGAAAGGAAAGAGTCTGATGTAAAAAGACTGCTTGCTTACATGCATGAATGTCTAACATATTTTCAAGGGAGCTACCTCTAGTGAAACAAATAGGAAAACCCTGTAAGATCCAGAACCTCTAGTAATATCATTCTTCTGGCAGAATGATTTGGTTATACTTTTGAAAGGGTAGTCATGTTCTTTGAGTTACTCCTTTTAGCCTTTTTCATTCCATTCTTTGAGGCAGATTGCTAGGGAAGGATGTTGAAAATCAAAAAAACATTGCTTATCAGAATTAAAGGTATTGTGTTCTTTTCATTTGACGAGCTAGACCTTTTTTTTACAAGAAAGCTTTTCTTATCATACTCTAAGCTTTATCTTCAATGCAAAATCTCAAGTCTGCACAATAAGCGCACCAGTTAGCATATGGAGATATAGTTCAAGCTTTGCAAGCAAATGTTCTGTTTTTCACTAAATTTTGGCTTCCATTGTCTACTACAAACTAGAAAACAGGACAAGCCCCTGTTAACAACCATTATGGGCCATGGGCCCTTATTACCTCTTGTGTCCAGTGAGAGCACAGTAGTCACAAAGCTAGTCCTCACCTACTCACAGTTAATGCTATATATAATATGCAGTGGCAGTGGATCTTCGTCAAGCAAGAGTGGGCAAGTATGCAGTTCGGATCTCTTCACAGGAAAGATGACAAATAGATAGTCAAGATAGCAGCAAAAGATTTAAAATGCGATGTGGACAAACAGTCCCTCTTTAATAATTGCAAGATCTGAAAGAGTGAATACCAATTCTTGCTTCAAGATTCTCCCATACCGAATTGAGCAAAATGATATCGCAGCACAACTTTATTGTACATCCCTTTCCTGGGGTGTTTTGAAATGTTTCTTAAATTAAAGGCAAGCTCATGGGTTCTCAAATATTAATCTAATGGGCCAAAAATGCGGGGAAGAAAAAGGCAGTCCAACGCAAGAGAAATGGATATCCCAGCTGAAATATTGACAACACTTGTCAAAACCCTCCAAAACTGTCTCACAAGAGTAGTCTGGACTTGAGTCATACCCTTGTCATCATATTGCATTTTCCGTGATAATTCAACGTTAGTGGTAATCTAATGATGTTTCAGTTACTTTTATTTCGTAGGAAAATCAAGTTTGCAGTATGATTAGAAAAAATCCTAATTGGGGTACCATGATTCCACTTATGAGATTTTTTAGGTAAGAAATCATGCTGCTAAAGATTTAACCACAATAAAATATGGGAAAGTGATGTGAATAACATAGCTGAAAGCCATTTTGTCTCTTACTCCTTAAGATAGCCTATCCATGTACAAACTTATTTTTATATCTCTTATCTAACTTCTTTTGATCTATCACAATTTCTAACAAAAATAAATTATTTTTATTATAATTTAATTTTATAGACATAATTTATCATAAAAAAATATAAAATTATGTATTTAATATATTAATTATTTTCACATTCTTTATATAAGTATTTTAATATTTATAATACTAAAAATAAATGTTTATAATACTAAAAATAAATTAAAATATTTATAAAATTTAATTATAATAATATAAAAATATTATTTATATAAGTTAGATAAATATATAAAAATTATATTAAAATAAAATGATTTAATTTGGTTTGAAATTTTTTATAAATGAAATATAAATGTTTTACCATGATTTTTAAAAAATTTTAAATAAAATTATATATATTAAACTATTTAACTAAACTAAATTATTAAATATCAATTGATTTACAGTGTAAAACAAGTAAGACACCCCTTTATCTATATCCATTATTAGATAGAATATAGAATTAGGCAAAAACAACAACATGCACAATAAGATAATATATAATAATATCTTTCACATAAGAAGGGATATTTTGGAGAAAATAAAAATTTTCTTGTCCTCTAATTGGATGAGAGGAAGGTGGTGGTGGTGGTGGTGAGACAGCATTGATCCGATTTTGAAATTTCCTGTACCGTCTCTTCTAATACCACACGTCCAAGTCCATTAAGATGGCCAGGAGAATATCAGCCGTCAAAGTTCATGGGCTAAACCCTTGTCATCAGATCTTAGCCCAAGCCTTATTTTTCGGGAGTTGGAGCAGTAGCAATAAATCTTTTCGTTTAAAAAGAAACAGACACACACTGTTTCTCAAAGACACCCCAGTAATTAAATATTTCAAATTTTATTTTAAAGGTTTTAGGTTCTAACTCAGGAGATATGAGATTTATGAAAATAAGGAAAGATATCTCTATTGTGGAGGAAAAAAGGAAAAAAAAAAATCTAAGGACGGACCTGAATTCCAAGGAAGGAAGGATAAAAAATCTTCGGGTGATGCTGACAGCAAATTTGGGTTCCAAAAATGATTTTTGTAGGCCAAGGTAATGCAATTCAGGGAGCAGGGTGAGAAGAACTCTGAGCCCCTTGAAATTCTGAAACACAACGTAAACTCCACAACTAATATTAAAAGATGAATTCCGATCCAAAACCTAAGAGGGCTCAAAGTGTTTATTACACGGACCCGGTGGTCCAATACAGCATGCAAACAAAGCATTAATTCGAGCAATCTTTTTTAGTTCTTTCGTTTATCAAGTAACTTTTTAGCCAACTTTATGTTCTCTTACAAGCAATTAGATGGCAATAGATACGTGACACATTATGTGCATTGAATCAATGAAATGTACGATGGTAGAGCAACTAAACTCTTAATTTTAGCAACTATAATAATTTGCTGTCAGCATTACCGAAGATGTAGTTCGTTTGGATCCAGTTTCAATAAGAATAGTGGACCATGTCTTGTCTAACTCGTACACCTGCAGTGGACCATGCTTCACCTGTTAACAAGATTACTTGCTTTGCTCCTGAATTTGAATTTCTAATTTTTTTCATGTTCTCCATTGATTGTCCTCAATGTTATTTTTGGGCATTTGTTGGTAGGAAGTCTTTGATTATACTCATTTTATGCTTCTAATATATATTGCCATTTTTTTTAACCAATTTTAATTTTATTTTTCTTCTTTTGGTTGCACAACGTCTTTGCACTATAGGTTGGCATATATTCCCACTGACAAGGTTTTGCACTATGTCTCTCTGCAAGTCTTTGTTTACCTTTCTTTGAAAGAGGAGGCTTGCATTTTGGAGGGAAAAATGGTCTTTGCAGTGCATCACATAGGACAGCCCATGTAATTCATCCTTTTTAAGGCACCAGGTTCACCTCCAGTTGATGCTGAAATCAGGTTTCGAGTTCCCAGTTCTAGTGGGTGTAGGGCAGATTTTTGTCACAAATTTTGGTCAATGGTAAAGGAGAATTTAACAGACAGTTTAATGCCATCTTTTTTTCTTTTTGTCTAACAATGAGAAAATAAAAAGTAACGATGAAAAGTCATAAATTGGGCACTTTGTTGGAACTTCATTCTAATTGATAAGGGCACTGTGCTCTACTCAGATTTTCTAACCAAAGCTTACACAAGCAAAAATGATGGTTAACTCATTTATATGCCGTGCAACTCGTTCTAGTATGGTATACCATTGAGCCCTTCTCTATGCATAATGTAACTTAGAAGAGTTCGTCAATAAGCAAGACCCTTTCATATTCAACAAAAACTCAAGTATATTTCCTAGTTTTTCTGCTGCTTTATTTATGGTTTTTCTTATTTGGGTCATTGGTTTGGTCATAGCACCCAAATGGCTAATCAGTAGTACATAATTGTTCACATAACTGTGTAAAAAAACAAAAAACAAAAGGTTCTTTCACTGCCACAAAGTGATTAAATCGTACAAGAAAAAGCAACCAAATTGATGCTAGCAGTTTTGACTGGTTCATGTTGCTTTCGGTCAGGCTTTTCAACCAGCTTGCTGGAGAAAGTGAAAAACAAAATTATGAGAGAATATCATCAATCTGTAGTTGTCAGATCTTTTGTTGCATTTTTCGTTGTAAACATAAAATTTTAGGTGCCATGTCTTTTGTAGTATAATCGGTAACAGTCAGCGCATTGTGTTGACAGTGCCGTTAGTTCAACTTGAATATGAAGGACAATAAAGTATTTGGCAAGTGGACCCAATGTTGTGTAGGAAATGCAGGTGTCAGTGTGTCTTTATATTAATGATGATGCAAGGCTTTTATTGCTATGACTGAGTATTTCATAAATCTGATGTTCTATTCATCTTCTTTCTTGCATTTTCTTGTGGCATTATTTTGTTGTTTTTGCTGAAGCAGATGGTTGATCTATCCATACTATTTAACTCAATGTAGATGTGAATTCGTTGTCAATTTGATTGCCCAGCAGAAAGTGGCTTGGCCAAATTCTAGTGGGAAAAAAATTAAAAAAAAAAAAGAAATAGAGAGCCAATAAATATGTCTCTACTTCAGAATATGGTTCACTATCTTATTCCATCATTAAAAGATAATTGCAATTTTGTTCATGCTTTATGATGGATTTCCTTTCCCGTAGAAAATCAAGAAACAACTAATGTTTATTTTCTTGATTTTGCAATTTTAGGATTGCGTTCTTTGATCTCATTTACAGTTTTAACATGATAATTTGCTTGATTTTTCTATTTCTGTTTTTTGGTAGAATTTGAAAAAATTGGAAATCCTAAATTTGGGTAGCAATAAATTTTCTAGAAACATTTTCCCTTCTCTTGGTGATATGACTTCCCTTTATCTTTTTTTATCAACAGCCTTAATGGATCTTTAGGCCAACAAAGTAGTTATTGATATTCTGTCAATGCACAAATTTAGGTATCATATCTCTTATGTCATGGTAAATGATAGAAATTTTAGCACATTCTATTATTGGCAGTGGACTTATACACCTCAAGGGTATTATTCTCCTTGTTATAAACCCGTTCTTGATAGGGAGGTTTATAAATTTTGTTGTTCATAAGAATGCTTATTATTTATTTGATTCACACATGAAATTACAAATTAGTTAGTGTTTTTATTGTTGTGTTTCTTGCCTTGCGAGATGCCTGGCTTGGCTTCCTAATAGAATGAAAAATACAAAGTTTGAATGGAAATGGTCTAGGTTTATCAAGTTTCTGTCTTGTTAATGGAACCTTTTATTGTTGGCAGAAGGGCCTTATGAGTGCATTTGTTTTCATAAACCTGTTTTAAAAGGTATTGTTAACAATTGGCATTTTTGTGTATGGACAATTGTGTTTGCGTGGCTGGCTTCATGGACAAGCATATGCACATATGTTATTAGTGCACATGTTGCTTGCACATGTTCTTCTTTGTATGGAATTTGAGGAATTTTTCTTGATATCCTCAAATCCTTGTGTAGCACATCCATTGCTATAGATCACCAGTCATTGTACTCTTTATGATTCCCTCTATTCATCTTGGTATGCTCTGTTCTAGATGCACATGTTAGCAGGTGTTCACATGGAATTACTTTTTTGCTTTAATTTTATTTGGAGCCACTCTCTATGGTTGGAATAATGAAAAAAATCTCTAGATAATTGACTACTTGGAGCCTATGAGCTAGGGGGTTGCCCACTGAGGAATCTGATATTATATTCATGGGCTAATGTGTGTCATTTTTGCTAGCCACAATTATTCTTTACAGGTTTGAGGAAGTTGGCGTCTCTTAATATTAAATGGTGTAATTGCATAACAGATGCTGATAAGCATCTCTCTGTTTATTAATTACTCTTTCTTTCTCTCTCTCTCACACACACACCCCCCCTAAGCCTTAATCTCGACAATTAGCCTGATACTTATGTAAATATAATTTTTCTATTATAAATGTTGAATCCCTCTTGTAAGATTGGAATTGATCATTTTTAGCAATTCAAGAATGTTATTTGTAATTTTTTGTCAAATTGGCCAGCATGACCTAAGAATGAAGTTCGATGGAATTTGACATCAGTTTGTAAAAATTATTGTTGCTTCATTCAAAATTTATTGGGATAATCATTTGTGAAAACTCTGAATCTCTTAGACATTCTTAAGTTAGAAGTGGTTCTTCTCTGTCAGCTAGTATTTGTTCCAGGCTTGACAAACTTGGAAGGCTTACAAGTTTCTTGCAGTAAGGTTACAGACTCGGGAATTTCTTACTTAAATGGTGTTAACTTTCTGTTTTATTTTGCATCATAAATTATATTATACTCTCCAATGAATGGTCCATGCTTTGCTTGATGAGTGGACAGAATGTGCACATGAAAGATTTTAACAATGTTATACTAGGTATATTCCTTAGACAAGTCTCTCCATGGTTGTATTTTTGGAAGAATAACTTTGTGAGATGTTTCTTTTCAATGGGCCATGATACTATTATCAACATGATATTTATATTACACATGATACTATTATCCAGATTCCATAATTTTTTAAAATTTTTAAATTTTTTCAGTTTTTCTCTTTCTTTTACAAGGATCCTTGATTTCTAACACCCATAAATCTTTGTCGTGAACTATCCTTGGCTGTCCGAATCAGTATCCTGTTATGCTTTCCCCATTATAAAGGGCTTCTTACACACTTAAACGAATTACTTTGATTCTGTTGTTTGATGTTTTAGGTTTGCATAAGCTTAATCTACTAAATTTGGAGGGATGCCTTGTTACTGCTACATGCTTAGAGTCCCTCTCAAGGATTCCCTCCAGCTTTACTTATTCATACTAGTCCCTAGTTTAAATTAGCATTGGTTTTAGCCACAAATACATGGATTGGATTCAGATTTTTTTCCCTTTCTTGATTATTCATGGCATATCCAACATCCAACTTATGCGTTCATTTTAAGGAACATTGTCGATCCTTACTATTTTGTTTTACTGTGATTTTGAGCATTAGGGATGTGGTAGAGCGATATGATGTGTCTTTTGAAATATGATCTTGTGCTTACATAGTTTTGAAAGTTTGTAAATTATAAGTAGGCTAAATCTAAAACATTTAGTTCAAGGTTGGTTTGACCTGAATTCTGCATTGTATTGATTTTGTGCAGGTCTTGTTGGTCTATTATATTTAAATCTTAGCAGATGCCAGCTTTCTAATGATGGATGTGAGAAATTTTCCAGTAAGTTTCAAATTCTTTTTAAACATTTTATTGTGGTGTTAAAATCAATGCTAACACATACTATAACTTTTCAAGTGATCAACATCTTGGCCTTTTTTTCTTTTCTTTTTTCAAAGCTTGTTAAACTAAAAGTACTGAACTTGGGTTTCAATGACATCAAAGATATTTGTTTGGTCCACCTGAAAGGTAGTTTCTATTTTGCAAAATATATGAAGTTTTGTGTGGAATACCCAAAAAGAAATAAAAAAAAAGGAAGAGAAATCCAAGAAAGTGTGAAAAATGTGGATTAACAAAACCCAAAGAAAAATTGTTGGAGGACATGGAGAAAATATGAAGACTGTGGAAAGATGCAATAAGGTGAACTTGGCTTAAAATGAAAAGTTTCATTCTTTGTCAAACCATAAACTAGTGCTTCCTTACCTTAAAAGCTCCAATAATCCTTTTCAAAAAATTTATGTAGGCCTAAGGGTTGACAACATGCTCCTTAATTTGGGATCAAAGATGGGAAAGCTAGTTGGTCTTGGCTACAAGATAAAGGAGAAATGGTGCACTCATTTGTTGCAACTATGAAATTGGCAGTACCTCTAGTCACAGGCAGTCATCTATCAGAACTAATTTGACTTGTAACTTAACTAACCAATTTTGTGCTTTTCAGTAGAAACCCAGCTTCACAAATTGAAACTTTGATCTACTTTATAATCTATATTCCAATTAAAAATAGTTATAAAGTCTATCTTAGGTGGAAGTTGACAAATAAGACGGTGATAGTAAGGATAAGGTAAAAATCATAATCTTTCAACTGATGTCAAAAAAACAAATTAAAGAACTAGGGAAATTCTTTACATGATATTTCCATGTCAAAAGCTATCACAAAGCTCATATAAAAAAACAATTTTCCACGAGATAAATGTTGTGGTATACCTAGTGTGATGTTGTTTGTTGTCATTTGTCATGCCTAATTGCTCTAATATAGAGTTTGAGATTCATGTGCATTGTGTTGACCTCATCCTCCATTTTATTTGAGGGTTTGACCAATCTGGAAAGTATAAATCTGTTGTTTACCACAGTTAACAATGGCTTAAGAAAATTTTCGGGATTAGTTTTTCTAAAAACACTTAATTTGGATGCCTGCCAAATTACGGATACTGGTCTTGCCGCCCTTACTAGTAAGTTTAATTTGCTTTATGGTCTTCTTGTTCTTCTCTTTCCCCACCCCTTCCAACCCACTAAAATGCAATTGGTCCTCAATAAATCTTTTAGTGACATTGAAGTATTTGAACTTTAATATATTGAATATATTTTATCCAGCTTTTGAGATTGAGGACGTTATATGAAGTTCACTTAAACAACACACATGAAGTTAAATTCAATTTTTCTGGTAACGGTGTTTACTTAGTGACTCTCAAAGGTTATTTGCTATTAATATTTATCCTTTGACGTCAAACCCCAAAAAAAACAAACAAAAAAATAGTGCGGAATCTACCCGAAAAATAGAAAACATCATGATTCCCCATGAACCAAAGGAGAGTCGCAAACTGAATCCAAATCATGCATTAGAACAGAAAAGAAAAAGCATGCTTAAATGGAGGGAATTAGAGATTTTTATACGCTGAAAGTGACGGACACCTTGTCGCTGGTGGTACGGACGGCGGCCTCGAGATCCAGTCTGTAGCCCAGGTCGGAGGAACCGGAGTTCTGAGAGGCCGCAGATGCATTCCAATCGGCGACTAGAGAGGCGGCTGCTTCATTTGTTCATCGTTAAGGCTGGGTCCTCCCTTGAACCACGCCTGCGCCGCTTTCTGCATTTCGATCCCCTTCCCCTCTTCTTCTTCTTATTTTTGCCCTCTATCGCTGTTATTTATCTCGAAACTTTTATTCGAAGGCAAGAAGAAACCTGGCTTTTGACCGGAGATCTCGGAGTCGGCACCGGGATGACAAGAACCCGAGATCCGACTGGACCTTTCGCGCCATCGGCACTAATTTTCACTTTTGTCGATAAATTTTTTATTTTTAAAATTGAAATTTGAATATAAAAATATAAATTCTGTAAGACTCCAACATTCAGAAGTGGGTTAAAATGGTTGGGCCGGATATGGGTTAAAGATGGTTGGGCCGGTTATGGGCCGTTGATGACTTGTGAGTAACGTGGGAAGTAAAACAAAACCGCGCATCGCTCCGAATTAAAATCCTTCAAAGACAGCTTAGAACAACGAAGGTAGCTCCAAACGTAACATAGACACCGATGGGTTCGCTACAGCCATTTCAGATGCCCCTCCACCCAAACCCTAATTCTTCTATTCGCAGACTGTAAGTTAGCCTCTCGTGGCAGGTGTTCTGTGTTTTCTCTTTCAAAGATTTTTTAGTTATTACTTTTATTTATTTTTTTCTTTTTTTGGGGTTCCCCACAGAGAAGAAGGGCCCTTCGAGCTATTGTCGGACCGTTACGGAATCGAAGACGTAGAAGCATTGCTCCCGGAAATGCCACTGTGGGTGAAAGCTAATGCGCGCTATTCTGTGACAAGCTTTCCATATAGTTAAAGTTTAGTTCATGTGAAGGTTGACTGGCTTAACAAATTCATAGGGAACATGTGGCCTTACCTTTGATAAGGTATGGGTGAATGATGTTCCAATACCTTTATATCTTCTATTAATGGTTATTGGCGATGTGATTACCTTTGTGGGCATTGCATTGATGCTTTAGGTTTTCTAGGCTATTTGCAAGACTGTAAGGAAACCCGTTATCGCAGAGCAAATCCCAAAATACAAAATTGACTCTGTTGAATTTGAAGTTCCTGCGTTGGGCTCTTCCACCAACTTTCCATGGTTCTCTCTCTTTCTCTCTTTTTCTTTCTATCTTTGTTAAATACATGTTATTCATGGAAAAGGGTCAGTTTTTAAAAGTCAAGATGGTCAATGTGTTCCTGGTCTTCAGCAATAGGGTCTCTAAGCATTTATAAATCAATGCACCAATTTTTTCTCATGGGCATCGAAGGATTAGAATGATCCAGAAAGTAAGAGCAATTTGAACAAGATGGTGAAGTCAATTTGTGGTCTGGAAGAAGTAATAGATAAACCAAAGAAAGCTATGATAACAGTTTGTTTATAGCAAAATGGCCCTAAATGGCATTATACATCTCTGCCACTGAAAAATAATACACAATAATGTTTTGACTGCTCCAGTGGATTCATTTGTTAGAATGAGCATCTTGTATGCATTAACATTGCATGCTTACCTTGTTGGTTTTTGGTCACCCTGATAGGTGTTGAGGCTGTCTCTGGTCACACACTGATTGACTACAGCCATTAACACTTTTGTAGTTGCTTGATGACCCTGTATAGCTATTATTACCAGTTGTATTAATGCAACAGTGCATTCTTCTTTATACTTTTGTGAAAGGAATTAAAGTTTATATAACTGATGAGAAAGAATTAATAATGGAACCAGCAATGAAGTGGGCTGGGAATGCAAATGTCATTATTGCAGCTAAAGCATTTGGTTTGAGAGCCACAGTCCAGGTATTTGCCTTTTGCCATGTTAATGTAGAGAAAAACAATTCTACTTGTCTGAATAGGCTACTTGTTGTTGAAGGACTATTATCAGTGTGCTAGAGGACACAGTTGTGGTCTCTCCCTCCCTTTCCCCATACATAACCTGCCCCATTGTTATCATGAAGCTAGGGTGAGACAAATTTATCCAGAAATTCTGATTTTGATCTGGAATATTTACTTCTTCAATTCATTCCAGGTGTTTGATTTGCAAGTATTTGCTGCTCCATGTATTTCCTTAAAGCCACTGGTTCCTACCATTCCATGTTTTGCCAATGTACAAGTATCCCTCATGGAGAAGGTGAGTAAAAGTTTTTTTTTTTTCCAGTGAGAAGAGTAAAATTATAATTTGAATGCAGGTCATTGGTGTCTTTATTTGTCCATTAGAACCAGCTGATTCATATTTTATGGCTGATGATATATCCCTGCAGAATTTTCTTTCTAGAATTTCCTTATTAGGATAATTATATCGCACAACAATTATCTTGCATATTTCATGTCGCTTATCATGAAATATACGTGCCTAGAATTAGTCTTCAGCTGCAGCTTCATTGATGGATTAAATTACCCTTCTCTCTAATTTATTCTTTCTGGTTTGCAGCCACATGTTGACTTTGGACTGAAGTTGCTTGGAGCAGACACTATGTCAATTCCTGGCCTGTACAGATTCATCCAGGTAATTCCTTTTACTTGCTTATATTCTTTTTATCCTTTTGCTTTTTGCCAGTGTGTTGGTTCTTTTTTGGGGGAGTAGGGCATTGGTGCCACAGGAATACTTGACCTCGTTTTCAGAGATTTTCATTTCTCTCTCTCTCTCTCTCTCTCTCCAGGAATTTATAAAAGATCAAGTTGCAAAGATGTATCTATGGCCAAGGACTCTAGAAGTACCAATCTTGGATTCTGCCAAGTAACTGTCCACTTGTCTCCTAGGATTCAGATTTCAACTTTTCTACTTGTTTGTACTCATACTTGCTGATCACTTTCTTAACAATATGCAGAGCCATGAAGTGACCTGTTGGAATTTTGAATGTGAAGGTTGTGTGGGCAATGAAGCTCAAAAAGAAAGATTTTCTGGGGGCCTCAGACCCTTTTGTGAAATTGAAACTTACGAAGATAAGCTCCCTTCAAAGAAAACCACTGTGAAACATGGAAACTTGAACCCTGAATGGAATGAGGAATTCAGTATGGCTGTTAAAGACCCTGAATCTCAATCCCTGGAGCTTGTTGTCTATGACTGGGAACAGGTTTGTTTTTCTGAACTTTATCCATGAAGTTCAGACTCCCAAGTTCATTTCCACTGTATGCTTATGATGTAACTTCTCTCATTCGTTGGAACCATAAGTGAAAATTTTGGAATCCTTTAGTTTTTGTCGATGTTGAAACCTATAGTTTTTTTGGTGTTCTTAGAAACCTACATATGGCTTCAAATAAGTGAATGCTGAAGTACAGAAGATTCTTGTTTGAGAGAATCTATGTTACTGTACTTCTCCTCCTTTTTTCTCTTTCATCCATGTTACAATTATTGATTTCAATTTGGTTTATTTGGGTTTACTTTAGATTGGCAAGCATGACAAGATGGGTATGAATTCCATTGAAGGAGCTGACTCCTGATGAGCTGAAAGTTATGACACTTGATTAGCTGAAAATGTGGACCCAAATTATGTTCAAAATGAGGATTCATGCGGCCAGCTTGTTATTGAAGTTGTATACAAACCTGTTACTGATGAATAGATACGAGACAATGTTGGAGATTTGAATGTGATTGAAAAGGCTCTGGAAGGGACACCTGCTGGTGGAGGTTTGCTAGTTGTTATTTCACATGAAGCTCAAGATGTTGAAGGGAAGCATCATACAAATCCTCATGCAGGAGTACTCTCTAGGGGGCAGAAGAGAAAAACTAAGGTACACCTTGATTCTTTCTAAATATGGAGCTCACCTATGTAATTTGCATCAAGAAGCAAGCTTTTGCCTTTTAGTAGTGAAGATAACAAAATTTGTGCTTTTGTGCTTTCATCAATTATGGTTGTAATATGACTGAACCAAAGGAGAGTCACTAAATTTAGCAACCTAAATTTACAATAATCATAACAAGCCTACATAATGAAATATCTTGAGACTAAGCTAAGGTACTAAGTGGGAAAATAATTATAAAACTAAATAGGAGAATAAGAGTTTATCTCTAAGAAGATCTCTCTCATACTTGAGATTATTATAAATACAAATTATCAATAAAATCCTAATTAAAAAAATTGTTCTTCTCTATTCATCAAACTTATTGAAATTTGTCTTGCTACAATGGGGGTGACAATAAACTATGGAAAACCTGATCCGTATCACAATCGTGGGACAATTTCTTTTTTGCTTTCTTCAACAATGATTTCCTCAATCGGTGTCTGTTTATCTTGTTATGGTAGATGATAGTGGGATATTTATGTCAGATCTTTTTTATGATCATTTCATAGGATTGTGGATTACAAAAAGAAGCAAAGATTCTCTGCAAGTACACTGAATTTGCATTTGTTAGCTGTATTTGGTTGGGGGATGAATGCTTGTCTATCAAAGATGTAAATTTATCCATGTTGTTACTTTGGCATAAGGTGGTTACCAGCATTTCTTTTTGTTATGCAACTGTAGCTGTCAAATTGAGTTTTATTGGCTTATACATAATTGGATTGGGCAGCTTGTTGCAGTATAATTTCTGTTGGATTTTCTCTAAGGAAGATGATGTTTACATCTTGTATCGCTTTCTCTAACCTAAAAAAGGTATCCCAGCACTCAAGGCTTCCACACTATGGGGTTTTGAAAGGTTTAGATATATGTTCTTTTATCCATCCTTACTCAAATAAATAGACTATTTTCTTGACTCAAACCTGCAAGATTCAATATATGTGCAATACTTTTATAATTACACTAAGGCTCATCTTTCCTCCTATTTTACTTTCTTTTTATTCTTTATTATTTTCTCTTCCAAAAGAGAAAAGAAAAAGCACAAACACTGTTATGCAATTGTAAAAACTCCCAAAGATACGTGGTGTGTATTTGTTGTCTGTCTTTTGGGAGTTAATTTATTGTGGATTCATGAGTAACCCTTGGTACTAACAGCTAATAAGTTCATTTTGAATCTTCTGTCTTGAAATGGGCACGTACATACCTCTATATTTGAGTGGAACATATGGAATTGGAAAAGATAAAATGTTAATCCAGATTCCTGCCCTCAATGAACTGACTTTAGTGCTGTCTGGTTGTTAATGAAACCTTTTGAGTGAACAAAAACCATAACATTTGATCCAATCATTCAAGGTTGCTTGAAGTATTCTTCAGTGCATGATTTACAGCGTAGATTTGATGTTTCTAGATGATATCAGGGTTTCAAATATCTTTACTTATCATGTTTTGAATATGCATGCGGGGTTGACAGAACTTGTCTTTTTGAATGTTTCAAATTCTCATATATAACCAGCTCAGGTTTACACCATTTAAAGCCATTGAAAATATAACTGTAGACTTATTTATTATTTATTATTTATAGTTAAATTGTATGATTTATTTATTATATTGATTTAAATTAAATAATGTTTTAAATCTCCTCTTATATATGTTGTTCATAAAAGTTTGACATATACGAGTTTGATAAGACTTGAAAATTTATGAGTTTGAGAATATTTTCTAACACATATTGACCATGTGTCATTTGCGTATAATCTCTGGTTAGAAGATAAGACTGTCTTCTCTATTGTAGAACTGCATCCAATAAAGTAGTCAGCAGAAAAAAATTTATGCACTAACCATTTATTCGTGGCATGAGAGTTTACTAGCATACATTAACCATTGTCGTATTTGTGTAATCTCTATGCATCTTTTGAGATTTTCTCAAATGTTCCGATTTTTTCAAATTGTCAAACTAATACATTTCCCTTGAAATAACTCATCCCTGCCCTCCTTCACTTGTCTTGTTTCATCTAACAATTTGCATTGTCTTTCCAAATATTAGGTTGCTTACACTGTCTTGGAAAATTAAATACCGACTTTAGCCTAACAAAGGTGCAATATGGCAAAGAAGAATATTTAATCTGAACTTATGTAGAAAAGCAAGGATGAACTCATAAGCAGCCAAGTACACCTGCTGTAGTACTGCCTGAAAATCACACCACAAGGAGCACTCTGAGTTAATAGAACAGGAAATAAATTGGCCGGATTGATCAAAATTTTCACCAAGGAAACAAGGTAATTTTGGTGCAATAAATATTTGGTGACATAGTGAGATGTAAGAGCATTTTTAAAGTGGCTAGGCCATGAACATGTTGCACACATGGAAACAAAGTTGTAGACCCAAAATCTAATTTAATGAACCAAAGTTAAGATCTTCAAACACATGAACGGTGCAGCCACCGTCTTGGTAACCATACACTGCTGAAGAACATAAGTACAAGGAACATGCACCATTAGTCTTATTTGCAATTGGGTTGATTATAAGTCTAGCCTCAAAGACCCGAATCTTGCAGTACCAATAAGACTATCAAACATACAGTGGGTAATTAGGTGCATATTCACAAATTTATGGCAAACTTTATACTTGAAGAGTAGCATACAACTTGTACACTGATACTGTCCCTTTCATATGGACTGTATGAGGGATTTGCCATGAGATTGGTTTGTGGGACCTACTGCCTACTAGAAAAAAATACAAGGAATTTGCAATGCAAAATGCAGGATGGTACAATCCATTAAACTCAAAACGCTTAATTCCAATCATAAAAGGAGTAAAAACATGAAAAGGCAATCAATCAAGATTTTCCATGAACTCACCTTGCAGACTTCATGAACAATGTGCGTTCCTGCTATGGAACCAAACGAATTAATAAGTTGGGCCAAAGATGATTGTCCTGATAGGCCGTGTCACGCCATTGCCGACGGCAGACAGACCCAATGACCATCAAAACTACGTCAAGCTGGTCAGCAAAATAAGACCAGGAAGTGTGGTTTCACAAATGGGAAGCTGAGTTTCATGTACAACCAGGAAGTGTATCTGGTCCTGATGAAATTAGACACGTGTTTCTGACTGTTTTGCCGATTTCCTCCCAGCTAGAACCTGCAAGAACCTTGTCTTCTGCTTTTCCCACCCATCAGAATTCCATACACAAATCTGAAGAGAAGATAAACTCATAAGAAATTTTGGAATTTAAAAGTGCATGCTTCTTTTTAATCACAAGATAATTCCCTCTTTGGACTAACTGATGTTTCGCTCCATTGATTTTTCCACCGGTTTTGATGAGTGAAAAGTCACGTGAGCCTCTGTTGTGCCTTTGATTGGTGGTTTCTTTCTTTGCTCTTTATTGCTTACAAACATGCAGGGCGTAATGAGATGGTTGTGTTCATTTTCTGCATGCAAAATGCTTTTAGCTTTGCTCTCAATTCTCTCAAGGCCTGTAAAAGATTAATGTCAGAAGATGCATTGGCAAAATTTACATAAGATTGACATTTCTTCAGGGAGGGAGAAAAAATAATAGAGTAGAGAAAGAAACATGCACAAATTTGATTACTGCTGTGATGCCAATGTCTGGCGTAAAAAACAAAAAAAAAAAAACAAAACGAAATTTATAACTGCTGATTTTTCCTGCTCAAAGGAAAGACTAAATGACCGGAACCACTTTTCAAGACATGCCAATATGCAATCTCTTGCCTGCAGTTCTAACATGCATCCACTCGGAGCAAATCAATTTGCACTGGGACTATTGGATGCTGGGGTCCATGTATTTGAGCCTCTTGAATATGAAGGAAAATGGGGTTTGCCTCCACCTGATGAAAATGGGTCAGCAAGCAGCATGCCAACTACTCCTTCAGTAGGACCTTCAGGTTCAGATCAAGCCCAGAGATGATCCTAAGCCAGGGCACAAGTTCTTTTATATTCTTGGCTTGCTGGCCATTCTTAATTTAGGTATGTACGTCATTTGACTAGCTTTTTATCATCGGTTGACAAATGTAGACTTAATCCATCAAAGGGGTCCAAACCCATTACCAAAGGCCTGAAGGATCCGAGAAGATTGTCTAACATATTCCTTATATACAATTTTAGAATGTAATATTTTCCAACATATTCCATATAAATATTTAGGATAGGAAGATTCTAAATCCAAGGTAAAGAGTTATAAATACCTCAAGTCTCATTCGTTTGTATCATCAAGCATTGAAGCAATCAATACAATCTCTCTTCCTCCAAGCCTTTGAAATTCCTCTTTATACTTTGCTCTCTCCCTTTAGACTTACTAGCAACTTTCCCTTAAAGTTGTGTAATGCCGCGCGGGTTTAGAGTGTCTGCAAACTCATCCTGTGACAGTTGGTATCAAAGCCTTGGTTGCTACTATTAAGCACCAAAGATGGCTTCCGTCAACAAAGTTTGTGTGGAGGAGCAAAGCCATGGTAGAGAGGAACAACGCACTTACATCACAAAGCGCGATAAATCGAACACCGCTCGATTTCCGTGTTGCAGAGTTGGAGAAGAAGTTCTCAAGGATAGAATCAACCCTTGAGGAGCAGGCTGCCCAAATTGACAACATGGAGATGGAATTCAAAGAAGTCACTCACGTGGTGAAATCCACCCTTCGGGAGATCAGTCAATCCTTCAAGGGAGATCAGTCAATCCTTCAAGCGTGATCTCGACGACATTCGACAAGAGATATGTAGTGATCGTTCCTTTACTAAAATTGAGTTACGAGACCTTAGACGTGAGGTAGATGGTGTTCATGCTGATTATAAACAAGTCATTGTTAATGGCTCATGCTCCACCAGCACCACCAACTTTGGCACAATCCAAGTGCCTAAGCCTACTACCTACAATGACACTCATAACGCTACAGAAGTAAAGAACTTCCTCTTTGGCTTAGAATAATACTTCAAAGCCAAGTTTGTTCGAGACGATGCAATAAGGATTTGCACTGCCCCCACATTTCTACGAGATACCACTCAACTATGGTGGCATCGCAAGCTTGGTGAGGTTGGCAAAGACATTTGCTTAATTGACACTTGGGAAGACTTTAAGTGGGAGTTAAAGAAGCACTTCTGACCAATAAATACCAAGAAGGAAGCTCGAGGTCGTCTCAGATGATTAAAGCAAGGAGGGATCATCCGTGACTACATCAAGGAGTTCACCACCCTTATCCTTGAGATTGATGACATGTTTGACAAAGACTCTCTCTTCTACTTCATGGATGGATTAAAAGATTGGGCTAAAGTTGAACTGAAGAGACATAATGTGCAAAGTTTGGATGAAGCCATTGCCGCTGTCGAGTCTATCGTGGAATACAACACCCAATCCAAAGAAAAATGATCCAACCAGGGTAAAAGTGGGGGAGAAAAATCTGGACACAAGGAGCAAGGGTCCAAGGATAAAGGAAAGGCTAAAGCCTCATCATATGGTGAATGGCACGATTGAGGTAAGTCTGATTCTCCCAAACCAAAAACTCTGTGTTTCATTTGCAATGGTTCCCATTGGATGAAAGATTGCCCCAAGCACAAGACCCTCAACGCCATTATGAGCCAGTTTAAAGATGACTCCTCACAAGACGAGTAAGGTCAGACCGAGATGGGATCACTTTGAATCCTGGCAACCATGAAGGGGAAGAGCGCACAACCCCATGTTGACCATAAGGGTTTGCTCTACGTCCAAATCACCATCAGCGGGAAGCAATCTAGAGCCATGCTAGACACTGGAGCTTCCTACAACTTCATTTCCATGGAGAAGGCCAAGCGGCTTGGCCTCAGGCTAACAAGTAAGGGCGGAACCCTTAAAGCAGTGAACTCACTAACAAAACCAATTGTCGGCATTGCTAAAGGCGTTTCCACAACCCTTGGTGCATGGAAAGGAAGCATTGACTACTCTGTAGTCCCCATGGATGACTTCCAAGTGGTACTAGGCATGGAGTTCTTTGATAAGGTACAAGCCTTCCTATTCCCAACTTCTAACTCACTTGGACTACTAGAGGGAGGAAAGGCCTGCACCATACTTGCCGAACGTGCTCGACGATTGGAGGATTAGGCCTTATCCGCATTACAATTCAAGTGAGGTATGAAATCTGACCCCAGCTACCTTGCTACCATCCGTGAGCTCAACGATGGGGATGTCAACCCTAAGGTCACCTTGCCCACCGAGGTGGCAGAAGTCCTTGAAGAGTTTAAGGACGTCATGCCACAAGAACTATAGAAGAGACTCCTACCTAGGCGTGAGGTGGATCATGAAATTGAGTTGGAGCCGAATGCCAAGCCCCCTGCCTTAGCACCATACAGCATGGCACCACCTAAATTGCAAGAGCTACGTAAACAGCTCCATGACCTGTTGGATTTAGGCTACATTTAACCCTTGAAGTCTCCCTATGGTGCCCTAGTGCTCTTCCAAAAGAAGAAAGATGGAAGTCTCTGCATGTGCATCAACTACCGAGCATTGAACAAGGTCACCATAAAGAACAAGTATCTGATACCATTGATCTCAGATCTCTTCGACCAACTTGGTGATGCACGATGGTTCTCGAAGCTAGACCTGCGCTCGGGATACTACCAAGTATGCATTGCAGCTAGAGACGAGTCTAAGATAGCATGCGTGACAAGGTATGACTCTTTTGAATTCTTGGTTATGCCATTTGGTCTTACCAATGCACCAACAACCTTTTGCACACTTATGAATAAGCTATTTTATCCCTTCCTCGATTGATTCGTGGTAGTATACTTAGACAACATCGTGGTGTATAGCAAGACACTTGATGAACACTTGTAGCACTTACAACAAGTCTTCCAAGTGCTATATGACAATGAACTCTACATTAAAAGAGAAAAGTGCTTATTCGCCACACAAGAAGTAGAGTTCCTTGGCCACCGTATTCGGGATGGACAGCTTATGATGGATCCAATAAAGGTAAAAGCTGTCATGGATTAGGAGCCACCAACTAGAATTTTGGAGCTAAGATCCTTCCTCGGTCTAGCCAACTACTACCATCGGTTCATCAAAGGGTACTCAATAAGGACAACACCCTTGACTGACCTATTGAAGAAGGATCGCGCATGGAGATGGACAGAACAATGTCAACATGCCTTTGATGGTTTAAAGAAAACCATCTTTAAGGAGCCGGTCCTTAGCCTTCTGTATCCGAGTAAAGCCTTTGAGGAACACACTGATGCTTCTGACTTTGCCATTAAAGGTATTCTTATGCAGGATAATCACCCCATTGCCTTTAAAAGTCGGAAGTTAAATGATATGGAGCGTCGTTACACTATACAAGAGAAGGAGATGACAGCCATTGTCCACTGCCTACAGACATGGCAACATTACCTGCTTGGCTCACACTTCTCCATCCTAACCAACAATATGGCTACAACTTACTTCCAAACTCAAAAGAAGTTAAGCCCAAAGCAAGCTCAGTGGCAAGATTTTCTTATCGAGTTCGACTACTAGCTGAAGTACAAGCCAGGTAAGGCTAATGTGATAGCCGATGCACTTAGCAGGAAAGCAGAGCTTAGCTCATTAACTCTCAGTCAACCTGAGGGCCTTCTCATCTCTCGCATCAAGGAAGGCATAGACAAGGATCCCAAGATGCAAAACCTTGTCAAACTAGCCCATGAAGGCAAGACTCAACGATTTTGGGAAGATAATGGACTACTTTTGACCATTGGCAATCGAATCATGGTTCCCCGGTATGGAAATTTAAGGAGGGAGATCATGAAAGAGTGTCACGATACCCGATGGGTAGGACATCCTGGTGTTGCACACACCCTTGCCCTTCTTTAATCCTCCTACTACTGGCCATAAATGTGGGATGATGTGGAAGCATACGTTCGGACATGCCTTGTTTGCCAACAAGACAAGGTTAATCTACACCACCCTGTAGGTCTTTCGGAACCTTTGCCAATTGCCGAAAGACCATGGCAAAGCTTATCCATGGACTTCATCATGGTATTGCCCAAGTTTGAAGGTTATGGGAGCATCATGGTGATTGTAGATCAATTCAACAAATATGCTACATTTGTTCCAGTTTCTTAGGATTGCACCGCAGAGGAAGCTACCCGTGCTTTCCTTAGACACATCATTAAACTTTGGGGAGTACCGTGTAACATTGTAAGTGATCGAGACCTACGTTTCACTAGAAGGTTCTGGACAGAACTCTTCAACCTGTTAGGGACTAATCTCAACTTCTCCACTAGTTTCCATCCCCAAATTGATGGACAAACTGAGCACATCAATGGACTATTGGAGCTGTATTTGAGGCAATATGTAAGTGCCCATCAACAGGATTGGGCGAAGTTGATTGAAGTGGCTCAATTTTCCTACAATCTCCAAAGAAGCGAGGCCAAGGGTAAAAGCCCCTTTGAGATTGTTATCGGCCAACAACCCATGATACCACATGCCATGGCCTCCACATACAGTGGCAAGAGCCCCATGGCACATCAAATCGCCAAGGAATGGCACGAACAAGCCGATATTGCTTGGGCTCACCTAGATAAAGTCACTCAAAAGATAAAGAAATGGGTGGATCACAAATGGAGGTACATTGAGTACCAAGAGGGAGACAAAGTGCTCGTCTGGCTACTCCCACAACAATTCAAGTCTCACCGTAAGGTCCACAAAGGGCTAATTTGAAGGTAGGAAGGCCCTTTTCCAATCATAAAGTGCATTGGGAGAGTCTCTTACCAAGTACAACTACTTCCTAACCTCAAAATCCATCCTGTCTTCCATTTGAGTTTCCTTAAGCCATACCATGAAGACATGGAAGACCCTGAGAGGAACAAGTCCAAATGAGCACCAACGACCATTACCACCACTTTCAACAAGGAAGTATACAACATCCTTATAGATTGAAGGATCCAGAAAAGGGGTGTACCCAATTATACAGAGTGCCTTGTGAAATGGAAGGGACATCCTTATGAAAAGGCCAGTTAGGAATGAGAGGACACATTATGGCAATTCCCTGATGAAATCCAATGCTACAAAGACAAAGCAGCGATGAGGATGTCACCGAATTAAATGGGGGAGAATGTCACGAGCCGACAAATGCAGACCCAATCCATCAAAGGGGTCCAAACCAATTACCAAAGGCCCGAAGGACCTGAGAAGATTGCCCAACATATTCCATATACACAGTTCTAGAATGTAATATTCCCTAGCATATTCCTTGTATACAATTCTAGAATGTAATATTTCACAGTATATTCCATGTAAATATTTAGGATAGAAAGATTCTAGATCCAAGGCAAAGGGCTATAAATACCCCAAGCCTCATTCGTTTGTATCATCAAGCATTTAAGCAATCAATCCAATCTCTCTTCCTCCAAGCCTCTGAAATTCACCTTTACACTTTGTTCTCTCTCTTTAGGCTTACTAGCAACTTTCCCTTGAAGTTGTGTAGTGCCGCACGGGTTTAGAGTGTCTGCAAACTCATCCCGTGACATTCTGCTGGCTTTTTTTTGTCTTCCTTTTTTTGTGGTTGTTGTTAAGTTTGACCAGCCCTTATGTTTGTATGCCACTTCTAATCATTCTTAAGCTTGGGAATGCTACGGCATAAATATTCATTCCAGCCAACTAACTAAACTCTGTTAAAAGATTTTGTAATTTTCCCTATATCTGATTTTGAATTTTTGTATCTCCTTTACTGCATTACTCAGTCCATGGTTAATGGTTTTAACCATGCTAATCCAATATACTTCATGGCTAGGTTACCAATTGTCACATTTCCTTTTATGATATGTGTCTTTCTCTCTTATTTTGTGAGGAGTATCTGACCAGCAGTTGTAGATTCTAGAACATGAATTTATTATAATTTTTATTCCTTTGTTCCTTTCTCATTCAAATTTTGATTTATGTTCTACATGTAACTATGTAATTTACTTGAGGAACAACTTGCAGAAGATGTAGAACCTTGCGTGTTCCATGGGATACTATGTCTGCCCTCCAGAAATTTCTTAAATGAAGGTTTTTATGTATTGTGTATAGCGATTAATTTCTTCCTTTTCAATTGGTGAATAGTATGAAATGGTTCTTATCTTACCCTCAACCCTTGGCTTTCTTCAAATATTAGAGGATTGCATTCTTTTGTTATTATATATTTGGTCAGCACCTTTCATTCTCTTTTATTCCCTTCTCTTTGGGGTCTTGGGTATTAGTAATATATCCAAATTTAGTCATTGCATCTGGCTCCTTATGAAAGGGTTTTGTCCTATGCAAATCAAGTTACTGCAAATTTAACATAATTATGCTATAACATAATATTATTAGTCTATCACATAATCCACCTTTTTTTTTCATAGACAATTAGGATACACATGGTCTTGCTTAATAATGCAACTTTAACTAGGTGTTAAATTTTATTGGGTAGACAAACAAATATAGGAACAAAGGAGAGAGGAGTAGATGAAGAGACAAAAAGGAGACAAGTTATATTTTTCATTCACACCTACTTCAATTCAATTCATCGAATTACATACTTATATAAATGAAAAGTTTTAATAGATGATTTTTTTTATTTCAAAGATCACACTTTAGTTTTAGATTTGTAATAAAACTTGTCAAAAAGAGCATTAATTAATAAAAAACAAGTTTACATGACAACATTTGTTCCCCTTAAACTTATTCTTCCTCGAGCTTGAACTCCAAGTTGCCTCCTCAAGTGTTGAAAAACTTTCAACTTTCAAAGCCTTCATAAATATATCAATAACTTGGTCACTTAAACTCACGTGCAACAACACAACTTCTTTTGCCTTAATATATTCTCATATGAAGTGAAAATGAGTATCAATATGCTTCTAATGCTCATAATGAATCGATTTCTTAACCAGAGCAATTGCTAATTTATTAACCACATAAATCTTTGGTGTGTTTTCTTGCTGCAACATCAATTCTCAAAGTAACCTCTTTAACCAAATAGCATGACAAACATAGGAAGCTACGTCAATGTACTCTACCTCACAAGTAGATAAAGCAACAATAGATTGCTTCTTAGAATACCAAGTGAATGCAACATTACCAAGATAAAACATGAACCTCGTAATACTCTTGCAATCATCATAGCTTCTAGCCTAGTCACTATCACTAAATCCAACCAATTCCATACCTCCTTTAGATGAATATAGCAACCTATAATCAATTGCCCCTTTGAGATATCTCAAGATTCTCTTAGCTACCTTCAAGTGGGAAGTTTTCAGAGTCTCTATATACCTGCTCACCAAGCTAACTCCAAAAGGGATATTAGGTCTTGTACAAATTAAGTACCTCAGACAACCCATAAGACTTTTGTAATATGTTGGGTTAACTGGCTTTCCTTCTCCTTCCTTCATCAATCTAATGCCACACTTTATTGATGTGTCCATAGACTGACAATCCTCCATTAAAAACTTCTTTAGGATCTCCTTGGCATATCTTTCCTATAAAACTACAATTCCTTCTTCATCTTAATGTACTTTGATGCCCAAGAAATATCTCAGTAGACCCAAGTTTTTCATTTCAAATTCCTTCTCCATTGATTGCTTGAATTCTAAAATCATGAAGTTATTGTTGCCTATGAAAATTAAATCATCTACATATAAATACACTAGTAAAATATCTTCATTAAAATTTATCTTCACATATAGTGAGTGTTCATAAGGGCACTTTGTAAATTCTTCTTGAACAAAATACCCATCAATACTAGAATTCCAGGCTCTTGGAGCCTACTTAAGCCTATAAAGTACTTTCTTCAACCTGTAAACTTTTTCTTCTTGGCATTCGCAGATGAAGCCTAATGGTTGCTCAACATAGACCTCTTTTTCAAGATTCCAATTCAAGAATGTTGATTTCATGTCCATTTGGTACATCTTCTATCTTCTTTGAGTTGCAAAAGAGATGAGCAACCTCACCATTTCAAGTTGAGGTACTGGTGCATAACAAATATTTATTTTATAAAAAGATAAATAAATTCAATGATGCAAAGAAGTGAGCTTATGATATATACAAAACTTTCACAAAAAGTAGACTGACTAATACAAATTAGATATTTTATTTTTATCACTATTTAATTAAAAATCTATTGATATTGAATAATGATTAGAAATAAAAACTTCAAAAAAGAAAGAAATATAGATTTTCATATAAAAAAATATGTTTCTTGTCATTCGATGCATTTTCTAGGAACTAAAAGTCGAGCCTTGGGTGCCTATTTTCTAGGAAGATGCATGGATCTAACCACGCTCTTTTCTTGTCATATACTCACAAAAATAAATAGATAGGCTTTTTGTCAATCATGATTTCTTTGGTATTTTCTTTTTTATCAATTGGGTCTAGTAGGAAAGTGACCTTTATGGCATTAAAAAGTTGACTATGGCCTTAAAAAGTTGGCTCCCTTTCATAGATTTGTTGTTGTATACATATGTGTTGTGTAACTGAGAGAGAAATTAGAATAGCAATTGGAAAAAGGGGTCATTTTAATTTTTATTTTGTTCTCTATTATATGCCAATGGACTATCACTTCACTAGAAAACATTATTTAGTGGTTGCCATTAAAAATATCTTCAAGTAAGGTTGAATATCACTAATGTCTAAATGCTTTTAATTAGGAGCAAAAAAAAAAAAAAAAACAAAACAAAAGAGGGTCTTGCCATTACAAATCTTGTAAAGAAGGCAAACATTTAAGTTAATGTAAGTTAAGTGTCTTAGGTATATTTTTCAACAATTTATAAAATAATTCACAAGTTCTTTTTTCTTAATAATTAAAAATAAAATTTAATTTTGACTAAATATAATATAAATTTATTTTAAAAAAAATTTATTGAAGTTTATCATTAAAATTTATTTTATTCCATTAAATTGAGTGACAGTATATATATATATATATATATAATTTTAAATTATATAAATATATTTTATTATGTTTTGTTACAATTATGGATAATTTAAATTTTTTATTTCTCTTAAATATAACATGAAGTTAATTTAAGAAATTTAAAAAAAAAATTTATTTTTAGAGAGTCAATTTAACTTTAATTAAATATTAGGAGAAAAAAATTTAAAAAAAATAAAACTTAATTTTATATTTTATAAAATATAAAATTAAATATTGATAAAAAAACAAAAAAATAAAAAATAATTACCCAAAGTACCTATATTTTGGAACTAAATTCTGTTCAAAATTCAAATGTGCAACAAAATGGGATAAAAGAGACAAAAAAAATCCCTTAACATTTATTGTGGGTTTTACAGTTCGATGGGTGCCCTAAAGTTGGGAAGTGAAGCAGTCGGCATAATAAGTTACTCGACCAATTAACAGAGTCTGCAATGCCCCGTTTAATAAAGCTTGGTTTCTCCCTTTTTTTTTTTTTTTTTTTTAATAATACTTGAAGTTCAATGGTAAATTTTCCAGGAACACCCCATTACCCTATGGAGGGCTTCAAAAGTAAAGAGTGATATTATTACTCTTTTTGATCAATTAGGAAGTGATTCACGAGTCATGTTTAGCCAGATTTTTTATTATTATTTTTTTTTTATGAATAGGAATGGGATGCTAATAAATCAAATATAATGACTTTTCTTCTCTTCTAAATTCTGTCTGCCCACTAACCACACCGATGTAACAATTGCTTTTGCTTTTGTTGTCATGTAGTGGCAATGATGCTTCGTGGCTTCTTATTTGGACTATTCTTCTGTCCACGTGATTGTGGAAATTAGAACATTGACCAAATTTCTAGGAAACACATTCCCCGCTTTCTTCTTTTCGTCTTCCACGTGCTTACGAAAAGCCCAAGTCTTCGCGGTTGCTTTTTACATACAAGACATGGGGTCTATGTTTTTTTGTCCACGTCATTGTAAAAATTAATAAACGTGTTAATCACAAGTCAACAACCAAAATTTCTAGAAATTTTTTTTCTTTAGTTTCTACTTTTTAAATTTTAAATAAATTTTTAAAAAATTTAAATTTATATTAAAATATAAATATTAATTATATTTATATAAAAAAAATTTATTAATAATTTTTACAATTTTATTAAATTAAATATTAAGAATATATTTTTAAATAAATAGATTCGAATGTATTATAAGTTAAGTTTTAGATGTATTTTAACTCTTAGGTGTCTGTTTTTTAAGAAGATATATGAATCTAAATATACTCTTTCTTTATCAAATATCTATAAATATATATATAATTTTCAAATTTACTAAATTTTCTTACCATATCAACTTTGATAATAAAAAATAAAGTAAATTTTTCTATTTTAATATTTTATTTTAATAAATTATATATTAAATATTTAAATTTTTAATAATTTATATTTATATGAATTTATTTTTATTTTTTTAAAAAAAAATAAAATAGATAAACACCTATATATTAAGACAACTCACCAAAACATTTTAAGAAATTCACATGAAAAATGATAAATTTGTATTAAATAAATAAAAATTCTATTTTACTTTTAATTTTTTCATTATCTAACTTTTTCTCCCATCACGTTTTCAACCATATTACCTTATTACCTTTAAGATTAAATATATTATTATAGACCATCATGATTATCAACTCAGTTTTTGAAAAGCCCAAAATCCAACCGTGCTGGGGTCACGCTTTATCTGCTAATCAGGCCTCCTTACTTCCTTTTGTTTGCCATTCAAAAGCAACGTGGAAGGAACCAGGCACGTTGCCACTGCAATGCAATAGAGAGCGTTAATTTTACGTAAGAAATCGAGCAAATCATAACTATTAATTATAATAAAAAAATAAATAAACGAATTACATTTAATTAATCAATAATTACAATTAAATTTTGTCTATTTTTATGTTCAATTTTTCTGTACATATAATTTGAACTTCTAACCCAACTTGCGTGTGAATTGGATCTGTTAGAGGAGACGTAGACTTAGCTTTCTTTGCCATTAAACTGGGACCTCTAAAAGCAACTTGATGAGTTGAATCTGGACAATTCGCTTTGAAAGCATGGGATAAGTCATAAGTTGAATCAATAGCTTCCATCAAACGTGCCATTAAGTGATTGATATAGGGACTTTAAGCCCATTTTATTACGAAAACTATTATAAGGGGGGCGGCTGTGATCAAAGTGATGACGTCAATAGCAGCCTTGCTAGGCGGGTGATTATGGGCTTGTAATCTGTCAGTAGAATATAAGACTTTGGAAAAGCACCTAAAAGATATACCTCACTTGTCAAAAGTACAAGATGGCACGGTTTTAAAAAATACTTGAAGTTCAATGGTAAATATTCCATCGTTAGGAACACTTCATATTGTCCTGTGAAGGAAGGGCTTCAAAAGTAAAGAGTGATCTTATTACCCTTTCTGATCAATTAGAAAGAGACTCAGGAGTCATATTTAGCAAGATTTATTTTTTTAATGAATTGTAATGGGATGTTAATAAATCGAATATAAAGACTTTTCTTCTCTTCTAAATTCTGTCTGCCTACCAACCACACCGATGTTACAATTGCTTTTGCTTTTGTTGTCATGTAGTGGCAGTGATGCTTCGTGGCTTCTTATTTGGTCTATTCTTCTGTCCGCGTGATTGTGGAAATTAGGAAACTCTTTCCCCACTTTCTACTTGTCAAGTCTTCCACGCACTTACGAAAAACCCAAGTCTTCCACTTGCTTTTGTCGTGGGAATTAGGGAACTTATAGGTCAATGAAGGGAAATTTCTTCCTCAGTTTCTTCTTTTCTTCAGTTGACTCCCTTTCATAGATTTGCTGTTCTGTGTGTTGTGTGACAGAGAGGGAAACTAGAAGAGCAATTGGGAAAGGGGGTCATTTTGATTTTGATTTTGATTTTGTTCTCTGTTGCATGCCAATGGAGTATCGCTTCACTAGAAAGCATTATTGTTTTTGGGTTTTGATTCATGTGGCGTTTGTGGGTGTTCTTGAGAGTTGTTTAGAGGAAGAGAGGTTGGGTCTATTGAGCATCAAGGACCACTTTAAGTTATACATTGGTGACGCTAATGAATTCCTTCCTTCCTGGACTGATGATCCAGTGGCAGACTGCTGCAGCTGGGAGCGAGTCAAGTGTAATAACGCCACCATGGTGACTCAACTCTCTTTGCACCATTTGCTGCACCGGTTCACGAACGGCAGCCTTAGGGTTCTGAACATGTCCTTGTTTACTCCTTTCAAGGAGCTGCTCAAGCTAAACTTGTCACGGAATCAGTTTACTGTTTGCCAGCAGAATTATGGTATGTACAAAACAATAGCTCTCATACTCTTTTTTTTTTTTTTTTTTTTTTTTTTTTTCTCAATCAATGTTTCTTAGAAAGTATGCACCACAAAAAAGCAACATTAGCCAGTTGGCAAACAATGAGATTATGTTTGAGATTGAATTACTTTGTCATGTACGCCTTCCTCGCTTGGCAAGACCATCTGTAATAACATTTGCTTCTATTTGTCAATCATTTACATGTAAATATATAACCAAGTAGACATGTCTATATGCATATATGTCTACTTACATGTCCAAAAATTAATTTGATTTCATGCACCAAAAATTAAAACTAGTCTCATCATTTTCAAAGAAATATTTTTTTTTATTTATAAATTTAATTGAAAATTAAATCAAATAAAATAAATTAGTATCTATCCAAAAATTTTTATTTGTACATATTTGGTTTTATGTTTTTTTTTTAGAAAATTATAGTTGTAATATCCTATTAAAATATCTCGAAAATATCATTTTAACATATTATACTTTTAATATTTCACAATAATTTTGTTTTTGTGAGCTTTAGTTTCAATTTTATTTATATTATTAATACATTGCTTATATATAGATTTCAAGGCTTTGAAGAATTTGGTGACACTAGATCTCAGCTACAACAATTTCAGTAGCACCATGCAGCCTTGTCTAAGCATCCTTACATCGCTTCGATCGTTATATCTTCGTAAGAGCACTTGGTATTATGGAAATCTTTCCATCCCAGGTAGGCATCATAAGTCTCTCAAGTTTCTACTTCTTTGGCACAATTGGCTTCTCTGTAAAACTTAGAACAATTGGATCTAAGTTGAAATACACATAATGATACTAAAATTATCTTAAGATCAATTAAGATTTTGTTACTCAATATATTACACATCTTTATTCTATTTTAACCAAAGTCTTGACCAGAATCCCAATCACTCTCACCTACCACCAAGAAACAGAGAAATTTATCCAATAATTATCAAAATATATATTTTCTAATGTCCATAAAATGGGAAAACAGGGATGTTGTTTCCCTATTCCTGCCAAAAAAAATTGCACTGGTCATGCTGCACCCTTAACAAGGAGCCATGACCTTTATAGTGCAAAAAAATTTTCTAATTACTCAACCACAACAAGTGATGGTAATAAAAGTATCATTTATGTTTCAACTTTCCAATTCAAAGTAATTCTAAACATTAGATAAGTTAGTGACTTATCCTATTTGTATTGTTCTACATAGTGGAGGATCCAAATTTTTTTTAGTCAATTGGGGAAAAATTTGCATACAAATACATTAAATCTAGATATTAGTTTTAATATTTGCAAACATTCTATAATATTTTTTGTTATAGATGTTATCAAATACATCTCAAGACCATCAATGAATAAAAAAATCCATTGGAAGAATAAGAGTCAAAACGAAATTTATTGTGAGTTTCAATATAAAAAAATAGATAAAGGAGAATTACTGATTTGCATAGAGAAAAACATAAAATCAATTAAAAAAATCTTTCTAAAGAGCTAAGATTTTCTTTTTAGTTGAAAATTGAGATAACAATTTTTTATTTTTTTGATAATACTAATTTCTTTTCATATTTATAATTTTGAATAAAACAATGATGTAAGAGAAAAATAAAATTTTAAGGGGAAAAAAAGGAAATTTTGAGTGAGGAAACATACAAAAGTTAGTTATAATCCTCATAATTTCTACTTTTTGGTGGTCAAAAGACTTTTTTCTCGTTTTTGGCAAGTTCTCCATTAGGCTTAATGCTGGAGGTGTTAATCTTGTCGAGTTGAGTAGGTTGGCTCATTTTAAATTTGAGTCATTTTGGATCAAGTTATTTGTATTTCACTTTGCACTTGGGTTGGTTTTGAGTAAGAGTCATTCAGATTTAGACAAGTTCAAGTTACCAGTGGGTTGACATGCTAATTTTTAAGAAAATAATATATTTCTAACTAATTTTTTATTTTATATTTAAATTATATTGTTATTATACACATTATATATATATATATATATATATATATATATAATTTTTATTATATATATGTACACATTTTATACTATTATCATTATATTATTAAAATATATGAAATTATATATATATTTAATTATTTTGTATATCAATTTATATTAAAATTATAAAAGTAAATTATAAGCATTATGTATAGTTATATTGTTAATTATATATTATTATTAGAATAGGGATAATTATTTTTATTATATAACTCATGGTCTAATTGACTTCTTAATGGACCAAAAAAAAAAAAAATTCATTAGCATGCCCCTTCATAATTCATTTTTTAATTTTGTCACAAAATATATGTGTTAAATCGATATTTTAAGGAGTAAAGTTTTTAGACTAAAGGTTTACTATAAATTATGAGGTATTTTAAATATGAAGATATTTAAAATAGATATTTTAAGTCATATTTTTATTTTGTCATGTAGGCTTATCCAATTTATGTATTGTTGTTGAAGCAAGCACTTGAGCTTGTTTGCCACCTTTCTTCTATTATGTTGTTATTCATAAGTTTCAAAACTTGATTTGAAATTATATATTGCATTTTCATTGGTACAAGCTCTTACCTTTTTAAGCTTATTTAGAGTTTTACCTTGTTAATTTTCCCCTCATTTTTTTCCTTCCTGTTTATCTGGCAGAATTAAGAGGTTTGAAGAAATTAGAAATCCTAGATTTGAGTAGCAATGGATATTCTGGAAACGTTTTTCATTCTCTTGGCAATATGACTTCACTCAAGGCTTTATCTTTGACTAACAACAACCTTAATGGATCCTTAAGCCAACAAGGTAGTCATTAACATTTCATCAATACTCAAATTTAGATATTTTATCTCTTATGTCATGGTAAATTATAGAGATTCTACCATATCCTACTTTTGCAGGCTTATGTGAATTGAAGAACCTTACAGAGTTGGATTTTGACAACAATAATTTAAGTGAAACTATTCCACCTTGTTTTGGCAATTTAACATCCCTTAGAATCTTGGACTTGTCATTTAATAAACTTGAAGGGGATATCTCATCTTCTCCCATTTTTAACCTTAAAGACCTCACTCATATTGATCTCAGAGATAATCTTTTTGAGGGTTTATTCTCTTTTTACTCAATTGCCAACTTCACAAACATCGAAGGACTAATGTTATCAAACCTTAAGGTCCAAACTCATTATTCACATGATTGGCTACCTACATTTCAGCTCAAGTTTCTTGTTATATCAAATTGCAAATTGTACAATATTCCTCAATTTCTTGCTCACCAAACTGACTTCAGAGCTGTGGATCTTTCCCATAATAACCTAACTGGAACATTTCCTACTTGGTTGCTTGAAAAGAATGCAAAATTGGAGTTCCTAAATCTTAGAAATAACTCCTTCATGGGTCAATTCCATTTATCCTCCAACTATAGCTATGTGATGCGTTACATAGATATATCAGACAATCACCTCCACAATGAGCTTCAACCAGATATTGGCAATTTGTTTTCAAAAGTAGAAGCACTTAATCTTTCTACAAATGCCTTTGAAGGTGAAATTCCATTCTCAATTGGCCACATGCCAAAGTTGGTCCATTTAGATTTATCCAACAACTGGTTTTCAGGAGAAATTGCACCTACTTTGGTGGGACTAGCAAATTTCTCTAATTTGCAAGTTTTGGTAGCTTCAAAAAACAAATTACATGGCCAAATGCCAAATTCAATTAGCATGACTTCATTATTGTTCTTACAACTAAGTGGAAATCAGATAACAGGCTATCTGTCAAGTTGGATCTCACACTATCCGAGCTTAGCATACTTGGATATTAGTGACAACCACATTACAGGTGAGATTCCTCCCTCCATTGGCAATTTGACATCTTTTTTTGGAGGAATTACATTAAACATGGCAGGTAATGAGCTTAAAGGCAGAATTCCAAGTGAACTAGCTAGGCTTGAGTTGGTATATTTGGACCTTTCATATAACTCTCTTTTAGGCCCTATTCCATCTTGCTCCAATTTTTCATCTTTACAACATTTCAATTTGGAAGGAAATAGACTCACTGGCTTGATTCCAAAAACATTGCTCAATTCCTCTGCCATTAAGACACTAAACTTTGGAAATAATCTTTTGTTTGGTCCTATTCCATCCTCAATTGGAGCTTTATCAAATTTGAGGGTTCTTCTTCTAAGCCAAAATTCTTTACAAGGTTTGATACCAATTCAACTTTGTCAGTTGAATAAACTTGGCATCCTAGATCTCTCAAATAACTTATTTTTTGGACCCATACCTCGTTGTCTTGGTAACATCTCTTTTGGGAAATTAACTTCATCTATTTTTGCATACCAAAAGTTGACATTTGCTCCTTATTATGAGGTACACTCTTTTGAATGTGAGGGCAATCTATCAGAAAGGATCTCCACATTTTTAGACCCGAATGCTGTGTATGTGCAATTGGTGCAAGTTAAGTTTGTGACAAAAACAAGGCCCAACATATACAAAGGTAGCATTCTTGAATTGATGTATGGATTGGATTTATCTTGGAACCAGCTAACAGGGGAAATACCAGTAGAACTTGGAACTTTAAGTTCCATACATGCATTGAACTTGTCTCACAATCAGTTGACAGACTTCATTCCAACAACTTTTTCAAAACTTAAAGAGATAGAGAGCCTGGACCTTTCCTACAACAAATTAACTGGGGAGATTCCATTAGAACTAATTGGTCTTAATTTTCTATCATCCTTCAATGTATCTTACAACAATTTATCTGGAAGGCTTCCAAATATGGACGGGCAGTTTCAGACATTTGACAACAAAAGCTACGAAGGAAATCCATTTCTTTGCGGTCCCCCATTAATGCAGAGTTGCAATGACATTCATGACATACCACAATTGGCCCCATCCAATACTAATGCAAGTGATGAAAAATGGTACGACATTGATCTTATGTCCTTCACTACAAGCTTCGTAGCAAGCTATCTCGTAGTTCTACTTACCTTTGCAATCATACTTTACATCAACCTTGGCTGGCGACAAAAATTGTTCATGTTAATTGAGAATCTCATAGACGAATGTTATTTCCTAGTTTTCTATACTATTCCCAAATTATTTGCTCCATTATATGGGTAGTCATGTTGTGTGTCTTTCTATTAGACATGTAGCTCTTTAATGTTTATTTTTCTTTTCTTTGTTACATGTCATGTTTTTATGAATATAAATAAGAGGAAAACTCTAAACAGATGTAAAATGAAATGCTAAACAAGGATTCCTTTATTGTTTTAGCTAGATATTGGCTTTTAAATTATGATTGTATGGTGGTTTTATTTATAATATTAACAAACATTTTGTTGTGAATAAACATAACTTGATACTATTTATATTGAAAGATTAGATATTGCATCACACCAATGGACTAGCCACCTACGAATCTTATTGGTGGAGTTGGATTTTTTTTTTCTAATTTTTCCATTCCATATGTGTCTCGAGCTACTTCACTGATCATTCATTTTCCTCTGCCAAAATAGTTTTTCTTTGCATCTCAAGCCTTTAGTTTCCCCATTTCCTTGTAACATTTTATTTTGTTAAAATTCTAAGTGCAAGGTATAAGACTTTAGTTCCATATCTAAAGTATAATATTTCAAAATGAGGTTTATATGGATTTTGGACTCTCATATCTCAATAGTTAACTTTTTAAGTGTAGTTTTTCTAAGGTTCATATCAAATACACCATTGATCCACATGTAACTAATTAGTCTTGATGACAAACAAATAACATACTTCCTTTCACTTATTTTGTAGACTTATCAATATTATTTCTATTATGTCAAGTGCAAAATTGAATGAAGAGTAACTTTTAAATATAAGGTGGCAACTTTTGTAAAATTTCAAAAAAGTAAAGAAAATAGAGTGAATATTTTTTTATGTACGTGCAAAGCTATTACTGCAACTAATTTTTGAATTTCTAATGTTTTTAGCCTATAACATACATGCCTATATGTAGTTTTCTTTATTGCCTTCATGATTTCAAGTTCTTTGACTTTATATTACTTTGTTGATGTAATTTTTGGAACTCTTTGAATTACAATTACACAATTATTATTGACCTTGCTTTGAGGTTCCTTAACATGAATGGCTTCTCAAATTTTATCCCCTTACATTAAAGATTTTATGGAATTTTCTTGTTGTTTTAGTCTTTAACTTTGACCAAAATTAAAAATTATCATTTAACACCCCTCTCAATTTGTAATTTTGAATTTCTTCTTGACCTTTTCTCTTGTAACTCCTTTAGTCAGAATATCTACTGTTGATCATTTGTGTTGATGGACTCCATTATAACTTCTCCTTTATTGACCGTGTGAAATGATGACTCAACTTGATGTGCTTTGTATGTACACTAGACACTAGATTCCTGTCATGGCTATTATTGACATATTATCACACTAGATAATCATTGGATCTTTAACTTCATATTACAAATCTAATAGTATTTGTTGTAACCAAACTACTTCATAAACTGCATTAGTAGCTACGGGATATTCTTCCTTAACATATGATAATGCAATTACCTTTTGTTTCTTGAATTCCATGAAATTAGCTTGGTTTCCAAGGTGCATATGTGTCCTGATGTGCTTTTTCCCATCTAAGAGTTCTAACTAATCACAATCAATAAATTCTCTAACTTTTTATTAAATACATTTGTATATTTGATTCTCAACTTCTTAGTTCATTAGATATGCCATAAAATTTTTTCGAATGTTGCATGATGAAGTGAGCTAGGGGCATCAGTGTTGACACTAGTTTCCAACTTCTCATATGAAATTTCCTAAGCAAGTCGTCTACATATTTGTCTTGAGAAATAAGAAAATTTTTCCTTTTGTTTGCTTAACTTAGGTCCCAAAAAATATTTCATGAGTCCCAAGTAAGTCAATTAAATTCTTTTATCATAGCACCTTTAAATTTTTCAAGTGTCTCTAGGTTAATACCAATATAACTCAAATCATGCACATATAACTAGATAATAAGAATATCATTGGTACCTCCCTTCTTTATGTAAAGAGATGCTTCACTTGGTCTTCTATAGAATCCATTTTACTGAGAATAATTATCAATTGCTATTCTGTACTCAAGGAGCTTGCTTCTCTCCATATTGAGCCTTATGAGGTCAATAAACTTTTTCCTTCACTCCATTATTCACATAGCTTTTAGATTGCTCCACCTACACTTTTTTTAATTCTCTATGCAATAATACTAATTTTACATCTAGTTGAAAAACTTCTAATTCATTTGAACTATTAATGTAAGAAAATTTCCAATTATCTCCATTTGTGCAACTAGTACATATCTCCCATGAAAGTCTATTCCATGTTATTGTGAATAACCTTTTGCAACAAGATATGCCTCTCTTTTTTTTTTTTTTATTTGAGCTATCTCTTTAAATTGTCTTTTGTAGACCATCCAATCACAAGTTTAGCTTTTGGCATGTATAGTAGCTCCCATGTGCGCTTTTTGTTTTAATCATCTTGATCTCTTTATCCATTACCTTGTTTCATATGTCTTGTTATGGACCTACTTAAAAAATTTGGTTCACTTATCAACATTAAAAGATTCATGCAATTCATTGAGTCTACATACCTTTCTTTATGGTGATTCTTAATCTAAGGAAATTTGAACTGAAGGTCTTAGGCTTGGCATTTTTAGATTTGTCACTTCATCAAGATCATTATTGCTTCTTTTTAGGTTAAACAAATGATATCCTTAAGATTTATCACCATACCCAAGGAAGATACATTACTATCATCTTTCATCAAACTTTTCTTTATTTTGAGAAGGAATATGAGAGTAAGCAATGCAACCAAAAATTTTAAGATGACTTACTTGCAACTTCCTTTTATATCATGCTTTAAATGGTGTTTTGTTTTGAATTGATGTTGTTGGTGATCAATTAAGATTGTAGATTGTTGTATTGGTTGCTTTAACCAAAAACTCATCAAAAAGTTGTTGTCCTTTAAGCATGCTTCTTGTCATCTATATAATAGTATGATTCTTACATTATGCTACACCATTTGGTTCCATAATGTATCTCATGGTCATTGTCTTTTGATTCCTTTGTCTTTACAATACCTTAGGAATAGTTTATAAAAGAATTCTCCACCATGATTCATTCTAACTGCTTTATTTTTTGCTTGCTTTCTCTCTCTAATTTTGCTCTAAATTGAAGGAATTTCAATGAAGGTTTCTAACTTTTGCTTCAAAAAATATATCCATTTTTTCTTGGTATAATCATTAACAAACAAAAGAATGTAACTTTTGCTAATAATTGAAGAAGTTTGAGTTGGTATATATGCATGTGCCAATGTCTTCCATGAAGTTTATGGAAATGAAAGACTATGCATTCTATTGGCATTGAATGTTTCTCTATCCTCTACAGTGATCTTCTTGTCCTTGTTGATTATGATTTTGAGATGTGCCTTTCCCTCCATTATTTATAGTCGTTTATTAGTAATTTTGATTCTGGATTGAAATGCTTGCTCTCACGATTGACTTAAAAATTTTCCCATTCTTTGCATATGACATTAACATGTGTATGATAACTTTTAACAAATTTTTTCTTTTCAATAATTGTAATGATATGCTCAAATTTGAAATTAAACTTGGTGGAATTTGTTTTACAACCTTTTACTTAATGTTGTTGATTCTTCTCTTGATTTGGTTGATTATTTCAGCAACTCTTAAATAGCAACCTTGAATGCTTTCACTTTCTAGCTCATTACCATCAAAACTAGCTTGTTACAAAGGCTTTGTGGAAGCAAAAAGAAAATCCTATTATACAAGGAGATTATTTGAAAAATAACTTTTAATTAAAAATATTTTATCTGTAAGATAAAAATTTTTACTAACCAACTAAAATAAGTTGATTGAGATATTTTCTATGATTCCCTACTGCCATGATAAGGAAGTTTTTATGAGGTTCCTATAACAAAATTAAGCTCTATCAAATGCCTCAAAAAAGAAAAATCACAAGGCTTGGAATGTGAGAATTAGAAACATTTTTAGTTGACTTATAAGTAAATTAAAACTAGCAGCAATAAGGTCAGTCATCTGCCTTTATGATTAATGACTCCTTTAACACCCTCTCATGGCTGATGGTCCACTATAATTATTTCATCAAAACGTCCTTGCAAATACATAGGAAAGATAGATCCCATATCTCCAAAAATAATGTCATACTTTCATGAAGGATCTAATATAATAATAATAAGAAAAAAAAGAAATAAAGGAACTTGTAAGATATTTATAAATATTGCATATGCACGTTTTTATTTTTTGAACTCAAAATTTGATAAGATCATTGATTGAACATAAATTTAGTGTGTAACATAAACAAGTAATGAAAGAAAAAATTTTGATTAAACAAAGATTTCACACATATAAGATGATACATTTAGCAGTGCATTTAGAAATTTTTGTCAATAAATGCAAAATTCGCATTCTGCATATTCATCATTGTTCACATATGAGATTTCACTTTCTCACAGGAGTTAGTTACTAAAAATGATTTACCATCAAAGTTATCTTGTGAGAAAGGCTTTGTGGGGGCTAAAAAAACTCATAATATACATGAAGATGGATTGAACAATAGCTTTAACTTAAAATTTTCTTGTCTACACAAGATAAAAATTTTTTCTTTTAACCCTGAGCCTTCTTAAATAACTAACCAAAATAAATAGATTGAGATAATTTTTGGTGATCTCTATTGTCGTGACAAGGAAGTTTTATGAGTTTCCCATAACAAGATTCAACCTATCAAATACCCCAAAAAAATTAAAAGGTTTGCAATGTGAAAATTAAGGCCACCCATTGGCCTTTGTAGAAATGGAAATAAGGCCACCCATCAGCCTTTATGGTTGATGACCCCTTCAACAACCCTTTAATGGTTGATGATCCATTTTAATTATTTCATCAAAACTTTCTTACAAATACATAGGAAACATTGATCTCAAATTTCTCAAAATTATGTCATATTATGATAAAGGCTTCGGTCATTTACTTCATGTTTTGGGTCTTTCACTCCTTTTATATTAATGCACTTGTCCTACCACTAAAGCAATTATATCCAACATTGCAATGTGCCATCAAGATCAAATCACAAATGAAAAAATGTGTCATGAGAAAGAAAAAATTGATTAATAAATTTACTTATAACTATACCTACATATTTGTACTAACATAAGGGATGTCCAGCCAAAAATAACTAGACATCAACAAGATAAAGAGCTTAACATCATACAATATGAGTTGAAAAAAATGGTACAAAGATCTCTCTTTTCACACCATAATTAAAGAGTTACAATATATATATGTATACCTTTAATTTTTTTTAATTAAAAATGTTCAATTTTTTTTCTTTAAAATAACTTTACTTTCTCAATTTAGTATCTATAATTTTATTTTGCATTTAAAATGTCTTGTTTAAATCACTTGTTGTTAGTAATGTTTATTATGATTTACAAAGAATTCATGTAAATTATTTTCTTATTTACTATTCATATAGGTAGAATTTATCTAATTTTATTTTCATCTCTCGATATATTATAATGTATCATTATTGTCATTATAGAAGTTCCAAGTTTGCATTGTTGGCAAATATTGTCTTATTTTCCCTTTCTCATTCACCAACAATTGCAAGAGATTGAAGTTGGCTAAAGATTACTACTTCTTGCTCATACAATTAATCCTTCCTACTTACTTAAAGACATAATCTTTATGGGCTTCCAATCTTTTTCATTCTAATGTAGTTCTTGACTCTTATTTCATTATGGTATCAATAAGCAGTGTGCAAAGAAATCATATCTCCGCTTTAACACAAATGGTCATAGAAGAGCAAAGGTGTGACACAAAATATATCAAGGGTAATCATAATAAGTATTTATATGTAAAGACATACAATCAAAAATTAAATGAACTAAAGCACAATAAGGTATCTGTCATCACCTATTGCCACTCTCCCATTAGCAGTAGTTAGTGTGTTTCCTATAAGTGTTAAAACAATGACTAAAGTTCCATATCAAGACTTCAAGCAAAGTTAGCTAACTTTATTCTTTATAAATAAGGATTAGTGTAGTTTGTTTTATAAATTAGGGAAGTTAAACTTTAAAGGCCTTTAGTCCACTATTTGAGCTTTTGTCAATTAGACTCTAAAAAGATTTTTTGTTTTTCTTATTTTATACTTTACTAATATTTGTTTCCACTTTTGTTTATGGATATAGGTCAAATTGACCAAAACGCATAAATTTGGTGTCCCTTATCTTTAGTTATTTTTTCTCATATTTTATTTTATTTTCTATTATTATCTTTAAGGGTTATAACTTAGAGTTTATTTTTTAAAAAATTTGTATCAAAGTTTGGTTCACTAGAAAAATAGTTATTATGATAGTAACTAAGTATTATTCTAAAAAGTTTGATCATAATATCAACTTTAGAATGTGGCAATTGAAGAAGAAGGTCATGCTAGTTCAAGATGGTGTTAACATAACATTACTAGGTAAGAAGAAAAAGCCAGAGAAGATGTTAAATAAGGAATATGCTAGCCTTAACAAGAAGGCTAAATCAAGTATCATCTTAAATCTTACTAATGAGGTTTTAAGAGAAGTAACTATTAAGGTAATTACCAAGGATTTATAGGAGAAATTAAAGGATTAGCATATAAAGAGAACTGTGGAGAATAAACTTTATTTAAAATGGAGTTTGTATATACTTCGCATATTTAGAGGATCATCTATATTGTCACATCTTGATAAATTTGATTTTTTTGCTTATGAATTTGAGTAATATATATGTTCATATGGAGGATGATGATCAAGCCCTATTATTATTATATTCTCTTCCTCAATCATTTAAGTATTTTAGAGAAATAATACTTTATGTTAAAGAGACTATTTCTTTTAAAGAAATTAAGTCTATTTTAAAATTGAAAGACCAAATTGACAAAGATATAATTGAGGCGAGTAATAGTAGTCGAGCTGATAGTTTGGTGATTCAAGGTAGATAAAATAAAAGGGATGTAGATAGTTAGACATATATATCTAAATCTAAATCTAAATCCAAACATAAAAATTCAGTATGCAATCATTGTAAAAGTAGAAGGCACATTAAACTTGATTGCTTTAAGTTAAAAGATAAAGGAAAAGACAATGACAAGGATAAGCACAAAAGTAATGAGTCAGCTCAAGTTAGTGTTGCAAAAGATGAGAATGAAGAAATTATTTTCTTTGTCAATCATAAATTCAGGTCTACCAATGAATGAATCTTGGATTCTAGTTGCACATACCATATATATCCCAATATGAACTAGTTTTTTACCTATGAATTTATTGAAGGTGGGGTTATTATGATGGGAAATAATGCAATTTGCAAAATTGCTATAATTAGTATAGTTAGAATCAAGACTTATAATGGTACTGTAAGAATACTCACATATATCAAAAATATTCCAAACTTGAAGAAAAATTTCATCTCTTTAGAAACATTGAGGCTCTTTGTTACAGGTACATGGATGAAGGTGGAGTTCTTAAAGTCAATAAAGGTGTTCTTGTTGTCATAAAAGCTTGCAAGTTTGGAAATTTGTACATTTTACAAGGATTCATAATTACATGTCCTACTATAGTCTCTACATCATATAATTCAAAAACATATATTACAAAGTTATGGCATATACAATTAAGGCACATAAGCAAAAAGGGTATATCTATGTTAAGTAAAAAAGGCCTTCTGTGTAGATAGTGTACTAAGAAGTCAAACTTTTATGAGTATTGCAACTTTGGGAAGCAAAAGTGTGTCAGTTTCAAGTCCCCAACAATTCATAAAACAAAAGGCACTTTGGATTATATTCACTCAAATCTTTAGGGGTCAACTTGCATTTTATCAAAAAGTGGTGTTAGGTACATATTAACTTTCATTAATGATTATTCAAGGAAAGTTTAAATTTTCTTTTTGAAGTACAAGAATGATGTTTTCCAAACATTTAAGAAGTAAAAAACCTTGATTAAGAAGTAAATAGGGAAGTAGATTAAGTAGCTTAAGATAGATAATGGCTTGGAATTTTGTGAGAGTGAATTTAATGAATTTATGAAAATAAAGGCGTTTTTCATCATCTTACAATTAGGATGAATCTCAGTAAAATGGTATTGCTAAACACATGAACAGAACACTTTTAGAGGAGGTTTGTTGTATGATTTTTAATGTTGGTTTGTCAAAAGACTTTTGGATAGAAGTAGTCTCTATAATTTGTTATATCATTAATCATGCATCTTCAATATCTGTAGAGTTCAAGTCTCTAGAGGAAGTCTAGTTAGGTACTTTATCTAATTACTCTAATTTGAAGATATTTAGATGTCCTGCATATATGAATGTTAATGATGAGAAATTGGAATGTAGCTCTAAAAAGCTCATTTTCCTAATGCATAATATGGAGTCAAGGGGTATCATTTGTTATGTCTTGATCCATCAAAATTTCTAATTAATAGAGATATTACCTGTAATGATCCTCTATCTTACATCCAAAATGACAGTATTCTAGTCCTTCTAATGCAAGTAAAGGTGATAGTGCACACAAACAAGTGGAATTTAATGTTGTCAATTGAGATGCCACACAACAAAGTTCTCATATTTAGTCAAATTCATCAGATATTGTAAATTCTTCTGAAGATAAAAAGGAGGATCATTCCATAGCTAAAGGCAAACCAAGAAGAGAGATTCAATCAGTAAAAAGATATAAAAATTATATTGCTTATGCTCTTTCAATTACACAAGAAACTAGTGAAGATGGCAAATCATCTACATATTCAAAAGCAATTTCAAGTGTTAATTCATCTAAATGTTTGGTTGCAATAAATTAAGAAATAAAATCTCTCCATAAGAATGACACATGGGTTTTTATAAAGCCACCTTCAGAAAAGAGAATCATTAGTTGTAAATGGATCTTCAAAAAGTAAAAAAGGTATACCAAGGGTCAAAGATGTAAGGTACAAGGCACATTTGGTTGTGAAAGGTTTTAGTCAGGTACAAAGTATTGACTTTAATGATGTTTTCTCACTTATAATTAAACACAATTTGATATGTGTCTCACTAGCTTTGGTGGCCATGTATGATTTGGAGTTAGAGCAACTCAATGTTAAGATAACCTTCTTATATGGTGAGCTTAAGGAGCAAATATACATGGGGTAGTTCTAAGGTTTTAAAATTAAAGGTAAGGAAGACCATTTTTGTTTGTTGAAAAAATTCTTATATGATTTGAAGTAATCTCTAAGATAGTGGTATAAGAGATTCAGTTCTTTTATGCTAGGTTAAGGTTTTTCCATAAGCATGTATGATAATTATGTTTACTTTTGGAAATTAAATAATGGCTTGTTCATTTATTTATTACTTTATGTCGAAGACATACTCATTACTGTCAAAAATTTGTAAGTAATTCACACTTTGAAAGTGCTTTTGAATGGTAGATTTAAGATGAAAGACTTAAGAGAAGCAAAGAAGACTTTTGGCATGGAAATCAAAAGGAATCATAAAAGGGGTAAGTTATATCTAACTTAGAAAAATTATATTGAGAAGGTCTTAGAATGATTTGGCATAAAAAAATGTCAAACCTAATAGTATTCCCATTGCTAGTCATTTTAAGGTTATTAGTTGCTCAATCACCAAAGTTAGATGAAGAGAAGAGGTATACGGAAAGAGTTTCATATTCAAGTATAGTCAGCAATCTTATGTATGTGATGGTTTGTATATGCCTAAATATGTCATGAGTGGTTAGAGTGGTTCATATGTATATGTCTTGTCTACAAAAATCAATTGACAAGTTGTAAAATTGATTTTCAAATAATTGTAAGGTACTTCAAACACATGTTTGGAGTTTGGTGAAAATTAAGGCACATTGGTTTGTTTTATGGAGTCCAACTATGCTAGTGATCTTAATAAAAGATCTCTTATAAGTTATGTATTTTGTGTTAGTAGTTCTACTATTAGCTAGAAAGCTACTTTACAACATGTCTACTACTAAAGTAGAATACATGGCAGTGATTGAGACTATCAAAGAAGTCTTATGGTTGAAATATTTGTATGGCGAGCTTAGTCTATATCAAGATGTTGTTATCATCCATAATAATAGTTAAAGTGAAATACATTTGACTAAGGATCAGATATATCACAAAAGAATGAAGCATATTGATGTAAGATATCACTTCATTTAAGGGACGATTGTCAATAAGAAGGTTTCAATTTAAAAAAATTAACACCAGAAATAATCCTGTATATATGTTTACAAAGCCTAGTCTAAATGCTAAGTTCAAGTGGTGCTTGGACTTAATTGGTGTGGTATGATAATTTGGGAGCTCATAAAGAAGGTGGAGCATTATTACTATATCTACATGTAGGACTTAAGTTAAGGTGGAGATTTGTTAAGATGGTGACTAAAATCCTACATCAAGACATTAAGCAAAGTTAGCCAATTTTTTTCCTTATAAATAAGGATTAATGTAGTTTGTTTTATAAATTTTGGGAGTTAAACTTTAAGAGTCTTTTATTAATCAGACTTTAAAAGAGTTTTTTGATTTTTGTATTCTCTAATTTAATAATATTTGCTTCCACTTTTACTTATAAACGTAAGTTAAATTGATCAAATCATGTAAATTTGATGTCCCTTGTCTTCAGTTATTCATTCTTATGCTTTATTTTATTTTCCATTATTATCTCTAATGGTTATAATAGGGACTTAATTTCCTAATAGCAAGTGTCGAGGAGAACTTCCAAATTGGTTTCTCATAATCTCATAAGACCTTAGTGACAAGTTAGTGGCAAATTGATTTTAAACCCAAGACTTTAGACAAAATTTGCTTTATCACTAATTTAAATGATAATTTAAATAAATCTTAACACATATATATAATACCAAGTAAGGAGGGTCAAAAGGGCAATTCCACACTCCTCATCCCTAAATCTGCCTTTACCAATCAACTTTGCAAGAAACTAGAATGTATTATTGCTAACCCTAAATATCTCGATGGTCTTGTCTAATGGCATACTTGCAATGCACTTGCCATAGAAATTTATATCCACTTCATGGATTGTATCCATATAATCACTTTTAATCTTTAGACATTAGGCAAGGGCCATTGTCGAAACAATTACATCAACAATTTGATTCTTAGTATTGGGTTTTCCTTTTAGTTTAATCTCTAAATTTGTATTGCTATTAATAGATTCCCCTAAAATTCTATTTTGTGTCCAATTTAGTCTTTTATTGTTCATGCAATTAAGTTTATTAATCTTTATTCTTGTTAAATTGATGTTAACATTACAAATGATAAAAATAAATAAATAAATAAATAAAGATTGAACATGAAAAAATTCACTAAAGAAAATAAAAGGCAATAATTTTCTTTATCTTTTGCTCAAAGAATGCAAAACATATTTAAAATAAAAATTATAGTCTTTTGTTGTTACATTTGCTATAATTGAAAAAATTAAACTTAGAAGGACTTGATTGCAAATGAACAAATGTTAGCTTTAACCATTAAAATAGATGTAAATAAAAGTTATAAAACCTAATCAATACCTATAGCAATTTACTGATCAAATTATAAAATATAATTAAGCTCATTATTCAAATTACAATTTTGGGTTTTTTTTTATGGTAATAGGGTATAGGGTTTTTCCTTTTTTTTTTTTTCTTTATGGGTTATGATGGTTAAATAGTACTAAAGGTAAGTTTATGTGCATTGTATTAATCTAAACTCCTAGAAATAATCAAGACAAGTCATTTATATTAGAATTGAAATATGTTTAAGAAATACTTTTCAATATGTACCCAAAAAAAAATAGTATTCATAATTAATTACACTTTTGTTGTATAATCAAATTATTTCAACCCTAATTGACAATAAAGAGCACATTTATTTAGTGATTAGGTAAGGGTTCTATCGTTTGAATTTAAAAGAACAAAAAAGAAAATTACATAAAAAAGAATTTATGAACTTCTTAAAAGAACTAGTAGGGAGAAGGCTAATTAAAGGAGACTACAAACAACAAAGGTTCATTCATAGACTTAAGAATTTGAGGCTTCTTTTTGTCCAAATAATGGAAAATTGAACTTCTACTTTTTGCCAACTTTTCATATTAACATGTACTTGACCCTCAAAGAAACATATATAAATATTGTTAACTAATAGCCATATTTTCACAAAGCAATCACATTACTATTATTAAACTTAATCTAGTTTCATTACAAATTACAAATTAGTATTCAAATAGAATTTATATAATTAAGTATTATTTATTATAAATTTTGTATTATATTAGAAATAAATGTTATAATTATATAATATATAAGAACTTAACTATTTTAAGTTTATTGTGTATCTATAATATTTGTGGATGTGTTTTTTAATTATTATGTAATGTGTTTATCAATTTAATAAAATTATAGTATTTATATAATTATTAAATAGTAGTATCAATGTTATGGTACCCATAATGATATTAGAGCTAGTTCAATGCAAAGGAAGTCACCACCAATTGTCATCACATATTATCAATCTCCATTGAAAAAATTTTTAGAGTAAGAAAATTCATATCATTAATATGGTAATTATATCATAGTTGGTATTTTATCAAAAAGAGAAGAAGCAAATAAATCTTGTTAAATAAAATAATTTAATTTATAAGAAACAATAACAAAGCAATCAAGAAAAAAATAATATTTTGGACTAGAAAAAAATTTAAGAGTTGAATTAAGATCTAAAGTTATAAATAATTCAATTAATATAAGTAATTCGAATAGAAGATATTGATATAAAAGATGTTGAGTTAGTAAAACATCTAAAATTTGTATTGAGTAGTAAAACATATAAGGTTGGACTTATGGAATTTACAATGAATAAGTGGATAATAATCTTCTCTTTAATCAAATTTGTTATTGTTACTTATAATCAATGTTAATAATGTCTAAATATTAGTTACTAAGAGCTAACAATTAATAACTAACTACAATGAAACACAATGAGAAGAACTCTTCCCTATCTATATATTTTGATGTGCACACAATAATAGTTGTGGCTTGTTTAAGAGCCAATACCTTTGATTGAAGTACGATAAGCAATAGCCCTAAAGATCTTGTTCTTTCCCAAACTAAAGTAAAACAAACTTAAAGTTTGCTTAATTAGTGCAGCCAGAGATTGCATTCTTGTTGCTCACCACTTTAATCTGAATCAAACTTGTTGGTTGCGGATAAGAGATGGGAGTGGTTCAATTAAGGAACTAATATTAAGAGCCTTCATATGTCACTAGCCTTGAATGCAACTTAATCTAATAATTTGTCAAGTAATCTTGTCATTCCTACCAATATTTGACATTATCCTCACAGCAAAAGGATGATACTTCTTTTCTACTCTCCAATTTCTCAAATATGTACTATTGATGAAGAAATAGTTAACTACAAATTATGATGAATATATTTAGTTTAATTAAATAAAGTTAATTACTAAAAGATTGTATTTTTTATCAACAAGAAAATACCTTAATGAGTTTATTTTCTGATAAAGCATCATATGATATTACATATAAATTCATGGAGTAAGAACTCCATAAGAAGCCATCCAAAACAGCTAAAAAGTTTATTTTCTTCCGAGGCTCTTTCGCCCACAAGCTCTCAATATTTAGTATCAAAGAAATTGATGTTCCCATTATTAGTTTTTATGGAATAAACTCAAAATTTGTATTTCAGTTCATTTAAAATAAATAAATAAGTAAATATGAAATAAAAATAGATTTAGTTTAAAACTTGATAATAAGAAAAAATAAAAAATTGAAGATACATTACCTGTTGAACTAAACTAAAGAAATACAAGTGCAAATCATTACATTTTTTAAAATTTCTTATTGAAAATACATTACTTGCCATTAGGTTTACTTGACTAATTCTATTTATCATATGACATATTGCCCTGAACTACTTATTCACCTTGACAAATAATAAAAAGAAAACAAAAGACTAATTAAATACTCTAAATCACATTACTTTTTAATTGAGCCTTTTGGACTAAAAATGTCAAAGCTGAACTCATTTTCTTCGTTAAAAAATTTGTTAAGAAATTTATAATTAAACAATCAAATCCATCCATAACAATTTGCAGTCTGGCGGGTACCGTCCCTTCTTTGTAAAAGTTATGGAGGGTCCAAAAGTGCTTCTTTCTTTTTTCTTTTGACTGTATTATGTTAATAAATTAAGGGTCTCGTTAGACAACGAGCAACACACACCCGTTAAAAAGTGTAGATTTTTTTTTTGTCCAAAAATCTCACTCTCTTCCTGGATTTGTTTGAGGTGTTGATTTACGAAGTTCCATTACGGACCAATCAAATCCGACCTTTAATTTTTTAAGTATTGTTTGTTTCAGTTTTGTACTATTGACTAAGTTAGACTATTTCCTGCCATTGCCCTCCGTTCTTATGGTAAGACAGAATGCAAATTAATTTTATCAATGTTTTTTTATTTTGTTTTGAGGAATGACATCATGTTTTGTTCTTGATTTTGAAAAAAAGAAGATACAGATTCAAAAATCGTGAAACAACGTTGATGAATTCTTGAATTTTGCTTTTGTTTTTTTATATAAGACATTGTTAGTAAATTGTGTTTGTAAATGGATGAACCTGTTTAATTGGGCTGGAGAGTCAATTAGATAAGACAGATGTTTTTGGGCCGAGAATATTTGCTTAACCAGTTGGCCCATTTTCTGATCCAAAAACAACCCAATTTTCTGTTTCATTTATCCAGGGAGAAAAAAAAACAGAAACCCAAAAATATTTCTCAACTATATGTTAATAGTTCACAACTTAAATTTTTATCCTTTGAAATTGACTATATGTTAAGTATAAAATTTATAAAAGTAAAAAAAAATTATTTTTATTATATAATTATAATTTAATAAGTCAATTAATAAATATAAAAATATAAAAAAATAAAATATAAAATTATATATTTTTAATATATTTATTCAAGATATTTTAATTAAAATTTATTAATTTTTTATATAAATTCTATTATCTTTTTTTTTTCTTCCTCTCTTAACTTCTTTGTAACTTAAAAAAGAAATAAAATACATAATGGTACATTGGAGGGGACCCATTTTCTAATAAATTGGTGTAAATAAATATTACTTTATGGTCAAGAACAATCTATATAAAAAGAGTATATAATTTTTAGATCTTACTAAATTTATTAATTATAAATTATATATATCTTTCTTATTATTTTTTTCCTTTCTTTTGATAAATTTATTTTTTATAATTTTTAATATTAATTAAAATTATATATTAATATTATAAATATATAATTAGTATTTATAATAGAAATAAAATATTAGTTTATATATATTTTAATTTTATTCACTTTCATTTATGTGATATTTGTAACGGAGAATAATTCAAATATGAAAAAAAAGGTATAAAAAATCAACCGAAGAAGCTTTTACAATGTAAAAGTGAAAAAAATTAAAAGAACTTGTTATCATTGACATTGTCACTGTCACTAGTTTGGCCGTTTGGTCAAAAATTGAGATTATGCTATGCATTGATTCATTGTTTGAACAGCCCTTGTGGATTTCAAGGATAAGCCAACTGCAAAATCAATTATTTCCGTATGAAGCAATAAACTTGTGGCGGAGACTAACATGCATAAAGTAAAGAAGATAATTATAGCACAAAGAGATCGAGACCATTGACACAATATTAATAAATTGTGGCCAATGAATCAATTAATGCAAGTTATTTAATTTAACAAATGATAGGGTTAGTAGTTGAGACCCATTGTTTGTTGGTTAGATTATTAGTTTGTATGGGTATAGTTTTGTTATTCATTTATTGTCACGTAATCTCATAAGTAATGTTATTCATTAGTCTAGTTTTATAAGAGTCCTATTAAATTGTAAGTTGTATAAAATGAAATATATATATTTTTTATTAATCTTATATTTATTTTTTTAAAATTTAAATTAAAAACTTTTAAAATAAATATTTAAATATTTAATATGTAATTTTATTGAATATAAAAATATTAAAAATAAGATTTAATGAACGAAAATTTAAAGTAAATGTGTAAAAAAATATAAAGTGAAAAAAGAGGGAACAAAAAAGTATAAAATTAGATAAACTCATTAAAATTATATATTTTTAATATATTTGTTTAAGATATTTTAATTAAAATTTATTAATTTTTTATTTAAATTCTATTAACTTTTTTTTTCTTGCTCTCTTAACTTCTTTGTAACTTAAAAAAAAGGAATGGAATGCATAATGGTGCATTGGAGGGGACCCATTTTCCAATAAATTGGTGTAAATAGATATTACTTTATGGTCAAGGACAATTCATACAAAAAAAATATATAATTTTTAGACTTTACCAATTTTATTAGGTATAAATTACATATATCTTTCTTATTATTTTTCTCGTTTTTTTGATAAATTTATCTTTTGTAATTCTTAATTTTAATTAAAATTATATATTAAAATATTTTATTTATATATATTTAAACTTTATTCACTTTCATTTTGTATGATATTTCTAATGAAAAATAATTCAAATATAACAATGGTTGAGGTAAGAGTTTTACACGATATTTGTGAGCTATGTTTTCAGTTCTGTTTGGGTTGAGTTTCGGGCCTTAATATTAGGCCTGTTAATTCTGACCGTGAACTTTTAGCAAATTTTCTTAAGGGATTAAAGAAAAAGAAGAACACATTGAAGATATTGCAGGTCCAATAATATATCAAATTAAGTTTTACCGAGTTGGTCGGTTAGTAATCACCATCTCGCCTACCTGAGCCAACTTTTGTTTTGTTTTATATATACATATTTAAAAGGAAAAGGCTGAGCCATGTTGTAAGAAAATAATTATCATCTAGACTTTTTTTTTTTTTTTTTCTCAATATCGTACTAATTAATGACTAACAGTTACAAATTAGGGGAATGTTACCATAGGTAAAAGATACTGTGAAAAGAGTGCTTTACATCTTAACAAATTCATTTAATGTAAAGAGAAAGGGAGAACAAAGGGATTGTTATTGATAACAATGGAGTCTTACTTATTTGTTTAAATATAAATAACATTTTTATTTAAGTTTTTTTTTTTTAAATTGTACTTTTTATTATTATTGTAGTATAAATTAAATAAATATTTATAATATCAAAATCTTAAAATTAGAAGTTAAAATTAAGAAATTTTTTATTGTTTTCATCATTTTGATATAAAAATAAAATTTTAATTATTTACTTCAATATAAATAAAATTATTTTTTACTATTTTTTTTATTTCAAATGATATTTTTTATTATTTTTATTATATTAAAATAAAAATAAAATTTTATTTATTTATTTTAATTTATATAAAATTATTTTAAATTTTTTTTATCTCAAATTATAATTTTTATTATTTTTATAATTTTTATATAATTCAAAATCAATCTTTGTCGTGAACTATCCTTGGTTGTTCGAATCAGTATCCTGTTATGGTTTCCCCATTATAAAGGGCTTCTTACACACTTAAACGGATTACTTTAATTTTGTTATTCAGTATTTTAGGTCTACATAAGCTTAATCTGCTAAATTTGAAGGGATGCCCTGTTTTTCCTGCTTGCTTGGAATCCCTCTCAAGTATTCCCTCCAGCTTTATTCATTCATACTAATGCCCAATTTAAATTAGCATTGGTTTAGCCACACATACACAGATTGGATTCAGATTTTTTTTTTCCCTTTCTTAATTATTAATGGCATATTCCAACATCCAACTTACGTGTTCATTTTGGGGAACATTGTCGATCCTTATTATTTTGGTTTTACTGTGATTTTGAGCATTAGGGATGTGGTAAAGTGGTATGACGTATTTTGTGAAATATGGTATTGTGCTTAAATCGTTTCTGAAAGTTTGTAGATAGGTTAAATCTAAAACATTTAGCTCAAGGTTGGTTTGACTTGCGTTCTGCATTCTTCTGATTTTGTGTAGGCCTTGTTGTTTTATTATATCTAAATCTTAGCAGATGCCAGCTTTCTGATGATGGATGTGAGAAATTTTCAAATAAGTTTCAAATTCCTTTTAAACATTTTAGTGTGGTGTTAAAATTAGTGTTACTGCATGCTATAACTTTTCAAGTGATCAACATCTTGGCCCCTTTTTTTTTTATTTATTTTCAGAGTTTGTTAATACTTAAAGTACTGAACTTGGGCTTCAATGACATCAAAGATACTTGTTTGGTCCACTTGAAAGGTAGTTTCTATTTACTCTTACTTTATTCTTGCAAAAAATATGAAATTTTATATGGAATACCCAAAAGCAATTAAAAAGGAAAGAAGAAATCCAAGAAAGTGTGAAAAAAATGTGGATAAACAAAACTCAAAGGAAAATTGCTAAGGGACATGGAGAAAATATGAAAGCTGTGAAAAGATGCAACAAGGTGAAAGTTGGCTTAAAATGAAAAGTTTCATTCTTTTTCAAACCATAAACTAGTGCTTCCTTGCCTCAAAAGCTCCAATAATAATTTTCAAAAACATTATGTAGGCCTAAGTGTTGAACCATATCTAGAGTTATATCCAATGTTATCTATCTTCATCCATTCTATGAAAAACATTTATAAAACCACATGACGCTCCAAATGCATGCATTTAAATAAAAATGATTGGCAGAGCTTTGCAATTTTTGTGGTGGTGGATATTCTCCCTAAATTTTTCGTGCAATGGAGCACTGAAACTCTCAACATAAAATGGAGAATATATTATTTAGTTTATTGATGCTTAATAAATTTTGTCTCTTTAATGATTATAACATAAATACACTTAATATTTGTAAATAACGGGTAAGCTCCATTCCTGTATTATTTTAAATAGGTAGTTTTACTTTGGATTGATTAAAGGTAATGAATTTTGTCTCTTAAATGATTGTAAGTTATGGGCATATAATTTATAGATTGTGATCAATTTCTACTTGTAATTTATGGATTTTCTTTCTTTTCTCTTTATTCTTATATATATATGTATCCATACATACATACATTTCCTTTTTTGTGCTTTACATAGATTTCACAAATTTGGAAAGCTTGAACCTAGATTCATGTAGAATTGGTGATAAAGGGCTAGTCTATCTAACAAGTCACAGTTTAAATTTTTTTTCCTTTTCTTCTTTTCATATTGACAAATGTTTTTTACTCATATAATTATTTTAAAGTATTATTTGGTTAATCGATATCTGACATTCTCATTTCATGCATAGTTAAACATTAGAAGTCCATAAGCTAGACATTTGGTATTCATCATTATGGAATGGAGATTCTAACTATTTTAGATCAAATTTTTTCTATACATTTTCATCTTTCATATCCAAAATGTTTCATATTTCATACTTAAAATCAATTTAAGATGTATTAACTGTTGAATTGTCTTTCATTTATGCTTCTTAAACTTAAGGCTTTGCATTTTGTTTAGTTGAGATTTTGGCATTGAAATCTGCCTGTGAATGGTAGATTAGTTGTGCAATTTGGTATGTTGCCAATAATTTGCATCAATATGCCTAGTTTTGGATGCATTTGCTGTTTGTTTAGTCTCTCTCTCTCTCTACACTGGTCTTGTTATGTTATCCTATGTATAATAGTATTAGATATACTCCCTTTTGCTCCTCCTCTTTTCCTACTCACCTTGCTTCCATCTTTTTATTAGTTTTGTTAATTTTCCTCTAATTGATTGGATTTATTAGGCTATTAGCATTTGAAATGTTTTGGTATTGTCAAATACAGTAGATGGAACCAGTGGTTACCATATTTCCTTTTGGTTTGTGAGTAGTATAAATTCACTTCTTAAAGTTTTTTGGTCAATGTGGTTAGTGATTGAGGTATATATTTCCTTATCAACCCATCTGATAATGTGGACACTCCTCTGATTGTCAACTTTGTTTAAGTTAAAAATTTGTAGTTGGTGTTTGATTTCATGCTTTATTTTATGTGCGTGGATGGCACATTAGTGCTTTCCAACCATGTCTGTCCAAATGGAGGTCCTTTAATGATCAGTTTGCTTGCTGGAGTTGTAGAAAAGGCTATCATATGTTCTAAAGAAACTTAGATCATTCAATGGAGTGTATGGAAATCCAAATTGGATTTGTTGGCTGTGATAATAGATATTGGCACAGCTGTTGATATTATATATGATACCAGATTTAGCTGTGAACAGTTAGGTTTGACCTCTTAAATGATTGTAGCTTGGACCTCTTCCTAGGTTTGACTAATCTGGAAAGTGTGAATCTGTTGTTTACTACAGTTACAGATGGTAGCTTAAGAAAATTATCTGGATTATCTTTTCTGAAAACACTTAATTTGGATGCTCGCCAAATTAGGGATACTGGTCTTGCGGCCCTTACTAGTAACTTTAATTTGGTTGATGGTCTCCTTATTCTTCTTGTTCTTTTCTGTCCCCCTCTCACCACCCCTTAAAACTCCCTAAAATGCAGTTGGTCTTCAATATATTATTTAGTGCCATTGAAGTATTTGAAAATTAATATATTGAAGATATTTTATCCTGCATGGACAAAATGAGTTCTAGGTTTTGAGATTGAGTTTCTTTTCTTTTTAGTGCCATGGAAGTTAATGGTTTTGAGATTGAGCAGCAGGGAAAAAGGTAGGGAAAAATGAGTTTATACTACAATATATTATATGCATAGTGTTTCTATGTATCCATGTTACTCATCCAATTACTTGGCACTCTTATACCAAATTTAATCTACACCCAGAATCTAAACTAGTAGCACTTTGTATTTTTCTGTCATGCATGCAGTAGACTGTGCAACAGCCCAGATCAAATTCACCGTATATAAAGAAAAAAAAAGGTTGGATCATCAGTTGCAAACAGCAAAAAAAATTTGAACATCTCGGATATCTCCTTCTTTAATAAGCTTCAACTACATTGGATGGAATATTTTGTTACTGACGTTTCCTTCATCATGCACACCTCTATTGCCCTTAGGATCAATAACTACAATCATAAAATTAGTCTAATTTTATTTTCTGTACTTCAGGAACATCTAATGCCAATGCCCTCCTTTTTCCTGCACCTATGAGTTTATGGGACTTAAGAATTTCCCATTTTCTGGGCACAAATTAACTGATGGTGCTTAAGTTTGACTTCATTGATCTTCCATCTTTCGTCTTCCCTCAACCTGAACTTCACTATTGCTGGACAGCCAGTTCTAGTTGCAGGCCTTGGGCAATTAGCTTTGCCTTTTTTGGTGAAACCTACAGATTGCAGTGCTACTCCTATTATTGTGGATTACAATATCCTTGTAGATGGATAATATGTTAGAATGAGTTGTGGCCAAATGTTGAAGCATTTACAATAATATCAAAGGGCTGTATTTTTCTTAATAGAAGCAAGCTGAGCTTGTAAACATTTCACTTGGTTTGCATACTGATTTGAACAACTTTTGGAGACATTTTCATCAATGTCACCTACAGGGCAACACATCTCCTTGCTGCTCCTTGCCACCAGTCACTCCAGTGGATCAAACAGCAACCAAAAATCCACAGGTTCCTGCAATCCGAGAAAATATACATATATAGTTTCAATAATCCAAAGGAGATGTAATGGGGTTTGAAAAGGGCAAGGTCTTTTGGTCAGCTTGGTGGGGTTGTAAGAATATATTTTTGCAGATGGGGAGCATGAGATTTTAGAGGAGCAGCATATTGAATCTTCAATTAATGATTATTTTATAATTTATTATACATTTGATTATTGTTTTTGTCTAAGTAGGGGAAAAGCTCTCCGCCTCCTTTTGAATTTTATGAGTACCAGAAATTGTCAATAATCTTACAATCTTTTCATTAAAAACCTGTACCTTTTTATTCAATTTTTTTTTCTTGCATTTCATTACCTGTATTTTGTGTCACATTCTATTGTCCTTTTTCTCGTCCAGATGTTCATTATGCTGATAAAAATTCTCTTTGGAAAGTATGGGAAACAATTTAACGGATTTCCCTGCTGTAGCTCTAAGGCCTTGCTGTGATTCATTTACTAGCTTAATCTGGTTTTCCTATTTTGGCGTTGTCCAGCATATTAATGGCTTCATCTGCACTATAGATGAGCCAAACAGGACGGTCAGAAGGAGAATGCAAAGGGCAAAAGCAGTGTGGTTCCCATCAGAATGTGTGGAGAAGCACAGTAAAACTGAATAAGTTTACTGACGAGGAAAAGCGGCATGACTCCTACCTTGTCTGGTAGAGCTTACTGTTTCAAAACTCCCAAGCTGTTTATTTTGTTCCTCAAGATTTGCCACAAATGAAAATGAAAACAAATGTGGAAGCATTAAGAGTAGAAAAATAAATAGTTTTTATCTTTCTATTTAAGTTTTCTCTTGCCCCTTTTTCCTCAATTTTGCATAGAAAAGCATTGATACATTTTCCAAGCCCATGAAAACCCGGCAGTACTCCGGGAACAACTTTTACACAGCTCAACTCAACTCTCTGCTCTACCAAGCTGTAATCTGAAAACTAATTAGTGCCAATTGCATGAACTCTTCTTGCCCTTGTATTTTATTGTGAACCAGATTGGGTATTGGAAGTTGTTGGTTCACCAAATGCACTCTCATATGCTGATGCATTTTGTCTACTTCCCTGTAAATTCCTTTTTAGGCTCATAATTCTTCTCTGGAACACTTTTTAGGGTCTGCAGTGGGATAAACATAATTTAGCAATGCTCATCCTTGGTCCCTCAGCCAAAAATGAATCTCAATACACATTAGACGAACAATTTCATTGCAAATATCGGCATTAGTGTGATGCACAAGACTTGCTGCGCTATATAATAAATGAATAGTCAAATTTCATCCTCTTAAGGGGCTAGTGATTGTTTCAATAGAGAGATTCATGCAGTTGAATGATTATGCTATAGATTGCAGCCTTTGAGAGCAGTCATTTATTCAACTATGACTCATTTATAACTTGGGTAGGCAATTCTTTAAATTTCCAACAAAAAAAAGAAACAATGGTTCTTGTACGTGTGAATTCCCTAATGTGTCTACTTAGATATGATAGTATCGTGTTTATAACGTAAGCCCATCTATGGCCAGTGTAAAGGAAAATTTTCTATCAGCTAGCACTGGAAAATATTCAATACAGAGGCAAGACCTACTAGCATGCCTCAAAAACTTTTAGCATTGACATCTCTTATTTCAATTTTCTCTGCTTGCAACTTGCTGTCGGACATCATTTTGTAGACCATTTTGAGCTCCTTCCTTCAGAACTAATGGTGGCAGAAGATCCTGCTTCTTCCAGTTAGTTTCTAATGTATGTGCATCCATTGCTTTAGCATCTTCAGATTCCTTAGCGCCCTCTTGGAGTTGAACAAACTGAGAATAGGCACCATCTGGATTCTTTATCAGCTCTCCGTGAATTCCTAAAAGAAGATTTTTCAAAGACTAGATTGTTGAACAACATGGAAATGGGAGAATTCTCCACAATTTTGCCCATATGCACTACTGCTATCATATCTGCATTTCTGATTGTTGTCAAACGATGAGCAACAACTACAGTTGTCCAGTTGTGCATAGCCTTAACCAGTGCATCTTGGACAATGTGTTCTGATTCGGCATCAAGTGCACTCACTGCTCCATCGAGAAGGAGAAGTTTTGGATTCTTCGACATGGCTCTAGCTGTGGCAATTCTCTGCTTTTGTCCTCCAGACAACTGGGTAACATGCTTGCCAACCATCCCCTGAAACATAGATACAATCATCCTAATAAGAGATGCGAAGCTAAAGAACAGAATAAAAAAGAATTGGTTTATGAATTGTGAAGTAATATGTATATAAAACGAAACAGAATCGTCAAATGATGGTGCAGAACACTTGCTGAAGAGCAGACAACTAAGCATTTGGCCTTCTGGAAAAAGCATTGCATGGCATTTGTTTGATAAGAGAGAGGAGATTTACCTGTGGAGGGGAAGAGCGTCTATAAATTTGGCAGCAGCATTGGCAATTTTGGTTGCTGTTTTAATCTCATTTCTTAATAATTTTTTTTTATTAATTTTTAAAATTTAAATAATTTATTTGTTAATTATGAATATTTCTGTGTTTGGTTTCCTTTAACTTGAATTATTTTTTTTTTATTATTTATTAAAATTTTTCTCCCAACAAACTAAACAAAATATTAATTAATTAATTAATGAACTAACTAATTGCAAGTGGAAACAGAGTTTTCGAGATCATCTCTGTTACTTTTGTTCTTTGGGGAGACAGAAACATAGGCAATAATGCCGACATTTCTATTTTTGTGTTTTTCTTTCGACGCTTTTTATTGTCATTTTTAACGAAGAACAGTGAATATTGACAGTAATGGAGGATAGATTGATTGCGTCTATTTTTGGACATTTTTCGCTCATGTCTTTGGCTTCTGTCTTTGGACTCTCCGGTGGATAACAAACCAGAACGACATTGAATATTGACACAAATCATAAGAGAACATGACCATGGAAAACCCAGAAGGAGTAGTTGGAGCTCTGCCATCTTCATCATCTGTAAGCCAAAAAGTTCTCTTTTTTGTTGTTGTTTTCTGTTTTTTTTCTTTTCTTTTTTCTTTTTTTCCTTTATCTTCATCTCTATTGTTTATGTCTCTTGTTATCTATGTGTATGTATATATCAATAAATGTCTCTATCTTAAGAAGTTAATTTGCATTTTTTTTGTTTTTTGTTTTTTATTTTTTATTTTTTATTTTTGGGTTTTGGTTGATGTTATACGGAGGCAGTTGTGGAGTTTGCAGAGAGATTTGCCTTTTATGGCTTGTTGGGTAACCTTATGATATACTTAACAGCTGTTCTTGGGAAGGCGACTGCTACAGCTGCCAAGGATGTGGATACTTGGGTTGGCGTCTCTGCCATCTTGCCCTTATGCGGAGCCTTCCTTGCTAACGCCTTCTTTGGCCGCTTCAAGACAATCATAGTTTCTTGTACCATATATTTCTGGGCAAGTTCACAATTCTCATCCGATCATTGTTTTCATCTTAGGAAATAGTCTTGTTTTGAGGAAAAGGGAAAAAAATTGCATCTTTCTGTACTCATCAAGAGCAACATTACTTTGATTGGGAATAATGGCTTACTCCTCTCACAAACCATGCTTACATGGGTGTTAATACAGCAATTTGTGATGAATCGGTAGTTTGTTAACTCATGAATCCCTTATTATTGTATGTCATTGACTGAGATTTTGTTGATTTTTAAATTTAAACATTAAGAAGAGGACAAATTTATGTTATATCATTTGCCCCATGGGAATGATATTGCTGACTTTGGTAGGAATTTTTGTGGCAGGGAATGGTATTGTTGACATTATCAGTGTCAGTAGTAACTTTGAATCAACATGAAGTAGTTTTCTTTATAGTACTGTATATGTTATCCATTGGTGGAGGAGGGTTTAGGCCATGCGTGCAACCATTTGCGGCAGACCAATTTGATGAAAGGAAGCCTGAAGAGGTGGAAGCCAAGAACTCATTCTTCAACTGGTGCTATGTGGCAATCGTAGGAGGCATGTTTTTCTCAACAGTGGTGGTCATTACCTTGCAGGTAACAAACGTATTCATCCTTTTTAGTAAGATTATTGACTGCTTCTAAGTTTTCTGCAACTAACAATGCACGGGCTTAAGCAAGCAGAACATGCAAGTGAATGCACTTGAGGGTGTTTAGCATTCATGGAATTTAAAGGTTTGAATTTTTAATTTGGTGCACTGTGAATTAGACACCTAACCATTTGATTACTTGTCCAGTGACAAGAACATTTGCTTCACAATGATTCAGTTCTCGAAGCCAAGAACATGATTGGAGAAAGCCAAAAGACTAGAATGATTGCATTTCTACTCCAATTTAAGACACTCGACCATACCCTTGTATGCATTCATTGGACTCGAAAGGAATATTAAAAATATCAATTTGTTTGGAGTAATAGTAATTGTAGGTTTTCAAAGGAAAGATTGTTTTTATGTCTTCTGTTTATCCTTAGGACTCCATTTTTTTAGGACTGAATATGCCAGTCCAAATTTGAATTAGGTTCCTCTGAATTTGGATTAGTGTTTGCCATGATGACCTATGTTTTAATTTTTCCACTTAGAGCACATCGTATGTTTCTTTTTTGTCTGTATGGCAATACTTTTTCTGAGGGTTTGTTAAATTCTGTCTCTTGGATTTTCTGGGGTAGATGTATTTAGATTTTTGCTACAAGTATTGGCTCCTAGAAGAGAGAGGTGTCTGAAGCAATTTAACCATCTCCTTGATTTAGGCTTCCAGCTTATGTATGTTTGCCCAGTCAATGTCCTCTGCAGGGTCTTGTGTTATATGCTTTCAGCAGAGGCACTCTGCAGGAACTTATGACCTTAAGTTGCTTGTTTTTATGTTGGTTAGAGTAAGGTTTCTCAATTTTTAAAGGCCATTTGAATTATTAGGTAGTACTGTTGCCCAACTGTATCCATTTGCACTAAGAAAATGTGGTGGTCTTCACTTGACCACTTACTAGATAGTAAAGCACCAGCATACATTCCTTGCACCCTTATTCTAGTGACCACTTTTAAAAAATATTTGGATAATCAGTTGATTGGATTGAAAGACATGTATCCTAACGTCCAAAGAGACATTTGGACCACATCATTGTGACCAGTTTTGATCTCTCAGATAATTTGAGTGCCTCCAACAATTGTAACATTACATTCAGGAAAGATGGCTAAGTGGACATCTAGTTGTATAATCACTTCTTTAATCTCCTACTTTTCTCTTGCTCTGTTTGCCATATAGATGGGCAGATACTATGATTTCCATATGCCAGTCCTTCCATCATATTTACCTGAGCACAAACACACATGGCTGTGTCACTCCACCAACAAACAGATGAAAACTTCCCACAGATCAAAAGTGAAGCATTAAACAATGGTTTTGAAGTATCTAAGACCCCTCGTATAGTCATAGTTAGACATTTGGAAGAACCCTGATTCAATGTGAGAGATAAGTAGCCTAAACCAATCAAAATTTATATTTCAACATTTATGTTAGCTATTGTGCACTAGACTCTGTCTCCTAGGTTTGATAAAAAGCCAACATGCACACCAAAATTAGAGGTCTAGCAAGAAATTAATATCAAAAACAGGCCATCTGGATGTCAGGCTCACATGATTATGAGCTAATATATTAACAGAGTACATCATACTACCATGAATGATCGTGATTAGAATGTTGATTGTTTGTGATTCCAACCCAATTCAAAAGTCCAGATGTATATAGTGTTGGAAGGTTCATATTCCTGATTCCAGTTATTACTTGTGTAGGATAATGTTGGATGGGTGGCAACAATGGCTTTTGCACTAATAATATTTGTGATGGGAAACAAGAGGTACAAGATCCAGGGGGCTATGGGAAGCCCTTTCACCATGGTGGCACATGTGCTTGTTGCGGCTTTCCGGAAGTGGGACATTAACACCAGAGATCATAACCTTGATGGATGGGATATATGTTATGAAGAGATTGGCGGAGCTCCTGCCAAGGATAGAGGGTATTTTGCTCGTACTAGGCAATTCAGGTAATTTCAAATCAGAATCCATGTTCAGTGTTTTGTTTTTGGGTGTAATACTAGAGCTCCATGGTGGTGGCATGTAGGAAAATGAATGTTAAAAGAGTAGTGTTAACACAACATCAATCTCAACTCACAAATGACGTAAGAATATACAGAATCAGTCTTTGGGTGCCTGAGGTGGATTCTCTTCCCTGGGATATAAGAGAAATGGACTATTTCACCAATCTTATGTTTGGATTCTGAGTATGCAAGTTTTTAGCAGTCTGGTGTTCTAGCTTGGGTCACATATGCATTTGTAGGGATAGTAGCTAATCCAAGTGTGATAATATATCAACTAATTTTACTATCCAAATCAATTTGCCACATATTATAACTTTCGTGCAACAAATGGCAATGTGCATGTCATAGCTTCTAATATTTCATCGGATATAGCCACATTTTCACCCTAACCTAAAAAACATGCAGGTTGCTGGACACAGCAATGATCATCGATGCAGTTGATGCTTCTAGGAACACTAGAAATCCTTGGAGTCTGTGCTCACTGAGCCAAGTAGAAGAAGTGAAGCTTTTCATCTGCCTTATTCCCATATAGTTATCTTCTTTAATATTCACTAATGTAAATTGCATGTTCTCAACCTTTTTCATTAAACAAGGGGGGTATAATGATCAGGTCGATTGGCCTCCTTCACTTTCCTCCATCAGGACTTCAAATCCTTGTACCCATTCTAATCATCGTCACATACACATAAATATTAGGATAAGTGAATAGAAATTGGTTTATAATGATTGTCATATTCATAATTGTCCTAATAATTATCATAATGATTTTTTTATATATAAATAATAAATTAGTTAAAATAATATTATATGTCATTATTAGGTGATAATTAGGAATTTATTTTTAAAAAAAATAAAAAAATAAAAAAGGATGAAAATTATTATAATAATTTTTTTTAATTAATTGATAAATAGGGTTGTTAGTCATTGATAATTTATAATTGATAATAATCGTATAATCAATTAGTTTTGAATAATGTTTAGGTAATAACTAAAAAGTTATTATTAGTTAATGTTAGTCTTCTCTATTAATTTATTACTCAAAAATACCACTCAAAAATTACAATCTCTTTCTATCATCACATGGTTTTGATTATATAAAATAGAGTTGACAAATTTAATTAGTTTTCTCCATTCATTTATCACTAAAAAATAATGCTAAAATTTAATAAAAATATTATAAATGCAACTTTTGGATTCTTCACTTCAAATGGACTCCACCCTTGTGGAAAATTTTTAAGAAGATCATAAGCCTAATTAATATATATATCCTTTAACATGTTGTTAACCTTGTTGAATGTTTGCATCAAAGAAAGTTTTTATACTTTTCCTAGGGCTTTTTTATAAGCCAAGGAATGAAGGAAATGAAATCAAAAGGAAAAAAGTGATGCCAACATTACTACCTAATAATCACATACATACACACACATATATATTAGAATAAGTAAATAGAAATTAGTTTATAATGATTGTCATGTTTGAAATTGCTTTGATAATTGTCATAATGATTTTTTTTTTTTTTTGATAATTGATAAGTTGGCCAAAATGATATTATTTATCTCTATTAAGTGATGATCTGAAATTTTTTTTTAAAAAAATAAAAAATAAAAAGTACTTGAAAGAATAAAAAATATTATAATCAATTATTTTTAATTTATTGATAAAAGAGATTGTTAGTTAATGATGATAGTCGAATGATCTATTGATTTTGAGTAATATTTGGTCAATAACCAAAAAGTTATTATTGGTAATATTAGTTTTTTCAATTAATTTATTAATAAAAATATTATTAAAAAATATCACTTAAAAATATTAATTTTTATCCATTCTAACATAATTTTGATTGTAGAGTTTAGGGATGACAAAATTAATTAATTTTTTTTATTTATTTATTATTTAAAAATAAAATTAAAATTTAATAAAAATATTTAATTTTAATTTATTATTAACAATTAAGTTTATTAAATTTTAATAAATAATTATATAAATATTATTTATTTAAAAAATAAAGAAATTTTTTTTTTATTTTTCTAAAATTTAATTTTATATAAATCATTATTTTTATTATATTATCCTTTAAATTTCTTTCATGAAAAATATTTAATTACTAGTTTGTCAAAATGCATCCGCGATGTGGGGGCTGGTCGTGATAACTCGGTGGGTGGAAAGTTCTGCCTTTTGCCTTTTACGTTTGAAGAAATCAAAGCTCCATTAAACCAATGCAAGGCCGACGTCTGACGGGCTCTTCCCCGGAAGAGTGCAGCCAACCTTTGGTGGGGCCATAAGACTTTCACAGTCGTCGGTTGTTTTGCTTTAGTCAAAATATCCGGCTGTACGCGTTTCTTTTGATGCGCTGAAGAGTCAGTCAAGCCTGATGCCGCCAATGACCAACCAGTTTGATGCAGCCAATGACCAACCAGATAGGGTTCCAATATTCTACTGATCAAACTTTATCAAAAACACTAAAAAAAAAAAAATTATTTATTTCTTTAGGTATCAGATTTTATCTAAATCTAATATTTTAAAATTTTTAAATTTGATAATATTTTTTATTTATATATTATTTATTTTTTATATAATATAAAATTTTTAAAATTTATATATTTATACTTAAATTTTTAATAAAATAATAGTAATATAGAAGAATGAAAAAAAAAAATATGATTATATAATTTTTTTAAAAAAACATAATAATTAAAGTAATAATGTGATTTAATTACTAGTTTGTCAGAATGCATCCGTGATGTGGGGTCTGGTCTTGATAACTCGGTGGGTGGAAAGTTCTGCCCTTTGCCTTTACGTTGAACACGGGTGTATGAAATCCAAGCTCCATTAAACAAATGCAAGGCCGACGTCCGATGGGCTCTTCCTCGGAAGAGTGCAGCCAACCTTTGGTGGGGCCAGACCCGCCCAGAAGAAACTTTCACAGTCGTCGGTTGTTTTGTTTTAGTCAAAATATCCGGCTGCACGCGTTTCTTTTGATGCGCTGAAGAGTCAGTCAAGCCTGATGCAGCCGAAGACCAACCAGTTAGGGTCCCAAAATCCACTGGTCAAACTTTATTAAAAATACCAAAAGAAAAATGTTATTTTTTTTTTTATAGTGGACAGGGTTTATTTTGATCTAATATCTTGATGTAAAAAAAAATTACAAATAAATCTAAAAAAAATATTTTTTAGATAAAAAATTATATATAAGAGTTATTCTATATAATTAAATATAACATACCAATCTTATACCCTATATGTAGTTTAAGAAGTAAAGAATAAAGTAATCCATTTAACCCTAATTACCTTTTTTATCAATTAGGAAGAGACACATGTCTCTTATTTTTGTTTTTGACGACAGTTTTAGCGGGTTCAAAGGCGCCACAGGGGTGTTACTGAACCGATGTAACAGTGATGCTTCTCATTGGTCTACCTTTTATGACACGGCATGTGAATCTGAGTCCGGCATTACAAAATTGACTCCTTTTCATGTGCTGTTCTATATATAGAGGTGCCTTGGCAATTACAATGGTGTGTGCAAAAATTAAAAAACTTTTCCAATTTTTCTTTTTGTGCTTGTTAATTTGCATGACAATGGAGTTCTGTTTTTCCAAAAAACATGTGTTTTGGGTTCTGATCAATTTAATATGGTTAGGTGGTTATGAGAGTTGCCTAAAGGAAGAGAGGTTGGGTTTACTAAATATCAGGGACTACTTGGAGTCAAGTGGGGTGAGGACAGAGCCTGCGTTTTCTTCCTGGACTGATGATCTGGCATCTGACTGCTGCAGCTGGGAACGAGTCAAGTGTAATAGCACCACTGGCCGAGTGATTGAGCTCTTTCTCAATAACACTAGCCCGGCACCACAGCAGTTTCTAAATGTGTCCTTGTTTCTTCCTTTTGAGGAGTTGCACAAGCTAGACTTGCAGGAGAATGGGTTTAGTGATTGCTACCAGAATCATGGTACATACTACACTTTTTAACTTTTCCTTCTTTGCCTCTTGTTTTCATGTGCACAGCAATTCCAAACCCACACAGATGTGCAGACATAGCTGAGTTAGCTTCTGTTACACAAGAGATTTTTGAGTTAAAAATTGTTTTAATATCTTAATTGGGAAAGTCATGATAATATATATTGATTCAATTGTTTCTAAGATTAACTTGTCTTGTAAATGCATAAATGAGAACATGGTCATTATAAGTTGCAGAAACATAATCACTCTGTATTTATTTAAGGGATTTGTTGCATAACCAAGAAAATTGTTCCTACAGGTTTTGAGAAGATTTCCAGTTTGAAGAAGCTGGAAGTCCTAGATCTTTCAATGAATAGCTTCCAAAACAATATCCTACCATCTTTGGATGAAATCACATCATTGAAAAGTCTCAATCTGAGTTTCAACAATTTTAAAGGATCATTCCCGGTTGAAGGTACTCAAATTATCTTTCATAAATTTTTTTTTTTGAAAAAAAAAAATCATTTAATTGTTTTAATCATTTACCATTTAATTTTTTTTTTTTTGTATATTACCTTTAAGACTTTGATTGAATTAAAAAGTAAGATAAATATATTCAATTTTTTTAGTATGTATTAAATTAAAACTAACATTTTATAAGCATTTGAAAAAGACCTCTTTTGTTTTTTTTTCTTTAAACTTAATTTTTCTTTAACTAGTCTAACTAAACCTTATTGATGGTTGAGTAATAACATCTCACTACTAAAATGAATATAAAAAGAGAATTATAAAGAATATAAAAAATTAAATATATTTTTCTTGGATATTATATAAAATAAAAGTTGTACTAAAAAAAAAAATATAACAAAGGTATGGACATAAAAATCGAGTGAGGCAAAAAGCCTTAGCATTTGTGGGGTTTTACGATTGGATGCCTGACGAGAAGTTCGATTAATTTTTATTTGTTGTTCTATATATACTTACATGCCTCGAAAATTAGAAAATAATGATTGCAAAAATTAGAAGGTACGCTTCTTTTACTTTTTCTTCTTTGCCTCTTGTTTTCATGTGCATGGCGGGTTCCTAACCCACTTGTTGCAAGTGGCCAAAACATAATCATTCTGCATTCAAGAGATTTGTTGCATGACAAAGAAAATTGTTCCAGCAAGTATTGAGAAGATTTCCAGTTTGAAGGAATTGGAAGTCCTAGATCTTTCAGACAACTTCTTCCAAAACAATATCCTATAGTACCCGGGTGAAATTACATCCCTAAGAACTCTAAACTTGAAAGGCAATGAACTTAACAGATCTTTTCCAATCGAAGGTACTTTAAAACATATATAACACCATCTTGCATCAAACATTTATTTTTTCTTAAAAAAATAAAAATTTATTAATTTGTTTAGTTATTCATCTTTTTAAATTGAAACAATTTGTAACATGTTAGGTAAGGTGGAGAATTTTATTCAATTGTGACTACCAGAGACATTAAGTCTCCATACTAAAACCTATGACCATAATTTCCTTAAAATCTGCATTTAAGACTTTTTTTTTGACTAATATATTGAAGACTTTGATTAAATTAAAAAATAAGATAAATATATGTTAATTTTATTAGTATAATTTAAATTAAAACTTATATTTTGTAAGTATTAGAAAAAGTCTAATTTTTTTCTTTTTTAAAACTTAATTTCTCTTTAACTAATCCAACTAAACCTTGTTGATTGAACCATATCATTTCACTACAAGAACCAATATAAAAAGAGAATTATAAAGAAAATAAAAAATAAAACATATTTTTCATGGATATGGTATAAAGTAAAGGTGAGTTTTGTTGTACTAAAAAAAGGTAAAAAAAAAGGATAAATATAGTTATTGTTGCAACTCTTCCAAGTTATTGTTGCATATTATAATGGTATGAAAACTTTTTTATTTTAACACATGCATGCACAAAATTAGTACATATATATTTTATTTCTCTGTGAAACAATTGTAATTTGTCCTCAGAGTTAAAGATTATCAAACACCTAGAGATGTTGGATTTAAGCTTTAACTATCTCAGTGATCTCCCAAAGGTCCAAGGTAAAGACATCATTCCTTTGCTTTTCCTTTCTCTAATTTCTTTTTTTTTTTTGTTTTAACATTAGAAAAGATAAATAATATTGATAATTTTTTTTCAAAACTCTTAGAGCTAAAAATCATGAAGTCTTTTATAATTTTATATTTTTATCAATTTTTTATATATTTTTTATTTGATTTTATTATACATTGTATTGATATTCATGTACATTACATAATTTTTTAAAAAAATAAATAAATTACAAGACAAATTATTATTTTATTATAAATGAGACTATTATAATGTAATTTGTATATATCTAAAACTCGACTATTTTTTAATTTTTTTTATCATTTTTGATATTTTAGTCAAGATATATTGTATATATGCAATAAATTTTGACACCACTATTTTATATGAGATGTAAAACTATTATTATATATGTGATGTGAATTTTATACAATAATATTGGCAGACTCATAAATGCATTTGGAGGAATAACTATTAAACACTTGATATATTTTTAAGTTGTTGAAGAATTTAACAGTACTAAATCTAAGAGGCAACATATTCAATTATAGCATCCTACCTTTTGTAAGTACTGTTACATCACTTAAGACACTGGATCTTAGGAGCAACTATTTTGGGTCATCTGTTCCTACAATAGGTATCACAATTCTCTGAATTTAATTTGTTTTGTTGTTTTCTTTTCCCCTAGAGTCAAGTCACAAGACTATGCTGTTGTAATGGACTCTTTTTAATTTCTTTTTGGCAGAACTAGCTTCTTTGGAAAACTTAAAACAGTTGGACCTGAGATACAATGATCTAAGCAATCTTGAAGGAATTGTTGATGGCTTGTCAAAATTGCAAAAGTTAGAGGTGTTGAATCTTGAAGGAAACAACATCACGAAGAGCATTGTTAAATCGTTGGGTGCTGTGACATCTCTGAAGAATCTCGGTTTTTCCAATTGCTGCCTAAATGGAGTCTTCCCAGCACAAGGCATGTAAAATGTAAACACAGCCAATGAAATTTAGAATTGGTCTCTCTTACTCAATTTATTTTCCTTTTCATGTATATATCTGCAGATTTAGCAAGCTTGAAGAATTTAGAAACTCTGGATCTTTCTTACAATCAACTAACAATGCTGCCAGGTACTGCTTCCTCTAGTTCATGGGATTTTTGTGTGTTTGATGAGTGTAAGTGTTGAAAAGCTTCATAGAATTCATTAGAAAACTTTGATTAACAAAGAAAAAAAAAAGAAAAAAAAACACCTAGAAGGAGAAAAGACCTTAACCACACAATTAGAAAAATGAAACAAGAAGAATGAGAAGAAAAGACATTTAACCTCATGGACGGCAATCTCAAATTGCCGCCAAAATCTTTGTTTTTTCTTTTTACTTTTTTTTTGACATTTATTTTCCTTTTAATATATGTCTGTGCAGATTTAGTAAGTTTGAAGAACTTAGAAATTTTGAATCTTTCTTGGAATCAACTAACAAAGCTGCCAGGTACTGCTTGCACTTTTTCATGAGATTTTTGTGTGTTTGATGAATGCAAGTGTTGAAAAGTTTCATTTAATTCATTAGAAAACTTTAATAAACAAAGAAAAGAGAAGAAGAAAAAAACACTGAGAAAGAGAAAATGCCTTAACCACACAATCAGAAAAATGAAACAAGAAGATTGAGAAGAAAAGATATTTAACCTCATGGATGACAATCTCAAATTGCCACCAAAATCTTTCTTTTATCTTTTTACTTTTTTTTTGACATTTATTTTCCTTTTAATATATGTCTATGCTGATTTAGCAAATTTGAAGAATTTAAAAATTTTGGATCTTTCTTGGAATCCACTAACAAAGCTGCCAGGTACTGCTTGCACTTTTTCATGGGATTTTTGTGTGTTTAATGAATGCAAGTGTTGAAAAGCTTCATTTAATTCATTAGAAAACTTTGATAAACAAAGAAAAGAAAAGAAAAAACACATCGAGAAGGAGAAAATCCCTTCACCACACAATCAGAAAAATGAAACAAGAAGAATGAGAAGAAAAGATATTTAACCTCATTGATGGCAATCTTAAATTGCCCCCAAAATCTTTGCTTTTTCTTTTTACTTTTTTTTTGACATTTATTTTCCTTTTAATTTATGTCTGTGCAGATTTAGCAAGCTTGAAGAACTTAGAAATTTTGGATCTTTCATGGAATTCACTAACAAAGTTGCCAGGTACTACTTCCACTTTTTCATGGGATTTTTGTGTGTTTAATGAATGTAACTGTTGAAAAGCTTCATTTAATTCTTTAGAAAACTTTGATAAACAAAGAAAAGAAAAGAAAAAACACATCGAGAAGGAGAAAATACCTTAGCCACACAATTAGAAAAATGAAACAAGAAGAATGAGAAGAAAAGACATTTAACCTCATGGACGGCAATCTCAAATTGCCCTCTAAATCTTTGTTTTTTCTTTTTATTTTTTTTTACATTTATTTTCCTTTTAATATATGTCTGTGCAGATTTAACAAGCTTGAAGAACTTAAAAATTTTGCATCTTTGTAGGAATCAACTAACAAAGCTGCCAGGTATTACTTGCACTTTTTCATGGGATTTTTGTGTGTTTGATGAATGCAAGTGTTGAAAAGTTTCATTTAATTCATTAGAAAACTTTGATAAACAAAGAAAAAAGAAGATGAAAAAAAAACACCGAGAAAGAGAAAATGCCTTAACCACACAATTAGAAAAATGAAACAAGAAGAATGAGAAGAAAAGACATTTAACCTCATAGATGGCAATCTCAAATTGCCCCCAAAATCTTTTTTTTTTCCTTTTTACTTTGTTTTTGACATTTATTTTCCTTTTAATATATGTCTGTGTAGATTTACCAAGCTTGAAGAACTTAGAAATTTTAGATCTTTCTTGGAATCAACTAACAAAGCTGCCAGGTACTGCTTGCACTTTTTCATGGGATTTTTGTGTGTTTGATGAATGTAAATGTTGAAAAGTTTCATTTAATTCATTAGAAAACTTTGATAAACAAAGAAAAAAGAAGAAGAAAAAAACACTAAGAATGAGAAAATGCCTTAACCACACAATCAGAAAAATGAAACAAGAAGAATGAGAAGAAAAGACATTTAACCTCATGGACGACAATCTCAAATTGCCCCCAAAATCTTTCTTTTTTTCTTTTTACCTTTTTTTTGACATTTATTTTCCTTTTAATATATGTCTATGCAGATTTAGCAAGCTTGAAGAACTTAAAAATTTTGGATCTTTCTTGGAATCAACTAACAAAGCTGTCAGGTATTGCTTGCACTTTTTCATGAGATTTTTGTACGTTTGATGATTGCAAATGTTGAAAAGTTTCATTTAATTCATTAGAAAACTTTGATAAATAAAGAAAAGAAAAGAAAAAACACATTGAGAAGGAAAAAATGCCTTAACCACACAATCAGAAAAATGAAACAAGAAGAATGAGAAGAAAAGACATTTAACCTCATGGACGACAATCTCAAATTGCCGCCAAAATCTTTCTTTTCTCCTTTTATTTTTTTTGACATTTATTTTCCTTTTAATAAATGTATGTGCAGATTTAGCAAGCTTGAAGAATTTAGAAAATTTGGATCTTTCCACGAATCATCTAACAAAGCTGTCAGGTACTGCTTGCACTTTTTCATGGAATTTTTGTGTGTTTGATGAATGCAAGTGTTGAAAAGTTTCATTTAATTCATGAGAAAACTTTGATAAACAAAGAAAAGAGAAGAAGAAAAAAACATCGAGAAAGAGAAAATGCCTTAACCACACAATCAGAAAAATGAAACAAGAAGAATGAGAAGAAAAGATATTTAACCTCATGGACGACAATCTCAAATTGCCCCCAAAATCTTTGTTTTTTCTTTTTACTTTTATTTTGACATTTATTTTCCTTTTAATATATATTTGTGTAGATTTAGAAAGCTTGAAGAATTTAGAAATTTTGGATCTTTCTTGCAATCAACTAACAAAACTGCCAGGTATTGCTTGCACTTTTTCATAGGATTTTTGTGTGTTTAATGAATGCAAGTGTTGAAAAGTTTCATTCAATTCATTAGAAAATTTTGTTAAACAAAGAAAAGAGAATAAGAAAAAAACACTGAGAAAGAGAAAATGCCTGAATCACACAATTAGAAAAAAGAAACAAGAAGAATGTGATGGATGAGAAAAAAAGATATTTAACCTCATAGACCCCACCTTTGTTGCGGTGCCAGTCCACTAGCAATCTCAAATTGCCCCAAAATCATTTTTTGCATTTTTTTTTTATTTGAGAAGAAATGCCCCAAACTATGTCCACCTACTTGGTCAAACGAGGTCCACGTGCAAATGGTCCACACTCACAGCCTTGTCATTTTCTGGCCTTTATCACATGCTCCCTTCAAGTTGTTGCTAATTCCCTAAATTTATGGCTAGTTCAAATTAAATCTCTAACCTTTTCTTTTTCTTCATCTTTTCTTTTCTTTCCTTCAATTTACCAATAACCTTCACATTTACTAGGAATTTAATATCATGTATAAGGCACCCATGCTTACTTCAGTTGTCACACTAAATAATTCTTTTACCCTCACAATTTCTTGTAATGATGCCTATAAACTTTTTCTTTCTCTCAGTTTGATCAAATTGTAGGCATTTGTTGTTTATAAAAGCATTCATAGCCTTTCCTTGTAAGTAATAAACTTTGTTGGCAATAAATATTGTAAAACATTGATTATATAGTTGCATGGAGGAAGAATAACAAAAATAATTAAGATAAATAGCCTTAATCTTTCCTACTCAATTTATTTTCCCTTTAAGATATATTAGTAGATTTAGCAAGCTTGGAGAACTTAAAATTTCTGGATCTTTCTTCCAATGGCTTCAATGGTTCCCTAACAATGCTACCAAGTACTATTTGCACTTTTCCATGAAGATTTTGTGTGTTTAAAGAGAATAAGTGTTGAAAACCTTCATTTAATTCATGTGAAAATTGCCAAAACCTTTATTTCCTTGAATTTATTTTTACTTCAAATTTAATCTCTGAACTTTTTCTTTTTTTTCTGTCCTTTTTTTATTTCATTCAATTTATTGGTACCCTTTACATTTACTAGGAATTTAATATTTTGTATATGCTACCTATGCTAACTTATGATCCCTATAATTTGTATTTTTTAAGTTGTCTCACTAAATACCCCATAAACTTTTTCCTTCTCCAAATCTCATCAAATTTTAGGAACGTATTATTTATAAAAGTATTCTTAACCTTTCCTTATAAATAGAGAACTCTTTCAACAATAAACATTGTAAAGTATTGATTATGCACTTGTATGAAAGATGAATAATTAAAATAATTTTGTGGTTACTTATTAAAAAAAATAAAATTTGATAATATATTAAATAAAATAATAATTTAAAAGTTTCAAAACATAAAACTTGTAATGAACAATTGTAATGTTTTTTATTCCAAATTAGTAATGCCATTTTTTCCTACTAAAAAATGTATCATTTTTTTATTTTTATTTTTATTTTTATACTTGTATATATAAATTTTTCTTATGAATATATATATATATATATATGGAATTGGCTCTTATACAACATATGAATGCTTTGGTCTTGAAAAATTTATGATTATAACATCAAATATTGTATTTCATCATTGATATTAGACCAATTTAGAACCTTTATGGCTGAACCTAAGGGGAAGCTATGAGTTTTGGCATAATATTTTGTCAAATGCTAAGTTGGAATTGCATTTACTTGAGTTCTTTTACAATTTTAACATGTTTTCTTTACATATTTGTTTTATTTTTGGGACAGATTTTGGTCAAATGACTTCACTCAAAGCTTTATCTTTAACTGGCAACAATCTAAATGGATCTTTAACTCAAAAAGGTAGTTGCTAACACTTTACTAATACTTAAAAGTAAGAATCACCTTATGTCTTTTATGGAAAAATGTTAAATATTGTACCATCTTTTGTTTTAGGTTTGTGTTCACTAAAGAACCTTCAAGAGTTGGATATCAGCCACAATAATCTTAGTGGAATTATTCCATCTTGTCTTGGAAAATTCATGTCCCTTACACTCTTAGACTTATCATCAAACAAACTTAAAGGGGACATTTCATCATTTCCAATTACTACTCTCAAATCTCTCAAGTATATTGATCTCAGAAATAATCTCTTTTGGGGTCAATTCTCTTTTTACTCAATTGCTAATCACACAAATCTTGAAGTGTTGTTGTTGTCAAGTGATAACCACAAGCTACAGGTCCAAACTCATTATCCATATGACTGGCTACCTATAGTTCAGCTTAAGGTTATTGGGATGTCAAACTGTAGACTTTACAATGTTCCCCATTTTCTCACTTACCAAAGTAACTTAAAAGTCATTGATCTCTCCCACAATAACCTTATAGGAGCCTTCCCCATTTGGTTGCTTGAAAACAATACCCAATTGGAGTTTTTAAGTCTCAGAAATAACTCCTTTGTGGGTTCATTTGATTTATCCTCCAATTCTAGTTTTGCTATAAAGTATATGGATATCTCAGTCAATCACTTTCATGGAAAGCTTCAACAACATATTGGCAATATTATTCCAACTATAGTAGTATTTAATCTTTCGGCAAATGCTTTTGATGGCAGCATTCCATTTTCTATGGGAAGCATGCTTTCTCTATTGGTTTTAGATCTATCGAGCAACAAGTTTTTTGGAGAAATTCCAGACAATTTGTTAGCAAATTCCTCTAATTTGGTTATTTTGGTGCTCTCAAACAACCAATTAAGTGGTCAAGTGTCAAAGACAAAGTTTGACCAAACTTCATTAGGGACCTTGCATCTAAGTGGAAATCAATTTACTGGAACTTTATCAAGTTGGATCTCTCATTACCCAAAGCTAGAGCTTTTGGATATAAGTGACAACTACATATCAGGTGAAATTCCTAGCCTTATTGGGAATCTAAGTTTGAAGCATTTGAACATGGCAGGTAATGCGTTTGAAGGAACAATTCCATGTGAACTATTTCAGTCATCCTTTCTTGATATTTCCTATAACAAACTTTGGGGCACTCTTCCTTCTTGCTTAGAATGGTCAACAAATTTACAACATTTGAATTTAGAAAAGAACAGAATCATAGGTACAATTCCAGAAACATTATTCAACTATTCTAATATGATGACGTTGAATATTAAAAGTAATTTTTTGTCTGGTAAAATTCCAACATCAATTGGGAATTTGTCCAATTTAAGAGTTCTCGAACTGAGAGAGAATAATTTGAGAGGTTTGCTACCAGAAGAACTCTGCCAGTTGAATGAACTAGACATATTGGATCTCTCACATAACTCATTTTTTGGACCAATACCAAGTTGTTTTAGCCATATCTCTTTTGGAAAGGTGACTAAAGATGCATTTAATTTTGCACAAGATGAAGTGGGTTATGATGGTTTGCTCATGATATCCTATAATTTCCAAAGTAAACTTGGAAATAAAAGGTTTGGTGATGAAGCATTTAGTTTGTTTATGCAACAAGATCAAGTTGAATTGGTGACAAAAGCTAGATCAGACAGATACAAAGGTTGGCATCTTGAATTGATGTCCATATTGGATTTGTCATGTAACAAGTTAATAGGGAAAATACCGACAGAACTTGGAAATTTAAGCTCGATATTGGCCTTGAACTTGTCTCATAATCAATTGACTGGCCCAATTCCAAGAACTTGGGAAAACTTGGGGCAAATAGAGAGTTTAGACCTTTCCCACAATAAATTGAGTAGTGAAATTCCTTCAGAATTGATTAATCTTCACTTTCTAGAGGTTTTTAGTGTGGCTTACAATAACTTCTCAGGTTGGCTTTCAAGCATAAAGGGACAATTTGCCACATTTGATAACAAAAGTTATGAAGGAAATCCATTTCTATGTGGGCCCCCATTAGATACAAGTTGCAGTATTGATGTACCAAAATTGCCACCATCTTTTAATGCAAGCAATGGAAAATGGCATGACATCATTGATCCTACGTCCTTCTTAGCAAGCTTCATGGCAACCTACCTCATATTCTTGTTGGCTTTTGTGGTTATTCTTTATGTTAACCCTTATTGGCGACAAAGGTTGTTCTTGTTCATTGAGAATTTCATAGATGATTGTTATTTCATGGTTTTTTATACTATTCCCAAATTGTTTTCTAGAGTAGTTAGGAAGCTATATTTTGCTTGATTATTTTGCTAGATTATGTATTTATGTGGGTAATAGTATTTTATGTGTAATATTGGACATATAGTTCTTAAAATTTACTTATTGTCTTCATGTAATTGTGTTGCATGTCTTGTTTCTATGAATATTGGATGTTGGGAAAGAGTTAGATTCTAAATAAACAAATTAGATTAAATTAGATACATATTAGACTAGATGTGTGTTAAGTTTCTTATAATTTGAATATTACAATGGAGACACCATAAATGCAAAAGCAATAAACAATAAACAACAAATATATATTGCATTTATCACCAAATATACATAAACAATAAATATTGCAATGAAACACCTTACCTCTTTATTAATGGTTAGGAAGTGGACAACAACCTTAAAGAAAATACGAAGTACAATCAAATGTAATTCTCTTTTCAAAATCTATTACAAAAGTAGGTTTTGTAAAGGCTGGACACATGAAATCACAAATAACAATGTACATCAATTCATTTTAAGCTATAATAGTAAATTTATAATGAAGGACTATATTAAAAATTGTGTTGTAAGAAAGCAGGGAGAGGAAGATTTAAGGTTAATTGATATTTATGATTTATTAGTTTTGAAATTAAAACTATAGGATTTTAAGTATGGAATTCAATTTTTTACTTAAAAAGAAGTTTGGAATTCAAATTTGTGTCACTAAGCATTTATTGAATAAATTATAAAGAGCAATGGAAATTGGAAAATGAAACTATATTTATATGAAATAATTATAATAATAATACAAATGGGCCTTTGCCTCAATGGTAATGTACCCATTCCATCATAGTTAAAGGAAGGGGTTCATAGTTATTTACATTCTCAAAAGTTGTCACATTCCGAAATAGTTCAAAGTTGAATAGAGTGAATTCTAAAAATTGGCTCCAACTCACTAGTTGGTTATCCAGCCATTTGATTCACCAACTCTTGGATGGATTTTGACCAATGTGATTTTTGAGTTGTAATCAGACCAAAAACCAAACTAATTACCAATTTTTTCATTCAAGCCAGTTGGTCTAGTATGATTCTTGAAACCTTAATTGAAAATTTCTAACTCTTATCTATGTATTAACACATGTATCAGTGGTTATTGTCTTGGCTTCTATTGAGGTCCTCCTTGATTAGTGTCAATATCACCAATATTTAGTTGATGTGATTGAACATATTTTGATCTAGGCTCACCATCAAATAATGTCCAAGTGCTATCTATTAATTATGAGGTAAAAATCATAACATTACAAGTCTTAGAAGAAAGGCAGGTGCAAGTATAAAGGTTGTTCTAAATATGTGTCCTAGGCATATGTGATAATGGTGTCTAAAATAACTCATTAGTCCCTTTCTCTTGATAACCAACATTAAAGTTTGAATTTAACAAAATATATTTGTAAATTTTTTTGTTTACATTGGTTTTAGTCTAATCACATATAAAGCAAGAGTAAAATGAAAATTCTAAGATGAAAGAAATTTATTTTTCACTCAGTATAAGTTTGACAAAAAAAAAAGTTAAAAAAATAAAAGGATATAATTTAAAAATTGAAATTTTAAGGACTAAGGGAAAAAAGAGAGAATTTGAAATAATTTGTCGAAAGTAAGATAAGAAAGAGAATTCTAAACAGTTGTCACTTGTGACTTAGGAAGATAAAAAGACTTTGACTAAATTTGAGAGCCAAAAAAGCATGTCTTAATCTCTTTTCATTACATTTAGAAATAAACTCACAATTTACGAGCCTTTGAAACACAACTTAATTTGAATTCAATTTTCTTTATCCAATCAAACTAAACCAATATAGAGAGAGAATCATAAAGAATCTTAATAAAATAAAGAAGTACTCCAAGTTAAATTAATTAATATAGAATTTGGACACCATAGATTAATTAAGAATAGAAAATTTTGCCAAAAAGAAATTTTAATCAAAATAGACACAACACTTTTCCACTAAAATTTGATTTTTCTAAGGTGCTCTCTTTATATACATATACATAACATTTTTCCTCTAAAAGAGACTTGGGGCTCTCCTTTTCTATACAAAGATAAATTTTTTTTCTTTTGTCCATGTTACTATAGAAATTAGAAAACTTATAATTTTTTCTCTAAAATTTTTTTCTCAATTACTTCTTCACAAGTCTTGGACAAGTTTTGGAAAATCCCAAGTCTCAATGAGAACATGAACGTCAATTCCACATCATCCATGCTTCAAGTCATGGTCATCTTCCAACATGAAACTACAAAATGAAGCATTAATAGCTATAAGAAGTTGCAACTCATTTTTATAGCAAGTGTTTTAGTTTTGTAATTGGTAAAAACATATTCCAAATTTACAAAATAAACTTCATTACATTTACATAAAAGTCCTCTTTATATCATCAGTTTTCATAATGGTTTTAGGTTGAATAGCTAAGTCAAACATAGAAGAGAACTAAAATGGCAAACTAAAATATTATTTAAAAGTTAATCAAAATACATTATATCTCATTAAAGAGAAAAATTTGCAAAAAATTTTTATCACAATGTCATGTTCAAAAACAATTTAGCTATTGAAAATTTCTAACTCTTATTTACAATTATTAACATGATAAAAATTTAAGTGTGAAAGAAATGAAAATCCTTAAGTAGATATGTGTGGTTAGTCTAGGAAGGATCAAATAAGAAATGATGATACCTATATCAAAATAAGTGTAGTATCCATGGGAGGTAAATTGAGAGAGTTGTGTTTGGATTAGTTTGGACATGTCTAATGTAGACTAGCAATACTTCAATTAAAATGAGTGATCAAACCTTTAAACAAAGTGTTTGTGGTGCTAGCATGAATCTTTTGTTAAGAAAGATTTAGAATAATTAGGTTCAATGTTGAATTTCAAATCTTGGTCCTAAAACTTTAAAAATAATGTTTACGGAGGATCAATTAATGTTAATTAGGGATTAATGTCTCCAATTTCTGTTTTACTTATTTACATGTGGTTATGTATTGCTATTCTTGTTAATTAGGCTAACAAGAACAACAATACTATAAGTGATAGTAGTGTCATCGGGCAGCAACAAAAACGACAGAAACAACTCCTCTGGTGGTGGCAAAAGTGGCAGCGACATACGGGAAATGCTGTTCATGGCCATTGGCGATGCTAATAAGACAAATATTGATGAAGATCTTCACAAAGGGCAGCTTGTTAGGTATTGTCTTGGTGCATGTTTAGGGACTACCGCTAAAATAGATATCAATTTTAGAGAAAAATTTTTTTGTCACTTTTGATTTGCTCTTTGTTAGGACATATTCTTCTTTCTCCAATTGCATTGACCTTTTGCATTTGTTAGTTGGAATTGGATATTTTATTTTCATGAGCATATAAATTGGAAAAAAAAAATAACTATCATAATGAAAATGCATGGCCACTGGTTTGGTAGATGATTCATGCTATTTAGCAATCCAATATGGATGAAGCACCCCAGAGATGACTTGCCTGTGAGGCATTCATGGAGATTAAGAATTAGATTGATCATTGCCTAATGAAGGTTGTCAATGAGCATGTGTGGAGGCTCCGTGTGTGTGTTTGAATTGGAGTTAACAAATCTGTTAGAAACTTTGACAAACCTGTTTTTGTGACGATGGCCAATGTACCCCCTTTGTGACTTAGCATGTAGCTCATCCATAAAACCTTGTGATCACAACAAGATTTTAATTCATTGCACATGCTTACATGTACAAATGCTCATTGTGATTATTGAATTTTGCGTGAAGTATTGATGAGTTGGTGCTGCTGCTGAATCATTGTTAAAATAAACTGCTTTTCCATTTTTGGTGTATATATGTATGTACTGCTTGTTTCATTTTAAAATCATTGTCATATGCGTGAATATTGATTGAAAAATTGGAAAAAAAAAAAAAAAAGAAAACGTTGATTTTGTCAGAAGTTTCAGATACATTGTTAACAAAATCTTCTAATTTAAAATATTTGATGCTCTTAAACAATGGATTTAGTGGTCAAATGTCAAACACAAAGTCTAATATAGCTTCATGACGATTACTTGCAACTAAGTGAAAATTAGCGGCAACTTCATATCAAGTGAAATTCCTCACTTCATTGGGAATGTGAGTTTAAAGCAACTAAACATGGCAAATAATGTGTGAAGGAATAATTTAGTGTGAATTGTCTACAGCCCCGTTCAGCAATCTTACAAAATAAAGTAGTGTAAATAAAAGTAATATAAACAAAAGTATTGAGAACAAAAGGGTTATTACTCAAAGTTACATGTTGTTTGATAATAGTAGTAAAAATACTATGAAAAAAATTCAGTAGGATTATGAATAAAAGTCATCTCTATCATTCTATTATCATCATAGAATTCATCTTGTGAAATTCTCCCAATATCAAGAAAGATATCAAGTGGTAAAACATTAGGATGTTGATCAAATCTCTCAAAGGTTGAATCATTTACAGATTTTTAATGAATATTGTTATGTAAAGTTATTGATGCAATAACAATATCTCTTTGCACATGAAATGAATAACATGGCATTAAATATAATATCTTCCATCTTCTCTTCCATAATCTGAATGTCCCCTCAACGTAGCTTCTTAATGAGGAATGCACACAATTAAACATTTCTTTACATCTTTTAGGCAATCAATCATTCTGAAATTCAAGTAAATGATATCTTATACTTTTATAAGGTCCAAGATATCCTTTTAATGATGGATATTTGGTATCAACAGAATAATATTTACCTATGTTAGTTCATATAAATAAGGAATTTTGCAATGAATAACACACTATGTAAAATATTTATTTAAAAAAATACATGTTATAATCAGGACATAATACTATTGATGGTTGTGGGAAATTAAGTTCTAAATCATTAATAGCCAAACTAAAAATGCACGCAGCATCATGTGTTGTAACCTCCCATCCAGCTAACACAAAAGTAAATTGCATATCAAAACTACATGCTGTCATGATAAGTGTTGGTAGGCCCTTTCTTCTAATAAATCTTATTTGATCTTGCATATGAATAGAAGTATGTACATGTGTTCCATTTATTGCTCCAATGCAATCATGTTATGAGAACATACTCATGATTATATTTGAGTGATATACTTGAATTTAGCATACAATCCACTTAAAACGAAAGTTAACTTTTTGCAATAATACTGTTAAAATAAAAAGTACTTTAAAATGCAGCATATATCTACTATCATAAAGAATCTCTGGTGGGATATCTCTAAAATTAGGATTATAAGGTCTGATAACATCTTTTGAAGGTGACAATATTGCTGATAAAACTTCTATGAAACATCAACTAATTGTTTCCCCTAAAGGTTGATAACATTTGCCTGCTGATCTAGTCGATTTAACCAAAGAAAGTGTGTATAAAAACATACATACTTTCTCAATTGAAGACATTCTCCTTGAAGATTTTGATCCATGATTCAATTGTAGATCAACGCCTAATGAGAGCAATGTTTCTTTGTCCATTTTGAACATACTCAAGCATCGTACTTCATGGCCTTCTATTAATTCAATCACCCATTTCATTCTAGTTTGATATGAAGTCATACAAGGTTCTTTGTGTAAATATGTGTAATATTAAGTATAGACAGCAGCAACAACAACCACTTCCAACTGTGGGAGAGCATCTTCATTATCAACATTATTATCATGGTGTCGTCCGTAATTATTTGTATAATCATTAGTCATTTCTAGGAAAAAAAATCTAAGTACATAATACGAAATAAAACAAATATTCCAAGGTTTTTTTGGTTTAGATAAAAAAAACTGGAACTAAAAAGTAATAACTAATAAATATATCAAACAATAATGCACACCAAAAGGTGTAGTATCAAAAGAAGTAATCTTGTATCTATTAAGTTTTCTAGGTCTTAAGTTGATAATGCAATCAACATAACTTCGTTTATTTAGTTGTCAATCCAAAATAAATTTCTCTAATTTTATAGTCTTCGATTAACTCTATCACATCCATAAAAAAAATTAGTATCTTCTTCAACATGTGGTAAAGAATAAATATCTTTCATGACCTCATGTATAGAATAACCTGACAAGTTTGTTTTCCTTTTTGAGCAACACTATCAACCGATCAATCAATTGTTTCTTCAATAGCAAATGCCCCTCCTGATTGTCACTTTGTATTATTCCTTTTAAGACCCTTTTTCATTTGCCAATTTGATTTAGTAGCTCTCTTCTTATTAGTCTTGTTTCTTCTTACCATATTACTTGTGCCAATATTTTCATTCCACTCTCGTGTATTAGAACATTGGAATAATTCATCTATGGAATCAGCAAAGCTAGGTTTTCCATCTAAATCACCTCCTATTTCTAATGCAACAACTCTATCATGAATCATATGATTAGTCTCAACACCACCTCTACTGCCAAAAGTAACTAATGAAGGAGCAACAGCATATTCCCTTATTGCCACTGTATACCCAAATATAACATCTAATTTTCTCTTAAGTTTTGGTTCAATACTAGTTTGTCAAAAGTTTTTCACAGTTGGATTAACTTGCAACATTGTAAAATAATGAGTATTGTTAGTGACATAAGCTTATCAAACAAATTTTTTAGTAAAGAAATATAATGTTAAAACCAACCTTAATTTTCTCTTCCCACCATGTCTTAGTAGCAAAAATTGTTTCGTTCATAGGATCCATCCCAGTCTGGTCTCTTTCCCAACTAAATCCTTTCATTGCTCCCAATCTTTTTTTTTTTAGCACATCCCACTTAATTTTCATTTAATATTTGTCATGCTCAAATTCACTTTTTTATTTTTTTATTATTATTTTTTTAACTTTTGAAACTTTTCAACAACATAAACCCATCCTTGTTTATGAAAATGAGTTCTGAGATTTAACCCTTTTTCAATAGTCCCTGGGCAAATATCACAAAAAATGAGTTATATTCTTATTTTACACAGCCTTGAATGTCATGCGATATCTTGAGTTAGTTGGTTGTCATTATTTCTTCCTATCTACAATAAATTTAATTTGAAGCTCACAAACACAATTGCCAAATAGAGATCACACAAAATCCTAAGTAAAGGTCACAAACATATTTGTTGTATGCATATTTGTCAAATGTCATATGAAATAAACCTTACAAACATTTCTAACTCAAATAAATATCAAACACTTAATTTGGAAAATATATTATGCTTTCTCAATTATTGCATATGCTTTCTTAATATTTTCAAGGCATTCAAATTTTTATATGCAGCAAAAATTAAAACCAATTTAGACCTAGAGCAAATGACCGGTCATGAGTGGACTTCGTATGTTGCCTGCTTGAAAGCTAGTTTCTGATACCACATTAAAGCGTTACCAAAAAGACAAGTATATTTGGAATATTTCTTAACGTAAAAGAGAATGCATAAAACCTATAACTAATTAAAATTGATCAACTTGAACGACAGTGACTAATGAATCAGTGCATATTAACCACAAATGTAAATTGCAGTCCATCGTGTGCTTCCTGTCAACACATGCATGTGGTGCACACGAGGACCAATAACCCAAACTGGTGACTGTCAGGTCAAGCGCATAGAGCACCCGTTAAGTAGAACCAACAAAGTTAGGAAGCCCACGGGGAAAGAAAAGTGACTGAGATAACAGTTTTAATAATATTGACGAGAACAAACAAATCGGCCCATAAACACATGTTCAACAATTTGCATGACATATGCAAAGAATCTAATCAATTAAACCATTAGAGTTGAATGTACATATGCAAAGATATTTACTGAAGATCATGGGGAAAAAGCATGATTCAATTAAGATAGTTTCTATGAATTGGAATAAAATGGCACACCCATATTTCAAGAGAACAGTGGAAGAAATACAATGATATTTACCAAGGAGACTAACCTTTGTACCATAAATATGTGACCATGCTTCACTGACTGCTGCAAGAGTCTTACAGGATCTGAATGGACCTGAATAAACATAAATGTTTGTCAAATCTGAAGTTAAACGTAGGTCACTCTAGAGTCCAATGACAATCAAATTCTAACAGACTTCTGTTTTGGAATTGTTTCGTCAATATGATCATGTGGTGTGCACAAACGCTAATTTTGGTTGAATGAATTTTGTAGGCACCCAAGAGGAAGCAGCAGAGGCGTATGACATTGCGGCCGTAAAATTCCAAGGCTTGAATGCTGTAACCAACTTCGACACGAGCAGATAGGACATGAATAGTATACTTGAATCCAGCACGCTGCCAATTGGTGGGGCGACACAGCGCACTTGCATGCCTGCCCGATATATTTTTCTTTTATAATAATGTAAACTTTGCCAAAAAAATATAACTGATATATTTTTTTACTATTTTTAAATGTTTGATTAATATTTAAAATGTGTAACATTAATTTTTTATAAATTTAAATTATTTTATATTTTTTTATTTTTATCATAATTTTATTTTTATATTAAATATTTAATATATATTATAATTAAAATAATATATAAACTCTATTTTGTTTATTATAATTATTTATAATTAATTAATAATAACTAATTATTATTATATAAATTCTTTTTTTCTTAATTAAAAATTATTTAATTTAATAATTATTATTGTATTTAATAAAATATATTTTAATAATTTATAATAACTATTTAAATAAATCATCATGCAACAAAGCATGCAATTGTGACATTCTTTGATATACTGTAGAGTTCTTGGGAATGACTGGAGAGGGTAAATGGAAGATGGATGAATGTAGGATTGGCCATTTGATTGTGATAGCTAACCAAAATTTTGATCATGGGGATTGAAATACATCTCCATTGGTTGAAACATAAGTATTCTAACCACCTGACCGGGCACACCTCTTGCTAGTTAGTGCTCCGAGTGTCCCCAATCTATATAAGGACAAGCTTTCTATTCCTAAACAATTTTACAATGATGGCAGTGAACTAGGGATCTGACCGAGACTACCGGCTCTCTCCATGCCCGGTCCGACCTCGCCGCCTCAATTGGCCAGAGTACAAAAGCATTTAAATAGGGAGGAGTTCTGCAATTGAGGAGAACAGTGTGTCATCGAAGATTAACGAATTGCAAACAGAAAGTTTATTTGAAGCCAAAAAGAAGCAATTGCTGGCTGCAATTGAAGATGGCTCGATCTTTAAAGACAAAAATCATGTGAAAACTGCTGTTGGCTTCAGCAAGAATTCAGGAATCTTGGGGGCTCTCAAGGGAATTGATGGGTCTGTTAGAAATTCTCTGCAGATTGAAGTTGTTGATGATACAGCGTTGATTGGGCCAATCTCAGTCCCTCAAAGTGGTAATCATAGTGTAAAAGTTGCAGAGATGACTGGAAAGAGAAAGAAAAACAAGAAAGTGATGTAAAGGGAAAATGGCCACAGGGAAGGGAAAAGATTGTGAGAAGGGTTTTGGAGACAGGTGAAAGTAAAAAAGAAAACATCCCAAGTTGGTGAAGCTCAAAATAACGGTCGAATTTTTGGGGATCAAATGATGAGGAAGTACACCCGGAGGGAGTTGGAGGCTCTCTGGTTTGAGAATGTTGTTGAACAGACGAAAACTTGAAGAAACATGTATGCTGGCCTTGCACGTTCTGTTGCAAAGAAGTATGATGACTTGTCAAGCTCAAAGCATCCGAAGAATAATCACTTGAACTTTGATCCTCAGAGGTGCCATGGAAGGAAGGCAGATGGCCCTGGTGTTCTCGGTAATCTCTCTCTCCTCCTCCCTCCCTCATCTTGTCTTCCTCTCTCTCTCTGCGCCTTATATGCATGAATGAATGCAGAGAGTTTTACAAATTGTTTAATTGATTGCTTCAAGATTGTGTAACTTGTTCACTTGTTAGCTTTGTGCTTTATTTACCATGCGGTGTCAATGAGGCTAACATTTATACGAGGTAAAAAAAAAAAAATTACATTGCAAATGATAATGCTTTGTGTAATGTATGTAATGTACCTTTCCTGTTCTGAAGACTGCTAAATTGTGATTGCTGTTGTTGGCTGAGGCATTCCATGGCACATATGAAAGCTTGAATCCCTGTTTAGCTTTTGGATCTTCGTTATATACTAGATCTTGCAGTCCCTATTTGTGTGAGCTTCATTTAATACTTATCCATATGGTGTTTACAAGCATTGTCCAACAAGACTCCTTTCTCTCTCCCAAATTCAAATGACTAAGATGATTCTGAAGCCAAGGCCAAACTTCAAATAGTATTGAAGTTAAAAAGAAATCTCACATAGCTAAAAACAAGACTTTGAGTTCTAAGGTGAACATACCGATCAGACAATTGGATGTTGGAACACCCAACCAAGAACAGGAATCCTCTGCATAAAGACTGCAAGTGTTGGCCAGAAGCCACCGCACAAAATTTGCATCAGGATGTTTGACTGTGGAAAGTAAATTAAGCTCTAAGATATCACTTGATAAGGATCCAACAGACCTGAAGAGGACGACAAACCCATATGCTTCCAATATCATGACAATAATTGGCCATCCAATGAAAACAGAGAAGAAGCCAAAACCAAATGAAACAATTCCCTGAATGATCATCACGGCAAAAAGGGTAAAAACAGAACACCAATCAAGCATGACTGCTGCAAAGTGCACAAGCTCATGGCAGTGGAAGTTATTTTTGGAGAGAGCGAGAGCAATTCCACCTTAAAGTTTTGTTGTTTTGTGAAGAATGGCAGGGTGGACTTTGGTCCAATATTCATACTCACACCTGAAATAAAGAGGGTCTGGAAAAAATGTACCAAAGAAAGTGATATCAGAATTAACAAAAAACACATGCAAAGAGGAGAGAGACAGGAGGAAGAGAGAGAGACTTACCACTTAATAGATGGTAAGCTCCCTTTCCTTTAAGAAAAGAAAATACTAAGATAAGTAAGCTGAAAATAAATGTTGAAAGAAGGAAGTCTCCTGTCTGCCAGTTGCACAGCGTTGCTTTTCCTACTACTGGTGTTCCACAGCTGCAATGCTAGCAAGACTAAAAATAACAATAATTGCCCCACTTCTTCATGCAGTACTATTAAAATCAGTGGCCCTTTCATCTGAATACCAATTCAAGCAATTGTGGAGACATGAAATACAATCTTTCTTGTGAGAACAACTCGACGGTAGTGTTGTACAGGAAAAAGTCAGCAAATAAAAAGTTCTGCATGCAGGAAATTGACTACAACAGCAACACAATCCAAGTGGTCGATGATTGTGTTGACAAACATGATTGTTCCTCTTTCCTCATGTTCCTTTAAGCTTTACTTATTGCTACACCTACCACAATTATACTCCCTATGTGCAGCGTAACTCCATTATTGTTTTCGTCAAATGCAAAAATCCAGAGAATTCTCCTCCCTACATAGACGGAAGTGCTTATTAGAGAAATGGGATGTCGGTGACAAAGTCTGCCAATGAGTCCTCTTATCATTACGCGATCATCAGTGGACAAGACACTGAGACAGAAGGGGCAGGAGAATAAAATTACTGCATTTGTAAGAATCTTAAATATTAGAGCTAATACAACTTTATGCTGTTCTATTGCACAAGCAGATTCATATTGTACATTAATGACCATTCCCCATTTGTGGTTTTATTATAATTGTATAGTACTGGAACTTTATTATAATAGTACAATGCACAAATTTTATGATGATAATACAAGATGTGAATTCGTACTTAAGATGCGTGAAATTAGTGCATTTTATATAACTTTTCCCAAAATATTATCCTTTAAGTTTTGATAATAACATGTCAGTTATGCTTATAAGAGGTATTCTTTTATTAGTCAGAATTTGATATTTAAATGCATATAAGATTTTTGAATTTGATGCCTAGTTGCATATGGGAAGTCAAAAATGCATCTAGTAATAGGGTTTAAAACTTTTTTCTTTTTCTTTCTAATTCGAGGGGCTAAAACCATAATATACTAAATAATAAAGAAAGTTGGGTTACAGTAATTTCAGCAATGACTCAGAACCAGAATTAATTTTCTACAAAGATCAGCCAAGATGAAAGCTACAACATGACATATCTTTCTTTAGCCAATAAGATTTCCACAAGCAATATTTTTTACAATCACTTAGACCTCCCCCGGCCATGCATTTTCACAATCACTTAGGGAATTTTTTTTTTTTTTTTTTAAGTTGCTCACATGTGGTCGTTCAATTTATTTATAAACATTATTTGTAGATGCAAGATTTTTCAAGAAGAAATGTGATTATTATGTGCGTAAAGAAAGCAGAAAAAGAATTCTGACATCAAATTCAGAAAACATATCATCGTTCAAAACAAAACACAACTCTAAATCCCGGACATTCAGGCAAAAGGATGGGCAAAAGGACAGACCTTTCTTGCAGCCTGCATGACAGCCTCTTTGGTCATAAGCCTTTGGGACTTCAGTCCGGTGTTGTATCGGGAAGATTGAGGACAATACGAACAATCCTCACTACACCAACCAGTCTTGATAGATAGAAGAGTACATTGCTGCACTTCTCTGAAGTTATGTGCATGTCTGTGCACTTAAGCCTATTTCACAAAATGAAAGCAAAAAAAAAGAAAAATAAATAAAAGCAAACAAGAAATGAAACCCAATTAACCTCACAACCAAATTAACATGAAAAAAGATACAAGACAAACAGAAAGACAGAGAGAGAAACAGACTCCATGGAAGGGGAGATCAATGAGAGGGAAGTCATAGCCGTCCTTGATCTCTTGACGGGTCCAGTCGTTTCGTGGGCTTTCTCTGATTGATCTCTCTGCTTGAATTGTGGCAGCCGAAGATGAATATTGGCATGAATAAAGCAATGAAATGCAGGGTCCCAATCGTTGAGCATTGGGCTTAAAGATTGATCTGATCCAAATCTTTGCCGCACTTTTCTTTCGGAAATCAAATTGGGTTTCTTTTTCTTCGTTAAAAACTAGGCGAGAAGACGACCTCAAGAAACCAAACACCGTCGCTTTGGTCTTTTTGAAGAAAGAAGATACAGGAGGCTGCGTGAGCAAATAGCGTCAGTCACCCAAGCGCTCGCGCGTTGTGTTCTCTTTGTCAAACGACAAGTCGTCTATCGAAGAAACGGGATGTAACGGCTGACCGACATGTCCGTTGAACGGACGGGATTTCTCCGACTACCGACCAGTCGGCTTCCAAGACTCAAAACAGCGTTTTACACAGAAGCGCGAGCGCTCACAGAGAGAAAGAGAGAGAGAGAGAAATGAGTGAAAGAGGGAGCAACATAAACTCGGTGTTCTGCGCGGAGGCGTACCATCCGATACAAGCCGGAAGCATCGACGGCACTGATGCTCTCCCTCACGACGACAACGCCGTCTACCGAGCTGTTCTCTGTTCTTCTCTCTGTCCGTTCTTCCTATTTTCTTTTTTATTTTTGATTTTTTTTTTTTTTCTTTCTTTTATTACATTTTATAATGATATTTTTCAACTTCACAATTTCCAATTTTCGGGCGATGACCCCGCCGGCGACTCCAAACTGCTCGGCGATCCATACTGCACCGTTTTTGTCTCCCGCCTCTCTCATCTCACAACCGAAGAAACGCTTCGCAAGGTAATATCTTCGTAAGTACTTTGTTTGTTCCTTGCCAATAATTACTTGCTGCTGAGATTTAGTATTTTTTAATATAATTTATTTTAATAAGTTGTTACGTCATTATTTTTTTTTAAATATCTTTTAAATTTTTTTTTCTATTTTTTCAACCTTATTTTTAGTTATATTTATGTAACCTTATCATCAAACCTTATCATTTCTTCCAAAACAACTTTTTGTATCCTCTGAAAGTTTTTTTATTTCTTATTGAGAGAGTGTTGTTACTTTACGGTAGTTCTTTGATCTCAATCGGAGTGTTTGTCTGTCCCGATTTTCTCTACATGGTATCAGAGCTCTGGTTACGCTCGTGAGGAAGGTTGTTGCGCTCTCAATATGGAAGGTACAGGTCGTGTGGTGGGACTTGGTTTGGAATTGTTGAATCAGTCCAACTATCGGATTTGGAAGACTTGTATGGAATCGTACTTGGTCGGAGAAGATCTGTGGGATGTCGTCGTGGATGGCGGTGTTGTGGCTCCAGAGAACGTCGCTACGAACGCGGAGGCATTAAAGAAGTGGAAGCAGTTGAATGCAAAGGCGGAGTTTGTGTTGAAGAGGTCTATCTCTCACGGATTGTTCGAGCATATAATCAGTTGTGGGTCTGCTCGTGAGATCTGGCAAACGCTCGATCGTTTATTCAACAAAAGGAACGAGGCTCGTCTGCAGATGCTCGAGAATGAGTTGGCGGCTGCGAAACAAACTGGTCCTATCTTGGAGTACTTTTTCTCAAAGTCAAGAACCTGTGTTCGGAGATTTCGCTATTGAATCCTGAAGAGTGAATCTCGGAGGCTCGGACGAAGAGGTACATCATTCGAGATCTTCTACCTGAGTACACGCCTTTCATCACTTCAATTCAAGGTGGACGCAACAACCATCTCTTGAAGAGCTGGAAAATCTCTTATCGTCTCAAGAGTCGTTGGCTATACAAATGGCTGGAACCAACATCAAAGAAGAATCTACAAGTGCCTTGTTTGTGAAGAAGGGGGCGCTTATAGAGGAAAAGGAAGAACAGATGGGGTGGCGTCCGAACATTCAAACGTGTCTAAGAAAACATTCAAATGCTATAGATGCGGAAAGGTTGGGCATATCAAGAAAAATTGCCGAGTTAAACTTAAGGCTAGAAATTTTCGCGAGTTCTTTCTGACGGTGGCGAGAAGTTCAACCAGCAACCGGGGGAAGATTGGAATGCTTGTTTTCATGTCGACTTGACGAATTCAGCAAGGTGAACAAGCGGCTGAAAAAATAACTCGGGAGACGTGCTTAGCGGCTAAGGGAACATCTCGCAGAAAACAACCGATCAACAAGGATTGGATTGTTGATTCGGGCTGTGGTCATCACATTACTGGAGACGATTCAATCTTCTCCTCATCTCATGTTCACGACAGCGGAAGTGGGATTGTTACTGCGGATAACACGGTTCATAAAATTCAGCAGGAAGGAACTGTTATAATCGGCGACGACCACGGGAATTCAATTAAGCTTAATAGCGTGTACCACGTACCCGGGATACGGAAAAATTTATTCTCTGTGGCGAACGCGGTGGATGCCGGAAATTTCGTTCTCTTCGAACCAGAAGATATGAAGTTCCTTCGGAACGTTAAGGAGATTAAGGCAGATGTCGTTCACATAGGTACACGGGGGTGAATGATCTATTTGTTTTATCTACATCGAATTCTTATATTGAGAAGATGAGTAGCAATAACATGATGTCATTGTGGCATACGAGGCTTGGTCATCTCAACATGGCTAAGCTAAAGGTTATGGCTCAAAAGAAATTAGTTGATGGGTTACCCGAAGTGTTAAAATTAGAGGATAAAGGCGTCTGTCAAGGCTGTCAATTTGGAAAGGCTCATAGGCTTCCTTTCGACAACTCGAGTTCGAAGTGTAAAGCCCTGTTGGAACGAATTCATAGCAACCTGATGGGTCCAACTCGGACAGCTTCTTACTCGGGATACACCTATATGCTACCGTTTGTGGATGATTATACGCGGTTCACGTGAGTTTACTTCGTGAAACACAAGTCAGAGGTATTTTCAAAGTTTTTCGAGTTCAAAGAAATCGTGGAAGGGGAGTTGTGCAGTAAAATTCGAGTTCTACGAACAGACAACGAAGGAGAGTTTTGTTCCAATGAGTTCCTCTCTTATTGTCGGAAGAACGGTATTAAAAGAGAGTTTTCATGTCCGGAGACGCTGCAACAAAATGGGATAGCGGAGTGAAAGATCCAACATCTTGTGGAAACGTGCAAGAGTTGGTTGCATATGAAGAACTTGCCGAAGGAGCTATGAGCGGAGGGTATGAGATGTGCAGCTTATGTGATCAATCGGGTGCCACTTAGTCCGATTAATTTTAAATTGCCTTTTGAGATGCTCTTTGATGTCAAGCCAAACGTGAAGTACTTTTGTGTCTTTGGCTCTATTTGCTATGTTCATGTTCCTGATTCTCGAAGAAGCAAGCTGGACGCTAAGGCTATGAAGTGTATTTTCATCGGCTACGATGAGGGAAGAAAGGGCTGGCAGTGTTTGGATCCAGCAACATTTAAATATGTCGTATCTCGTGATATAGTCTTCGATGAGATTTGTCCCTACTACTCTAAGGATGCTGGTGTGGAAGAGAGTGATACAATAACTTTGCCATTGTCACACTCGTTAGAAGGTTCGTCAGAGGAAGATCATGGGGAAAGGGGGAGTTTCATTTCTTCTCGAGATGACTCTCCCGAAGAGGAAACAAGAAGTCAACGTCCAAGGAGGAATATCGTCAAGCCCTCTCGGTTTAGAGATGACAACTTTGTGACGACATTTTCCTGCTTCTTGACGAATCCAGTCGATGATGAAGAACCTTCCTCCTATGATGAAGCTAGAGGAGTTAAAGAATGGGAAGCCGCAATGAAGGAAGAGATGGATGCTTTGCAAACAAATCAAACTTGGGATTTGGTTTCGAAGCCTCCCGATGTGCAACCTGTTTCGTGTAAATGGGTCTTTCGAATCAAAAGAAAGATGGATGGGAGCATAGACCGGTACAAGGCAAGGCTGGTTGCACGGGGCTTCTTGCAAAAATACGGGGAAGACTACGAAGAAACGTTTAGTCCCGTGGCAAAGATGACTTCGGTACGTGTCGTCTTAGCATTGGTGGCTTGTTTTGGCTGGAAATTATGGCAACTTGATGTCAAGAATGCCTTCTTATATGGAGAGCTTGATCGCCGTATCTATATGGACCAGCCACCCGAGTTTGTGGTTGAGGATCGTCCAAATCTCGTGTGTAAGTTGAAGAAAGCTCTTTATGGGTTGAAGCAAGCCCTGCGTGCATGGTACAGGAAAATTGCGGAGTACTTACGTTTTTGCAGCTATGTGGCTTCTGAATCGGATTCAAGTCTCTTCATCAAGAAACGTCAAGGGCTGATGGTGATCGTTCTCTTATATGTCGACGACATAATCTTGATAGGCAGCAATTATGTAGAAATCTCTCGACTTCAGGATGAGCTTTCATTGCATTTTGATATGAAGAAGCTAGGAAAGCTGAGCAACTTTCTCGGGTTGCAAATTGAGAACTTGGATAATGGAATTTTTGTGCCCTCAGCTCAGCTATGCTAAATGACTTGTTGAGAAGTTCAAGATGATCGATGGAAAAAAGCGGTGTACATCGCTTGACGTGAGCGCAAGACTTCGTTGCAATGAAGGAACGCGTTTATCAGATCCTCGTCCTTTCCGTGCACTTGTGGGAAGTCTAATCTACTTGACAATAACAAGGCTGGACATTACCTTTTCGGTTGGTGTGGTCAGATGATATATGCAAGAGCCGCGGAAGCCACACCTTGAGGAAGCTAAGAAGATCCTAAAGTACGTTAACACTACTCTTGATGTGGGTTTGTTTTATAAAAAGAATGCAGAATTTTCTTTGCGAGGATTTGCGGATGCTGATTTTGGCGGCGACTTGGATGATTGAAGATTAACTTCTAGTTTTGTTTTTCTCTGCGGAACTACAAGTATCTCATGGTGCAGCAAAAAAAAACAAGGCTCGGTGTCATTATCGACAACCGAAACGGAGTACAAAGCATCCGCTCATGCAACTCAAGAATGTATTTGGCTTCGCCGACTCTTCGAGGATTTGCATATGCCTATTAACAAACCGGTTCCCGTTCATGGAGATAATCTAAGTGCTATCAAGTTTACTTTAATCCTGTTTTCCACGCAAGAATGAAACATATTGAGCTCGAGTATCACTTCATTCATGAAAGGTGCTTGACGGGATTATTGACATGGTTGCGGTAAGAAGTGAAGACAATATTGCCAATATATTTACGAAGTCACTTCCGAAGAGTCCGTTCGAAGACTTGCGATCAAAATTGGGATTAATTAAGTGAACATCACTTTAAGGGGGAGTGTTGAGATTTAAAGTGATATTCGTATTCTTCAATATAATTAATTTTAATAGGTTGTTAGGTCGTTAGGTCATTATTTCTTTTTATGTGTCTTTTAAACTTCCTTTTCTATTTTTTTAGCCTTATCTTTAGTTATGTTTCTGTAACCTTATCATCAAACTTTATCATTTTCTTCTGAAACAACTTTTTGTATCCCTTGAAAGTTTTGTTCTTCCTTATTGAGAGAGTGTTGTTTCTTTACGGTAGTTCTCTGATCTCAATCGGAGTGTTTGTCGGTCCCGGTTTTCTCTACAGCTGCATACACTTAATGATGTGTTGCTGTTGATATTATTCTTAGGCTATGAGCAAGTACGGTCATGTGAAGAATTGGTAATTCTCTTTTTTTCGTTTAACTTTCAATGCTTTAAGTTCACTCAATGCATGTCAAGTAGAAGGATAAGTGGAATTAATGAGCTATAGGTCTCCTGGGCGAAATGTCTCGAGTTCAAGTCCCAGTCACAACTAATTAAAAAAACAAAACAAAATAAAACAAAAACAAGGAGAAAAAGATAAGCAGAAAGAGGGAGGGAGGGAGGGAGGGAGGGAGGGAGGGAGTAAGCTCGATGCCAGGATGGATTCCAAGAAGGTTAGGTTAGACTACTCTATTAAAACTTTGGTTCCAATCAAGATCAGGATAAAGTATTTCATTTGCCAACAGTTGGAGGCCTGGGTGGCAATTCAAATACTTTATCCCCCTTTCTCCCTCCCAAAGCTGTAAGACAAAATGGTATTGCTAACAAGTCTCTCCATCTCATAAGTTAATTTAAGTTACTTTAGGTCATCTTCTTTCTTTCCTTTATCCTACCACCTGGCCTTCATGGCTCATCTCATCAGTGCCTCTGCAAACAATAAGAGACCTGGCCAATCTAACTTCCCCAAACAAAGCTGCAAACAATTCAGTGGTTGGATAGCTAAGCATCATCTGCGATATTGGTTTCCTAGTTTTGATTTTGTGAATGAATATCTAACTAATTACTAGTCTTACAACTCGAGGAGAAATGGTTCAAAATCTAGGTATGATTATATGTTCAACATTTGTTGGCTAATCTTGCTTAGAATGAAATCAAGCTTAGGTTCAACTGTTATCCAACAGTCTCGTAGTTTCAGTTGACTCAAATGTTGATTCAAGCTAACAATCAATTTCACTTACAATTAAAAGTAACAGAGAAAGAATAGGAACTAATGAAAAAATTGGTGAACCAAAATATCAAAAGAAAAGGAGAAAAGAAAAAAGAATGGACCTTGATCTTGTTTATGGGTTTGGGGCTGTTTTCTTTGAAAGGTCAGACATCATACCTCCAGTAGCACTCTTTGTACTGCAACTTAAGCTCCTCCATTAATGCCCAAGCGTGGTTTCTGTGACGTTTGGACAGCTGCTTTAGCTTGTGAGACCAGCGCTTGAGGAGCTCTTTGCAGGTGATGTGGGTGGTGGATGAGAGAGCCTTGTCAGGGGAGCAGCAGAGGTGGGGTTTTCGTGGTCGTTGGATTGTGGGGTGGTGGGGTTGATGGTGGTTGGATTCTTGGGCACTTTTGATGATGGCTGGCACTGGTGGTGGTGTTTGGCGGCCGCTGTCATGGCAAGAGAGAGAGAGAGGAATGGAACCAGAAACACAGGTTGGGGTTGGCTGTTCTCTGCTTTTTTTTTTTTCTCTTATTTTAGATGACATAGGAAGAAAATGGCTCTCTCTTTGGCCAGCAGTGGAAGAGAAATCCAAGTGTAATGCAGGATAATTACTTTAAAAGTATTGCTCGAGTATTGTAATTTTGTATGTCCGAAGAAAGTCACCTTGAATTCTAAAATTAATCACAAAGTATAGCTAATTCGTTACTATCATTATGTATAATGTTAGCATGCTCTTGAAGTTTAATAGAAATCATACTTTATGTGTTCCTTTTTTACATGTGAAGATCCACCAATCCTTTAATGCAGAAGGGATGTTAATGATTCTCAGATCTGCAATGTGCACTAGCAAGCCTCCTTTTAACTGATTGATTCAGTAGTATCAACCGCGGAAGGTGAGATAGATAACTGATCATGATTTCCTCCTCCTCCATCCTTTATGGGCATTTCCTCTGGGTACAGAACTGGCTTTCGTGGCAATTCCAGGCTTTCCACGTCTCCTTCAAGCATTTCTACCACTTTATTCATAGGTGGAACGATCATCAGGGCTTCATTTGTATACACCATAACCCTACTACTATCATTTTCTCAGCAATCTTACTTTCCTCCTCTGTGGCAACTTCATTTCCTATACCCTTTCCATTAAGTAGTTGGTCGTAAACCCAAAAGGGAAAGTAGATTTGGCTGGAAATTTTTGGCTGTTGTATCCAAATTCTTCCTCTTACCTGTCAAAGTTAATCTTAACTCTTAGTTAACCAACAATCAAGAAGAAGTTATACTAATTAAGATTTATTTGATATATTTCAATAATTTCCTAATTTAGATGTGATTCTATAAATTATTTTATTTGTATTAATTAATTGTGTGAGAAATTTTTGATTAATAAAGTTGAGATTAAAATTGTTCCCAATATTTTAAATTTAATACTAGTGATGTTAGAATTATTGTTACTGATTTGGTAACAATAATAACAGAAACATTATTGCAAATTATTTACCAACATTACCTGTCATCTCCAGTAGTAGCATTCCAAAGCCATAGACATCAACTTTATGGGAGACCCTCCCAATGTTTTTGTAGAAGAGTTCAGGTGCCATGTATCCTATGGTCCCTCTGGCCACAGTGAGTGATGCAATGCTATCATTTCTTGGATATAATTTAGCAAGCCCGAAATCAGCAACCTTTGGCAGGAAATTCTCATCAAGTAGTATGTTATGAGGCTTGATATCAAAATGCAGGATTTGCATATCACAGCCACGATGCAGATATTCAATGCCACGAGCCACACCTAGGGAAATCTTATACAGCATTTCCCAGCTTAAACTGACAGTCTCCTTTCCAGGAAATATGTAGCCGTTGAGGGATCCGTTAGGCATAAACTCATACACAAGAGCACGCTTCAATCCCTCAACACAAAAACCAATCAGTTGAATCACATTAGTATGATGAATCCTTCCAATTGTGGCAACTTCACTAATGAAATCCTGTCCATTACACTTAGACTAACCCAGCAATTTTATCACAGCAAGGCGCCCACTACGGAGTTTTCCTTTGAACACTGAACCGAAGCCTCCTTCCCCCAACTTGTCCTTGAAATTTCTTGTCATCTTCTTAATATCTGAGTAAGAATATTTGACTGGCATGAAGTTATTCTGACTCTTTAGAAACTCTTCTATAAAATCATCTGTTGATAGATGTCTTCTACGCCACTTGTAGATCAAAAACACAATCACACATGGAGTCCCACACACAACCTTTGTTACTTGAAGTAATGCTGCATAAAATATGATTTTATTGAAACATTATAAAAAGATAAAATCAGTTGATTGCAATATATATTCTTATTAGTGGTAAATATAATTTCACATTATAATTAATGGTAAATTTTTTAATTTTTAACAAATTAACCTTATAAAAATTTGTATTTTTCGAGAAATTTATGAAATAAAAAAAGGTCATTTAAATGTATAAAATTTTCACATTATATTATTTGAAAAATCATTCAATTCACCTCATATTATAAAATAATTATATTATTACACATGTCTCACAATATAATATTAAATATTTATTTTTTGGATGAAATTCATATTAATCTACCCAAATCTTTATATTTTGTTTTACCATGAGTTTTATGCATGCCTATAATAGAGAGTCACATGTGTTTGGAATTTTTTTTCTTTTACCTTTTATTTCCCTCTTTTTTTTTTTCTACAAAAAAGTTAATAAGAAAATTTGTTATAGTAAAAAATCATTGTTTTATATATGTTGGAAATGCAAACAAATACAAGTATAAAAGGAAAAAATAGATTTCAATTTTATGTAATACAAATTATTTAATAGTTATAGTAAATGTTAGTATATTATTCATTTACTTTTATTTTTCAGAGACAACATTTGTATATTACTTTAACATTTAAAAGATTAAAAGGTTTCAGGAAAATAATATTTATCATATAAATTAAATGTAGCCAATTTTTTTAAATTAAGATATGTTTGATGTCTGAATATGGTAATTTTTAATATATAATGAAATTTTTTACATTTAGTATTATTATTATTATATACACAAAGAGAGAGAAAGAGAGAAGCAAAATTCTTACCAAGAAGAATGATTGTAGAACTTGAGATAACTGAATAAAACAAGTAATCATTTTTAGCATTGATTCATTCGTGTAACAATAATGTGCAAAATGAAAAATGATGGGTTAATTATCTAACTTCAATGTTTGGAGTAATTTCCATGTCACCATCCTTTCAATTTCAATGTTACCATTTTCCCTAATTTGCTCTAAAAGTACCTTATTGTCAAATAATTTATTGAATTTGAAGTTATTATTATTTTTTTAGACTTTAGTTCTCATATTATAATACATAAAAATGCATACTATTATCGCATTAACCATAATAGAGTAGTGGAGAGAGGGAAACACTTACAGAAAAATAGATACCAGTTGTAAAATTTGGTAGTAAGGTGATTTCCTTAAAGAAAAGAAAATACTAAATTAGTACAAAGAGTGAATTGTGTTAATTAGGCAAAAAAAATTAATTAGAAGTTTGAACTTTTAAAATTAAGAGTTTATTAGCAAAATGAGTCATAATAATCTCTTATTTTTATCAAATCAATCTTGCAATCTACTTGAATTGTAATTAATGGTGAATATAATTTATTTGGATTAATTTCAAAATTTTAATAAATCAACCTTGCATGAATTTTTTTTAAGGAACTTAAAAATAAAATCATTTTAGTGCATAAAATTTTTCACATTACATTGTGTTAAAAATAATTATATTTATATAAAGTTACTTTTAGTTTCACAAAAAGATTATTCTAAGACTAACCTATATTTTCTAATTACTTCTGATTATAATAAAGTAAATATATTGTTACACAAAACTCTCAAAAAAGCATTAAGTGTTTATATTGTGTATGACAATGAGGTTAATGTATCCAAAGTTTTAACATCTATGTTACCACATGTTTTATGTATGTCTATAGTAGATACATGCGTTTTGTGTTTCCTTTATGTTATCTTTTATCTTCTTTTCTCCAAAAAGCAAAAAAAATATCAAGAAAATTTGTTATGGTTAAAAAGCATTTAAATTGTTTTGTATTCATTTGAAATTCAAAAAGAGAAGAGTCAAAGAAAAAGAGCCAAAAATAATTTTAATTTTATATAATATATTTTATCCAATAAATACAACGATAGACGTTGTTTTATTATTCATTTATTTTTAAATTTTAGAATGATCATTTATATGTTGCTTCTAACATTCAAAGGATTAGAAAATCTCTAAAAATATATAATGAAATTCTCTACATTTATCATTATTTATTAGAAAAAAAAAAGGTAGAATTCTTACCATAAACCACACTGGTTGAGAACCCTAAAGAAAACAAATGATGACTGTTAGCATTAATTTGACCGTGTAACAATAACATACAAACAGGAAAAAAAAAAAAGGGTTAATTATCTAAATTCAATATTTGGAGTTATTTCCATTCCATGTCACTATCCTACCAATTTCAATGTTACAATTTTCCCTAATTTTCTATAAAAGTGCAACATCATAAAAAAAAAAATAATTATTGAATGGTTCAACTATAGAAAAAACATACTATTGTCACACTAGTCATGATAGAGAGGGGGGAGACAGAGACTTAAGTAAAGTAACATATCATGGATTATCATTATTTGCATGAGAAAAGCAGAATTCTTACAACTAAGTATCTTCAGTCTAAATGAGATGGCTGCAAAAAGCAAGTAACTATTGTTAGGGTCAATTCAACAGTGTAGCAATATCATACAAAAAATATTGATCAAGTAATTCTCTACCACCATTTTCTCAATTTCAATGTGCATATGTGTGGGCCAATAATGACCTTTGTTGAGAGAAGTTTTAATATCAAAAACACATGCAAAGGGGAGAGAGACAGGGAAGAGAAAGAGAGACTTACCCCTTAATAAATCAAAAATTTGATTTCCTTTAAAAAAAGAAAATACTAAGATTAGTATAAAGAGTGAATCATATCAATTAGGCAAAAACAATTGATTAAAAGCTTGAACGTTTAAAATTAAAAGTTCACTAGCTAAGTGAGTGATAATAATCTCCCATTTTTAACAAATCAACTTTGTAATCGACATGCATTGTAATTAATTGTGAATATAAATAGTTAGATTAATTTTTGATTTCTATCACATCAAACCTGCAAGGATTTTTATTTTTTTTAAGGAACTTACAAAATAAAAAAAATTAATCTTAATACATAAAACTTTCAAATTATGTTGTTTGGAAAATGATTATATTTTCATAATGTTACTTTTAATCTTAAAAAAAAATTGTTTTGAGATAAACTTGTTTCTTTCAATTACCTTTAATTATAATGAAGTATCTATATTATTACACAACACTTTCAATATAACATCAAGTGTTTATCTTTTGCATTAATATACCCAAATTTTTATCTTTTGACTTACCATGAGTTTTATGCATATGTGTGGTAAATAGTTGCATGTGTTTGGATTTTCTTTCTATTACCTTTTATCTCTTTTTTTTTTCCAAAAAAAAAGTAACAAGTAAATTTGTCATCTTTAAAAAGCATTTAAATTTGTTTTTGTACCTGATTAAAATGCTAAAAAAGGCAGCTCAATTAAAAAGAGTCAATACAACTTATCAAATGGATGCAACAATAGATGTTAGCATATTACTCATTTACTTTTGTCCTTTAGGATCATCATTCTCTTATACTATAAACTAGTGAATCGATTATAATTTTTTTAATTTAATTGCCCTTTAAAATTAGTGAAAATTTAGAGATAAAAGTTTCAAATATAAGCTGTAAGAAATATAAATGATAATCTTTGCATCGTTTTATAACATTTTTCATTTCTCTTTTTTAAAATCATGAATCATAAAAGTTAGAAAATTTATTTATATAATATATTTATTTACAATTGAAGAAAAATATATAAAATTATATATTATATTATATTGATAATTATTTTTTTAATTTAAATTATCTTAATTATATTAAAAATAATTTATTCTTCAATATAAAAGTATATAAATTATTTTAAAATAAAAATATATAAATTATAATATATTTTATATTAAAATTTATTTGATTTAAATCAAATATATTAATTAATTTTTTAATCTTATTATACATAAATTACAAATATATATATAATTACATTTTATTTTTCAATATATATATTATATATTTATATATAAAATGCTGATTTTATAAATTTAATTCTAATTAAACTCGTTAACTTAATTAAAATTTAAATTTTAAAATTTTTCAATTTATTGACTAGGTTAGTTCTTGAAATATTAATATATTTATTATCCAAATATAAAATTCTCAATATTTATCCTTATTTCTGAATAAAAAAAAAAAATCGATTAAGAATATTTTTTTATCAACACATAACTTAACAGTTAAATATATATAATATTTTTAAATTTAATGTTTAATTACATATAGAGATAAAAATATATCTAATAATAGAGTTTAAATTTTTTATTTTTTTCTTTAAGTTAAAATTATAATATAAATTTTAAATTTTAATTTAATTCAAAATTATTAGTTAAAATAATAAAAAAAATTAGACCTGGCAGGGCGAGTTCGGAAACACAACTAATTTTCTGCATAGATCAGCCAAGAGGAAAGCAACAACATGACATTTCTTTCTTTAGCCGATGAAATTTCCACAACCAAGACTTTTCATGATCACTTAGACTTTTCGCCCCGACATGCATTCTCAAAAGCGTGTCCAACATAAATGCACCATCATCGTGGAAATTAAAAATTTCAGTCCTTGAACATTAAAATAATTAAAATTTTAAATATTTAATTAAAAATTTTAAGTTTAAAATCAGAATAATAAAGAGTCTTCCTTCTTTCAACATTTATCTTGGGCTTTTTATCTCGCCACATGAGCAAGACACTAAGACAAAAAGGGGCAGGAGGATATGTATGCATCTTAAATATTAGAGCTAATACACCAAGTCATTTTTCCACGAAGGTTGAGATTGATTGTATATTTCCCGTCCCATGGTCCACTTTGGACCATGAGAAATTATTTCAAATTATTCGTTTGGAATCTTTACAAAGTTTGTGGAAAAAAGCTATGGAACCTAACATTGGTACGTCAAACATAGTTTGGCTTGATCCATTCGAATGCACATTGACGCGAAACATGGGGTAACATGGGGGGTCACTGATACCGGTGGATCATTGAAATGCTCAGCCAACCAGCAGATGGCAATTCCGTGATCTAAGGGTGTAGTACTAATTGCTGTGGTCCCTGCTTTGCAATATCAATCACAATTTCGATGGCTTATGACCATTGCACAGGCAGACTCGCATTGGACTTGTACATTGCACATTTGTAGTTCTATTATAATAATAAAAAATAAAAATTTTATTATAATAATATAATAGCTTAATTTTATAAATTCCAAACATAGCAGTTTTCCTGAGAAACCAGTTGTGTGCTAGATTTGAAACAAAAAAAATTCAATTTCTAAGTCATGAAAATTGGAGCCGAAGTGCTGCAAGCTACCAAACATCCTGAAGGAAAAATGGAATATTCACAAAAAAAAACAAAAAAAGAGGAGAAAAAAGGAATCTAATTCCTTGGCTGAAAAAGAAAGGCCAAAAAACAATAGCATAGGATCCATTTTAACTTAATCAGAAATTTACAAAAGTTCCAAATTATATTAGCCTAACGAAAATAAAAGTGCTAGAGATTCATAAAACATTTTGTCACAACTGAAGAGCACAAATGCACAGGTGATTTGCAATGTTTCCATCCTTGGACAGCAACCTACAAATCTTTCATACACGCAACCTGATTATGCGTGATCATATAAGCTCGAAATGTTTGCCACTTTTTCCAATTACAGTTTATGCACGAATGAAGGATGTTGACAAACAATGGAACCAAGGAGTAAGAGACAAGATATCTGAGCTGTTAGGCAACAGCAGAGACACAGCTTTCTTTGAATCGCAGTCTGAAACTAACAGGGAGGGTGTTAAAATTGGAGGTTAAACGCAGAGGGAGAAAAAGTGAAACCATAAAAGAGCAAAAAAGGGACAATTGTAAGGGGTTTTCCTGATTGAGCAACAGCAAGGCTATATCAGATAGGTAAATTGACCCTGCACAAGTATCCTTTTATGATACAAATCACCCCTCTTGTATGGACCCCATATACAGAAGAATCCTCTACATTAGATTACCAATCGTTTCCAAAGATTATAAACTTGTATACAGAGATCGGAGAAATCATGGTCATACTTTATTGAACCTTTATTTTCCTCAATCTCTCCATTGGTGACACTTTAGATTTTTGTATTCTGCTGGCATCTGCCTGTTTCACTACTTGAGATGCCTCATGTAAACTTTGATTCCTGCAACTGAAACTAGCAAATGAAGATGCACGGGAAAAGATTCAGCAGCACATTCAATACCATCTCCATATACAAAAAATCCTGAGCACGTCACAATATTGCAACCAAATGTTAAGCATGGAAGGACACCAACAGGTCTTGCTTGTTGTGCTCTCATTTTTTCATAAAATGCGGTTCGCATGGCTGAAAAATTGGCCTTCCTGACAGAGCCTATGATACTATGGACCACTGTCTGGATTTTCTCAAATGTAGCAGCCACCTTCAGGACAGCCAACTTAAAAATATCATAATTTTTATTATTTATTAAATTAATAAAATTATAATATTTTTATAATTTTTTAACAATATAAACTATTTTTTTATTAAATATATTATGAATTTTATATTTAGTTATAAATCTAACACATTATTAATAGATTTTAATAAAAACCGTTAATTTGTATATGTGGAATGCCAATATCATATTTGAAGTCATGTAGCATAGCACACAAAGCCACGTGACATTCAAAAAAGAAGGAAAAATTAAAATTGAAAATAATTTCAATTTTTGCATGCCAAGTGACTTTTTCGTTGCATGCAATGTGGCTTAAAATGCTATGCTGACATGCCACGTGAGCATTTTAACAGTTTCCGTAGAATCACTGGATTGTCCTCTATTTTCTACATCTAGAATATTTTTTCACCAAATGTCACAATAATTTTTGATTTTTTAGTCCAATCTAATTTTTGGAGTCAAAAATCATTTAAGTGTGTTAAATTTCATTTTAAAATTATACTTTTTAATTGCTCATAACTAATTAATAATAACTACTTTTTGTTGTTTAAGTCAATTTTTTCTTAATTAACAATTATTCAAATAGTTATAATTGTATTTAACAAATTATAGTTTAGTAGTTTATAATAAACATTTTCAATATATTTTTATTTATGAGTTAGAATATAAGTCAAATTACATATCTTTATATATTCATTCGTTCCTTTCATCTAACCCTCTTTATTTTATTATGTAATATTTTTTTTTAATAAGATAGTAGCTCTATTACATATTTTTCCAAAGCAAATTATTTGACAATAATTTATTATTTGATTTTATATATTTCATTATACAAAAAATAAAAAAACAATTTTGCTTTCAAGAAAATGAGTTTTCCCAATAACTAGAGTTATATATAAAATTATCCTTTTTTCTCAATTTAACTAATCCTATCAAAATTAAACTAAAATTAATGAATTCATTTAAAATAAATTTATTATAATTTGTAATTTCAATAAATTATATTTAATTATTTGGTTGTGATTTTAAAAATTAAAAAATTACTAAAACAAAACCAATCACCAAAGAATATTAAAGAATAAATTTATACCTCAAATAGATGTGAAGTATTCAAAAAACTTTAAACATTTCTACTAAATTAACAATTTAAATATATTCATTTTATATAATTTTTTTATCTAATTTTTTTTAAAATTTTATTTTTTCTCATAACTATAATTTAAATTGTCAAACCAATCTACAATTATTAATGATAATTTAATTTATTTCACTTTTATATTAATTTTATTGGAGTTATAAAAATTTTAAAATCAATATTAATATTTTAATATATATATATATATATATATATATATATATATATAACTTAAACTGATCCCTACCAATAACCATGCAATGTGCATTTTCTAAGCTAAAAAACGAGTGCATTTTGTATCTCAAAACTCCTCACAATTATCTATGAAAAACCAAAAAGAAAAAATAAAAAAATGAAGCAAAAGCATTGAAAGCGTACAATATCAGCACCATGTCACAGGATGAGTTTGCGGACACTCTAAACCCGTGCGGCACTAGACAACTTCAGGGAAAAGTTGCTAGTAAGCCTAAAGAGAGAGGGCAAAGTGTAAAAAGGAATTTCAGAGGCTTGGAGAAGGAGAGATTGGATTGATTGCTTGAATGCTTGATGATACAAATGAATGAGGCTTGGGGTATTTATAGCCCTTTGTCTTAGATCTAGAATCTTCCTATCCTAGATATTTACAAGAAATATGCTGGGGAATATTATATTCGAGAATTGTGTACATGGAATATATTAGGGAATATTACATTCTGGAATTATGTATATGGAATATGCTGAGGGAATCTTCTTGGGTCCTTCAGGCCTTTGGTAGTGGGTTTGGACCCCTTTGATGGATTGGGTCTACATTTGTTGACCTGTGACATTCTCCCTCACTTAATTCGGCGACGTCCTCGTCATTACTTTATCTTTGTAGCGCTGGATTTCGTCAGAGAATTGCCATAGTGTGTCCTCTCATTCCCAACTGGCCTCCTCGTGAGGATGTCCCTTTCATTTCATAAGGTACTCTATATAATTGGGTACACCCTTTTTCCGGATTCTTCAATTTGCAATGATACTTCTTACTTCCTTGTTGAAAGTGGTGGTAATGGCCATTGGTGCTCGTTTGGACTTGTTCCTCTCAGGGTCTTCCATGTCTTCATGGTACGGCTTAAGGAAACTCACATGGAAGACAGGATGGATTTTGAGGTTAGGCAGTGGTTGTACCTGGTAAGAGACTTTCCCAATGCGTTTTATGGTTGAAAAGGGGTCTTCGTACCTTCGAATAAGCCCTTTGTGGACTTTATGGTGGGACTTAAATTATTATGGGAGTAGTTTGACAAGCACTTTGTCTCCCTCTTGGTACTTAATGTGCCTCCATTTATGATCCACCCATTTCTTCATTTTCCGAGCAACTTTATCTAGGTGAGCCCGGATAATATTAGCTTACTTATGCCATTCCTTGGAGATTTGATGTGCCATGGGGCTCTTGCCATTGTATGTGGAGGCCATGGCATGTGGTGTCATGGGCTGTTGACCAGTAACAATCTCGAAGGGGCTTTTACCCGTGGCCTCGCTCCTCTAGAGATTGTAGGAAAATTGAGCCACATCAATCAACTTGGCCCAATCCTGTTGATGGGCACTTACATAGAGCCTCAAATATAGCTCTAATAGTCCATTGATGTGCTCGGTTTGGCTGTCACTTTGGGGATGGAAACTAGTGGAGAAGTTGAGATTGGTCCCTAAGAGTTTGAAGAGTTCTGTCTAGAACCTTCCAGTGAAACGTGGGTCTTGATCATTTACAATATTACACGGCACTCCCCAAAGTTTGATGATATGTTTGAGGAAAGCGCAGGCAGCTTCCTCTGTGGTGCAGTCCCGAGAAACTGGAACGAATGTAGCATACTTGCTAAATCGGTCTACAATCACCATAATGCTCCCATAACCTTCGGACTTGGGTAAGGCCATGATGAAGTCCATGGATAAGCTTTGTCATGGTCTTTCGACGATCGGCAAGGGTTCCAAAAGACCTGCAAGGTGGTGAAGGTCAACCTTATCTTGCTAGCAAACAAGGCATGTCTGAACATGTGCTTCCACATCATCCCGCATTTGTGGCCAGTAGTAGGAGGATTGAAGAAAGGCAAGAGTGCATGCAACACCAAGATGTCCTGCCCATCGGGTATCATGACACTTTTTCATGATCTCCCTCCTCAAATTTCCATACCGGGGAACCATGATTCAGTTGCCAACGATCAAAAGTAGCCCATTATCTTCCCAAAACCGTCGAGTCTTACCTTCACGAGCTAGTTTGACAAGGGTTTGCATCTTGGGATCCTTGTCTATGTCTTCCTTGATGCAAGAGATGAGAAGGCCCTCAAGTTGACTGAGAGTTAACGAACTAAGCTCCACTTTCCTGCTAAGTGCATCAGCTATCACATTAGCCTTACCTAGCTTGTACTTCAACTGGTAGTCAAACTCAACAAGGAAATCTTGCCATCGAGCTTGCTTCAAGCTTAACTTTTTTTGAGTTTGGAAGTAAGTGGTAGCCACATTGTCAATTAGGATGGAAAAGTGTGAGCCCAGTAAGTAATGCCGCCATGTCCGTAGGCAGTGGACAATGGTTGTCATCTCCTTCTCTTGTATAGTGTAACGGCGCTCCGTATCATTCAACTTCTGGCTTTCAAAGGCAATGGGATGGTTATCCTACATAAGAACACCTCCAATGGCAAAGTCAAAAGCATTAGTGTATACCTTAAAGGCTTTACTTGGATGCGGAAGGCTAAGGACTAGCTCCTCATAGATGGTTTTCTTTAAACCATCAAAGGCATGTTGACATTGTTATGTCTATCTCCATGCGTGATCCTTCTTCAAAAGGTTGGTCAGGGGTGTTGTCCTTGCTGAGTACCCTTTGATGAACTGACAGTAGTAGTTGGCTAGACTGAGGAAGGATCTTAGCTCCAGAATTTTGGTTGGTGGCTCCCATTCCATGACAGTTTTTACCTTTACTGGATCCATCATAAGTTGTCCATCCCGAATGTGGTGGCAAAGGAACTTTACTTCTTACGTGGCGAATGAGCACTTTTCTCTCTTAACATAGAGTTCATCGTCATATAGTACTTAGAAGACTTGTCGTAAGTGCTACAAGTGTTCATCGAGTGTCTTGCTATACACCACGATGTCATCTAGGTATACTACCATGAATCGATTGATGAAGGGATGAAATAGCTTATTCATAAGTATGCAAAAGGTTATCGGTGCACTGGTGAGACCAAATGGCATAACCAAGAATTCAAAAGAGTCATACCTTATCACTCATGCTATCTTAGACTTGTCTCCAGTTGTAATGCGTACTTGATAGTATCCTGAGCGTAGGTCTAGCTTTGAGAACTATCGTGCATCACCAAGCTAGTTGAAGAGATCTGAGATCAACGATTTCAGATACTTGTTCTTTATGGTGACCTTGTTCAATGCTCAGTAGTCGATACATATGCGGAGACTTCCATCTTTCTTCTTTTGGAAGAGCACTGGAGCACCATAGGGAGACTTAAAGGGTTGGATGTAGCCTGAATCCAACAAGTCATGGAGCTATTTACATAGCTCTTGCAATTCAGGTGGTGCCATACGGTACGGTGCCAAGGTAAGGGGCTTGGCATTCGGCTCCAACTCAATTTCATAATCCACCTCACGCCTATGTGGAAGTCTCTTTGGCAGCTCTTATGGCATGACATCTTTAAACTCTTCAAGGACTTGTGCCACCTCGATGGGCAAGGTGACCTTGGGGTTGACATCCCCATCATTGAGCTCACGGATGGTAGCAAGGTAGCTGGGGTCAGATTTCATACCTCACTTGAATTGTAATGCGGATAAGACCTAATCCTTTAATCATCGAGCACGTTCTGCAGGTATGGTGCAGGCCCTTCTTCCTTCTAGTATTCCAAGTGAGTTGGAAGTTGGGAATAGGAAGGCTTGTACCTTATCAAAGAACTCCATGCCTAATACCACTTGGAAGTTGTCCATAGGGACTACGGAGTAGTCAATGCTTCCCTTCCATGCACCAAGGGTTGTGGGAACGCCTTTAGCAATGCCGGCAATTGGTTTTGTTGGTGAGTTCACTGTTTTAAGGGTTCCACCCTTACTTGTTAGCTTGAGGCCAAGCCGCTTGGCCTCCTCCATGGAAATGAAGTTGTGGGAAGCTTCGGTGTCTAGCATGGCTCTAGATTGCTTCTCGTTGATGGTGATTTGGATGTATAGCAAATCCTTATGGTCGACATGGGGTTGTGCACTTTTCCCCTTCATGGTTGCCAGGATTCAAAGTGATCCCATCTCAGTCTAACCTTACTCGTCTTGTGAAGAGTCATCTTCAAACTGGCTCATGATGGTGTTAAAGGTCTTGTGCTTGGGGCAATCCTTCATCCAATGGGAACCATTGCAAATGAAACACGAAGTTTTTGGCTTGGGAGAATCAGACTTACCTTGATCATGTCATTCACCATATGATGATGCTTTAGCCTTTCCATTATCCTTAGACCCTTGCTCCTTACGTCCAGATTTTTCTCCCCCACTTTTACTCTGGTTGGATCACTTTTCTTTGGATTGGGTGTTGTATTCCACAAGAGACTTAGCAGCGGTAATGGCTTCATCCAAGCTTTGCACATTACGTCTCTCCAGTTCAACCCTAGCCCAATCTTTTAATCCATCCATGAAGTAAAAGAGAGAGTCCTTGTCAGACATGTCCTCAATCTCAAGGATGAGGGTGGTGAACTCCTTGATATAGTCACGGATGGTCCCTCCTTACTTTAATCGACTGAGATGACCTCGAGCTTCCTTCTCGGCGTTGCTTGGGCAGAAATGCTTTTTTAACTCCCGTTTGAAGTCTTCCCAAGTGTCGATTGAGCAAATGCCTTTACTAACCTCGTCATTCTTATGACGCCACCATAGTTGAGTGGCTTCTCGTAGGAATATAGGGGCAATGTAGATCCTTGTTGCATCATCTCGAACAAACTTGGCTTCAAAGTATTGTTCTAAACCAAAGAGGAAGTTCTTTACTTCTGTAGCATTACGAGTACCATTGTAGGTAGCAAACTTGGGCACTTGGATTGTGCCAAAGTTGGGGGTGTCGATGGAGATTTGTAATCAGCACAGACACCATTTACTTCACGTCTAAGGTCTTGTAACTCAACTTTAGTAAAGGAACGATCACTACATATCTCTCGTTGGATGTCGTTGAGATCACGCTTAAAGGATTGATTGATCTCCCGAAGGGTGGATTTCACCACTCGAGTGACTTCTCCAAATTCCATCTCTACGTTGTCAATTTGGGCAACCTGTTTCTCAAGGGCTGGTTCTATCCTTGAGAAGTTTTTCTCCAACTTTGCAACACGGAACTCCAAGGCCTCCATTAGAGCAGTTTTCGATTTACCGCGCTTTGTGATGTAAGTTTGTTGTTTCTCTTAACCACGGCTTTGCTCCTCCACACAAACTTCGTTGACAGAAGCCATCTTTGGTACTTAATGGTAGCAACCAAGGCTTTGATACCAACTATCATGGGATGAGTTTGTGAATACTTTAAACCCGCGCAACACTAGACAACTTCAAGGGAAAGTTGCTAGTAAGCCTAAAGAGAGAGGGCAAAGTGTAAAGAGAAATTTCATAGGCTTGGAGAAGGAGAGATTGGATTAATTGCTTGAATGCTTGATGATACAAATGAATGAGGCTTGGGGTATTTATAGCCCTTTGTTTTGGATCTAAAAACTTCCTATTCTAGATATTTACAAGGAATATATTGGGAAATATTACATTCTAAAATTATTTATATAAAATATACTGGAGAATATTACATTTTAAAATTGTGTATATAGAATATGCTGGGAAATCTTCTCAGCTCCTTTGGGCCTTTGGTAGTGGGTTTGGACCCCTTTGAAGAATTGGGTCTGCATTTGTCAGCCCGTGACAACCAACAGCGCCATTCATGAGTTGAATTGCATATCTTTGTGTGCTTATTTGTTTTTTTTTTTTTATGTCTAACTCTTTGTATTTTATTGTCTTGTATTTTTTTTCAATTAGGCAGTAATTCTATCAGCAAACTATTCGACAGGCAGACTGCTGAAAAAATTATAGTCCAATAGCTTACTTAGTATTATTGCCTCTAACTCTGCAAAATTCGATACTTTGACTGCAAGTAAATGTCATAGGAGCAAATTAGTTTTGAAAAGTATTAAAATTGTAATTTAGTATTTGGTTTTATATGGTTCATTACACCATTAAAAGGGCAGTAAATAGTAATTTTTTGCTTTAAGGAAAATGAGCCTTCTGAGTCACTAGTGGTATATATAAAAATGCCTAATTTGCTTAATCTATCCAATTTGATCAAAAACTGAACTAATCACTCTCTCTATCTCCTCTGTCCCTAAACCTACTTCAAAACTCACCTTCTTTCGCTCCAAACTCTTTTCAACAACCCAAAGCACACAACTTTCTGTAATTGCCGCAACAACCCCCATTGCCACAACTACTCTAATGGCTGCCACGGTTGTTCTGGTGATGATTGTTGGCAATGGACTAGTGGGAAGGGCGTTGCAAGAAATGGGTGGTGGCCAAGATTTGTTGGTGAAGAGAGGACTCTGTGCCCCTTCATTTTGAAGGGCCTATTTTGGTTTGCACTAGGAATCATGATCTTGATGGTGTTCTTGAATCCACTTTCAAGTCCAGATAGAAGGGTACTTATTCCCAATAATTTTGGATTTATTTTGAGGAATTAAGGTGAAAGATATTAACTTTACTGATAATTAAATCATCATTCATTGCTAGGTAATAAGAAAAATTGAACTAGAGCAGATGAACATCTGTTCACAATTTGTAAATGTTCAGCTACCATTGTAATGAAGAAAAAATAATACTACAAAATGAGGTTCAAATGTTGGTGTGGTGGCTGCATTTTGTGGGCTGACGTTGCTTCTGCATTAGTTGCAATGATTACCATTGACTGCAAGTGTAGTGTCGCTCACAACCTACCATTTGAAATGATTTTCTTTCGAATTGCTGAACTTAAAATGGAAATAATTATGCCTTCTTTGTTTATATTATTGTGCAATACCATTTTGGGCTCTAGTAAGCAGATGTTGACAATCTAGCAAATTTGGTTTCTTTTCCAGAACGGTATGCTGGAACAATGGTTGCAAAGTAAAGGTCTTGGTAATGCTGACCGAGTGCTAGCATATTTTGCTATTTCAAAGCTTAGTGAACCTCCTGTTAATGGTAAGACAGACACCAATTGGGAAGGGTTAACTGTTGCATATGGAAAATGGGCATCTGCGGTAGCTGTAAGATTACATGTTGGAAGGCTTTCTTGCAAGGTAAACTAAACATCTCTCTTTTTTGTCCTTGAAACTATTTTATGCATTCTTTAAGCTGACATGTTTTCTTTCTTGCAACTTTATTTTGTAACTTAATCTTTTGGTTTGATAGGAATTGGGTGAGCATTAGATATTCATCAAAGAATTCAACCATCATGTTTGGGCTCAATATTAGTTAACGTGGGTTCAAACTATCCCAGTCTAATCAAATTAGAAGATTCCTGCAGCCATAAGGCCTCACATCTTGATTGATGACCCTTCTACAGCCCTTCCATGGTAGATGATAGATGGGTCCAATAAATTTTTTTTTTTTCATTTGTGAGAGAAGCCTTTTAATTATTTGGTCAAGATTTTCTTACAAATACATTCGAGAAATTGATCACAAATTTTTAAAAATAATGAGGAAAGATCCAATTCAAAAAAAAATTATAAGTTTTTTTTTACAATAATTATATTTAAATATTTTTTATCTTTTTAATAAAATAATTTTATTGATATAAATAAATTTTATTTATATTTAAATTTTTTAAAATTTAAATTATTTAAATTAATTTGTAAATTAAAAAATTATTATTTATATTTAATTTTATTCTTATTTTTATTTTATTTTTTAAATTTAATTATATATTAATTATTAATTTTACATATATTATAAAAATAAAAAATTATTATTATTATTATTATTAATTTTTATACATATAATAATAAATTTTAAAAATAATGAAATTGAATTTATTTATAGAAAATCATTTTATATATACAAAATATATATTATATATAAAATATTAATATAATATAAAATATATTATATATAATATAATAATTATTTATATTTATAAAAATTCATCATTTTTAAAATATTTTAAAAGGGCCACCGTTGTGGGTAGGAACCACAGAAGAAATAACCCAATGATTTTTCAGCAAGCGAAACTTGTCGTTAATCCTGGCCATGAATCCAAAGGAAAACAGTGTTTCAGGCCAAGAGAGCGGGCACTGGGCGTTTGAGTCAACCGTGCATGTATCTTTTATCAATAATGTTATATAATGGAGGGCAGTGCGGTGGTCATGGGACGAGACGCTTTCTTAGTTTAGGGTCGGCCCACCTATCCACGCAAGCAAGATTTCTAATTCCATCTGAATTTAATCGCGACTGTCCAATCCAGAAATTCCCCCGTGATTTCAACGGCATGTGTTAGTGAGATTCCAAGTCATCGGAAACCCGGGGCTGTAGAAATTTATAAGTTGTAACCAAAAGAAACTGCTGCGGTCACATTGAAATCTACCAGTTGTGCATACTACACGCCCAAGGATTAGTCAAAACTCACGAATAATATTAATGAAAAATTTTTACGATATAATTCTAATTACTGTCAACCACATTTCATAATTCTTATTTGTAAAATCCCTAAGCCAACAGCACTTTAGACCCCAAACTCAAAATTTTTGGAGTCTCAACATATATTGCTCGACAGTTTCTATCCTTTAAAAGAAGTAAAAATAACCAATGTGTTTTGTGTGAAGGGTCAAATGGCCCAAGCATTGAGGAACAGTGACATGTTTTTCAATTGTTCATATCACTCTCTTCAACTTTTCTAATTATTCCCTTCACAAAAGGCAGGTTTCAATGGCTCAAAACAGTGACATGCTCTTCAATTTTAACAAAAAGAGTTAAGGTGCAAGAAATTGAAATTGCAAAACAATTTAATCTATTAAAAAGTTCAAGTAAAAATTTAAGAAATAAATCAATAGAAAGAAATACATTTTCAATGTATCGGCAAGTTTCATTGTTATATAGGAGTTGTCCTACTAGAAGTATCCACATAGTCCAACATGAACGACATATACAAAGGTGACATATTGTATAAGAAACTTGAACAATTCTCTGTACATATTAGAGGCTTTTAATTTCAAAAGAAATACCTAAGTTTGATTAAAGAATCTTACATGTCTCAATGAGATAGTTAGATCCAATTAGGTCACATTAACTAGTTAATTATAAATTAATTATAAATTAAAATATTAAAAAATATAATTTAAATTAGTAATTAAATTTATAATTTATAAATATTACTTAAATTTAAATTTTAATATTAATATTATTATATTAAAAATAAATTAAAATATTTAAATATATAATGATAATAAAATTTAAAATTTATTAATATTAATATTAATATTAATATAAAAAATTATTTAAATTTATTATTATTTATATAATAATTTATTATAAAAAATTAAATAATAATAATAATTTTTCAATTAATAAATATAATAATTCATAATTTTTATTATATATTTTTTACTTTTTTTTTTTAGCACAACTTAAAAAATAGAAAATATATATATTACAACTTTTTCATGCACCGCATATAAATTTAAATTAACATTCATATTTTGTCAGCATTAAAAAAATTATTTTTAAAAAAATTAATTTTTTATTAATTAAATTAAATTAAATTAATTATTAAATTATATTATTTATTATAATATTAATATAAAAAAATTATATAAAATAAAAAATAAAACATATCTTTGAAGTAAAAGTGTCCGAGAAGAAAAGTCTGCCAAAAAGGAGAAAAAAGAAAAGTCTTTCAAAAGGAAAAATCTGTTTTGCTGTACTAAAAAAGGCGAAAAAGATAAAATAAAATAATGACAACGTCTTGCTATTCTTTTGGAAAGATTTCACCTTTTCCTTTTGTTTTCAGTTCTGGTAAGTAGGCTAATGTCCCTTTTATTCTCACTGTGCAAGCCAAATCCTAATTTGTTTTCTTCACCTTAACTGGTCTGCATTAAGTGATGATGATCTGTGCTTTTTATTTGTCGTAGGTCTGATTGTGTGGACTGGTTTCTGCAACTGTTTCTGAGGAAGTTCAAGCTAATTTCTCCAGTTTTGATGGACGTTGAAGTGAAAGACCAAGCAGGCGGCATCGTGAAATTGCTGGCAGAGACAAGAACAGCTAGTGGAGAAGAAGTGGCTATAACTATCTCAAATGTTGAAGTTGACCCAGAAGCTGATAAAAAAGCCCAGCACTCAAAAGGGTCTCCATCAAATGATCCTGGAGGCCTAAAAGAATCAGGTCCTGCTGTGTTTACAAAATCACCTGACCCCCTGAACATCCTTCCCACCAATGAAGACAACTTTGGTACCAGTGGACCACCTGTGAGGTCAGTGGACCAAAAGCTCCATTCATTCCTGCAAGAACACGCTGCCATAGGAGGCTCTCCTGCTAATGAGTCTATCTCTAGTATTGGGACAAACTCTCCAACTCCAAAAACGCCTCCCATGTCACTTCCAAGAGAACCGGAAGAAGATTATGATGAAGAGGAAATTAATATGAAAGTTGAATTGAAAAAAGAGGGGTGTAAAAGTAAGAGTCCATTTATTGATAGAGTGGGTTGCGGCTCTGGGAATGTTGGGTTGCTTCATTGCAAGCTTAACTGTTAAGGAATTGAGAAAGATTGCGATGTGGGACTTGCAGTTTTGGAAGTGGGGTTTGCTTTTGAATGTGATTTTCTGTGGCATGTTGGTGACAAACTGGTTACTGCAGATTGTTGTTTTCCTGAATAGGAGAAACTTCATGCAAAGGATGAAGTATCTTCCATTTGTTCACCGTCTGCAGAGGAGCCTTCAGGTGTTCATTTGGTTATGTTTGGTTCTCCTTTCTTGGGCTTCTTTATTCATTCGTGGCGTTGAACGAACCAAGACTTCCAAATGGATTTCAGATGTAGTGACATGGACGCTTATTTCAGCTCTTGTTGGGTCATTTTTATGGCTGCTAAAAACTTTATTGCTAGAGATTTTAGAAAGTAAATTCCGGGTTGACACATTTTTTGACAGAATTAAAGAATCACTCTTTAATGGGTATTTTCTGTATATGCTTTCAGGGCCTCCGTGTATGCAGGAGCCTGAAAGATCTGTTTCATATTGCATGTGCTTCCCAATTGCTAAAGATATAAAGAACGGGGGAGTGATTGACATTGATAAGCTTTGCAAGATGAAGAAAGAAGATGTTTCTGGTTGGACCCTGAAGGTTTGGGTTGATCACATCATAAGCACTGGGCCAGTTTGGTATGATGAAAGTGATGATGGGGAAGGGATTAGAAGTAATAAGAAAAGAACCACTACCAGTGAACGGGAAGCACGCGTTGTTGGTTATCGCATTTTCAAGAATGTTGCTAAGCTTGGTTATAAGTGAGAATATTTTTATCGTGATGCTGATCATGACATCTTTATCTTATGTTCCCCTCTTTCTGGTTTTACCCTTAACATGTTCTCCTTACATAATAGGTACATCGAAGAGGAAGATCTCCTAAGGTTCATGAACAAAGAAAAAGTAGATCTTTTTTTCCCTCTGTTGGATGGATGTGAGACTCAAAAGATTGAAAAAACGGCTATGGAAAACTGGGTGGTATGTGTATGTGTGTCTTTTTTTTTCTTCTCTTCAAATGTAGAGCCATGAATGACCCTTTTGTTGATTAAACTTTAATCTCTTTGCTCCATATAACTGGAACATATTACATATATGTTTTTTAGCTACTAAGTTACTCTTTTCTCATATTGCAGCATAAGCTGTGCAAATATGAGATAAGAATTTTGATGCCTTCTAAGTTTACCAATTTGTTACATAAATTCAGCCTGGCTCAAATAACTTGCATGAAATATTAAAGTAACCTCTTGTCCCATTCTGTCTCACCCCACTCTTTCTTCTTAGCACTGCAAAAAACCTCAAAGACAAAGCCAAAGCCAGAAATGCAAATCCCCAACACTGACCAAATCCCGTCCAGCGCACTGCCTTGCTTTGCAATGATAGAGAGCAAGGATGATAGCAAAATTATTCTCAGCTGACAGGGGCCTTGGTACTGTAAGGTGGATGTTTTAGGAGTGAAAGATGGGAGGTCAGAGAAGCCTCAGGGCAGTAGTGTTTAAGACAGTCCTACAGCTACATTTTGGCACTCTTACCTGAGGTTCTTAGTCATCCTTGAGTGTTCTTGAACTCCTCGAATGAAATGGCTGTTTTCTCTGTACATGGGCCTAAGATAATCCTGGCTTCTCCAGCATTGGTTCCTATTTGCATAGTAGCAAAGATAAATACAGTATTTGTTAAGCGCAATATATTTGGTGTGTTGTGTGATAAACTTGTTGAACTCTTGAAAACATACAATTGAGGCAAATTGAAATTCACTGTTTTTTTTTCTATCAACAACAATGGCAATAACAAAGCCTTAATCCCAAATTGTTTTTCATTCAAAATCAGAGACCTCTGTATGGGAACACCTGGTTTCCTTGCAACTATGTGAGAGATTCTGTCAATTTTTACAGGTGAAAGTTTATCAGGGTTGGAAAGCACTTTCATTTACTTTGAATGACACCAGAAGAGCCATTGCACAGTTGAACAGACTTCTGTCAGGAATCTTGGTTGTTGTTAGTGTTATTATTTGGCTGCTTTTGATGGAGATTACAACCTCAGAAACAATTGCCATATTCTTGACTGCAGCAGCTTTTGCTTTTAGTAACATCTTCAAGAACATAGTTGAAGCTGCAGTATATATATTTGGTGTCCATCCATTTGATGTTGGTGATTGCTGCGTTGTTGATGGCATTCCTGTAAGTGTGGAACAGTGCTTTCTTGTTTCCTTTTTGTCCAAGGAATGAATCTTCCTTAATCATGTTCAATTTTGAACTTGACAGCTAATGGTAGAAGAAATCAACATCTCAACAACAGTTTTCTTGAAATCTGACAATGAAAAGATCTATTATCCGAATTCAGTTTTGGCTACAAAGCCCATTAGTAATTATTACAGAAGCCCTGATATGGGCGAGTCTCTGGAATTCTCAATCCCTTTTGCAACACCACTGGAGAAAATTGGTGTGCTGAAAGAAAAAATTAAGAAGTAAGTTGATTGTAGTTGTATTCTCCCTTGCTCTAGATTTCTTGGAACATGCAATTTTCTTAATTTGATAGTCTGACTCACAAACATCATTGCATCCAAATATTTTTGAAAGCAACTTTTCATACTTCTTTGTTGCAGAGTAATTTGGGCAACCTGATACTAAGTCTGTTTGTGTAGCTAGCGGGGATGCTTTTACTAAGGCAAATGAACCTATCAATGCTTGTCTCAGGTCTTCTTATAACATCCTATTTATAATCTTGCTTTCGTATTGCTGACATTCCTTTATTTGTGCAGGTACCTGGAGAAGAATTTCCAGCACTGGCGTTCTAATCCCAGTTTTGTGATAAAAGAAACCGAAAATGAGAATAAGTTGAAGATTACTCTCCATTGCCTTCATACGATGAATTTCCAAGATCTTGGTGAAAAGAACAGGCAGAGGTCTGAGCTGGTCATTGAGATGAAGAAAATTTTTGAAGAGCTAGATATACAATGCTCAATGGCAAAACAAGAGCTATGATTGTCTGTGAGTTCCTGCCCTTTCGTTCTTACCTTGCTTTGATATTACCAAGGGTACAACATCAACACGATGCTCTGCTGAGCTTCAATTTGCCGCCCTATATTTGGAAGAAGCATGGAAATGCATTGGAATCTCAGCTTATTTTCTGTTCCATAATGGGAATTTTGAAATGGTATCATTCTTAATGTTAAGGTCTAGTATTTGTTGAGGAAGAACGTTTGTGATTGCACGTTACTATGGAATCATCAATGCATTTTACTATCATAAAAAGTACATGGAAAATTTGTTGAGATTTTAAGTGTAATTACATGTATTGTATAGTCAAGTAATCTCACATTAGAAGTGAGGGTTGACATTTGATGTTAAGTTTACAAGTTTTTTTTATTTTTTTTAAATTATACTTAGATTCATTTTTAAATAAACTTGATGCATAAGAGATTCACACTTGAATGACACATAAATTTACTAAATAATCATCGATCTATTTAGGAAAATATTTTGTTACTTAGTTGGACTTAAGACATTGGGTTTTCACATGCGTAGTAAATTTTTTGGTGGTCTGAGTGTGCAGCTGTTCTGACTCACAGGACAGTAGGGAACGTTTGCTTTTGGATTTGGAGAAATTTGGCCTAAGGTAGACAACCATGTTCTTTACTTTTTTGTGTTTCCATCTTTATACAGTTTCTTGTTTCCATAAAAAGTGGGGGTCATTCATCCATTTCATGATATAAACTGTTTTCTGCATTGGAAGCTAAACACGAAGTAAAATTCTTATTTAGTCTTGTGCTGCCACCTTTGATTCTTCAGAAAAAAAGACAAAAAAATTAGTCTCAATTGATGTACAAGCTGACTAGAGTCCAAAAAATTACAAATTAAAACTAGTGTTATACCTTTACCATTATTATATTTTTTTAAAAATGTTACTATGAATTATATCATAAATTATAATTATTATTTTATTATAAATAATGTAATAATTATATATTATATATTCAAATAAATGTTAGTCTTATTTTATTTGATTAAATTATTAGTATTTTTTTTTCTTTTTTTATAACTTTGTTAAGAAAAAAAAATATAAATATAAGATCTTTTTTAATGAAATCAAAGAGAAAAAAAAAAAATTTAAATTTTGAGTAATTTTTTTTTCTTTTTCAACAAATATAAAAGTGAATTTTGAAGGTAATTTTATTTTTTATTTTTTTTATAGAAAACCAAAATAAAAAAACAGAATTGGGAGAAAGATGAAATATACAATTCAATTAAATCTAAAATTTCTTTATTTCACTTCATAATTGAATGTACAAGCTAAATTATACATGTTTTTATTTATTTTAATTTTTTGGTTTTCCTTAACATGAATCTTAAAAAATTTATATATTTTATAATTTTTTTTATACGAAGGAAAGACTTTTCAAATTTAATAAACTTGACCTCGTAGAGAATATACTTGAACATTGAGCATAATTCACCAAACAAAAATCAAAGTAAATGCAAAACAACAAATGAAGATTTTGCATTAACTCACTTTACTCACACTTACAAACACTGTGTGTTCCAATTATGGAATAGAATGAATTAATAAGTTGGCCAAAGATAGTTATCATGATTTGGCTGAGTCGGACCATTGCCAAGTCATACATAAATCCACTTAAAAAAATTATTCTTAAATTTTTATAAATTTTTACAAATAAGTTCTTAATTTTTTTAAAATTTTCATTTAAATTATATATTTTTTAAATTTATTACAAATCAATTATTAATATACTAAGAATTTTTCAGTTTATTAGAAATATACATAAATATGGCTAGCTTAAAATGTACGATATTTGTGATTTTTATTTTTTTTTTTATTTTTGTAAAAAAATAATATATATAAGTAAAAAATGATAAAATATACACACAACCATTAAAAAATAAAAAAAATTCACATTATATAAAATTTGTTGCACATTTTTATTGGTATGTTAAGCATGGAATTCATTTTCATGAAAAAAAAAAAAAAGATCAAAAGACATGTAGGATTAGTGCAAGCCTAAGCTCACCACATCAACTCATTCCTCTGTTCCTTTTGCATCAATTTTGTCATGTCTAGGCAAATGAACACTTAGTTTATTGGAGATGAACATTAGAGGTGAATCTCTTAAGAGTCGTTATTTTTCAGAGGTATGATGTTTTTTACCATCAATATCTAATAATAATTTTTGTTAGACATGTAAAATCGGTCATGTAATGTCAAGGTATGATATTTTTGTTTTTTTCTTAATTCATTTCTTTTGTGTCATATTAATAGATATATATTCATTTATTTTTTTATATCATATTATACTTAAAAAATTGAATAAAGAGTTTAACACAATCCATAAATTCAAATACTTTGAACATTGTTGTGTTGTCTGTCAATTGTACCTAAATATTGTTATACTTAAATTTTTTCTTTTAATTTTCATCATGTTTGATATGATCATTAAAAAATAAATGAAGATTATTTTTTTTTTTTTTTAAAAAATAAACAAATCTATAAATAAGTAAATATATAAAAAAAATATATAATTTAAGTGGAAGTTCAATTTTTTTTTATTTTTAAATATTTAAACTTTAGATTTAAAATAACAAATTATAAAAACGAAATTTTTTGATTTTAAAAAAATAAAATATAAATGAAATATTTTTACATCAAATTTTATTAATAAAATATAAATTTTAATTAAAATTATTTAAATTTATCACTATTTTATTTTTTGTCAATTATTTCTATATCAAATTTTTTTAATAGGTTAATTATTTTTAAATTATATAAATTAATATATAAATTTTTGTTGACATTAGTTGTTTCACATGATAAAAATTTTTATAAGATTATATTAATATTTAATAATATAATAAAAAAAAGTAAAAATAAGTCTAAAATAAGCTATATTGTCTTGGGCTTAGACCGAGTAATGTCCATGCCTAGGCTCACAAGGCCGAAGGTTCTTAAGCTAGCCCAAGTCCTAGTGATAGGCTGAACTTGACACAGCTTGATACTGTTTATTTGTAGCCCACGGGCTGCTGACCCATTTGTCGCATCTAATTCTTGCTCATGTGATGTAAGAAATACGTGAAGAAGAAGAAATATAAAGATTGGCCCCTACCTAATTATTTGGTGACTTACAACAACAATAGTGTAGTCAATGTATTTTGTGTGAAGGGTCAAGTGGCCCAAACATTAAGGATATTTGATTGGATGTTGGGGAAGGACTACCAATCAAATTTGATTGTGTCCAACTTCATTTTCTAAGGTTTGTGCCATGCTCGAAACAATGATGAGGCTCTTCGTTGGGAGAGAGGGGTGTAAGCCAAATATGGTGATTTTTCAACAAATAGAACAAAAAATTAATTAACCAATTAACTAGTCAATAACTAATTGGTAGTGGAAACAGAGTTTCCGAGGTTATCTCTGTTATTTTTATTCTTTGGGAGACAGAAATATAAGCAATAATGCCGAAATTTCTATTTCTGTCTTTTTCGTTTGACTCTTTTTATTGTTATTTTTAACGAAGAAGAGTGAATATTGACAGTAATCAAGGATAGATTGATTGCGTCTTTGGACATTCTCCGCTCCTGTCTTTAGCTTCTGTCTTCTGACTCTCCGGCGGATAACAAACCAGAACGACATTGAATATTGACACAAATCATAAGTGAACATGACCACGGAAAACCCAGAAGGTGTGGCTGGGGCACTGCCATCTTCATCATCTGTAAGCCCAAAAGTTCTCCTTTTTGTTGTTGTTTTTTTTTTTTTTTTTTTTTTTTCTCTTTTTCCCTTTGTCTTCATCTCTATTGTTTATGTCTTTTGTTATGTATGTATGTATCTATATATATATATATATATATATATATCAATGCATGTCTCGATCTTAAGAAGTTATTTACTTTTTTTCTTGGTGGATGTTATACGGATGCAGTTATGGAGTTTGCAGAGAGATTTGCCTTTTATGGCTTGTTGGGTAACCTTATGATATACTTAACAGCTGTTCTTGGGAAGGCGACCGCTACAGCTGCCAAGGATGTGAATACTTGGGTTGGCGTCTCTGCCATCTTGCCCTTATGCGGAGCCTTCCTTGCTGACGCCTTCTTCGGCCGCTTCAAGACAATGCTAGTTTCTTGTATCATATATTTCTTGGCAAGTTCACAATTCTCATCAGACCATTGTTTTCCTCTTAGAAAATTAGTATTGTTTTGGAGAAAAGGAAAAAAAAACTGCATCTTTCTGTACTCATCAAGAGCAACATTAATTTGATGGGGAATAATGGCTTACTCCTCTTACAAACCATGCTTACATGGGTGTTAATACAACAATTTGTGATGAATTGGTAGTTTAGTAACTCATGAATCCCTTATTATTGTATGTTATTGACTGAGATTTTGTTGATTTTTAAATTTGAACATTAAGAAGAGGACAAATTTATGTTATACCATTTATCCCATGGGAATGATATTGCTGACATTGGTAGAAATTTTTGTGGCAGGGAATGGTATTGCTGACTTTATCAGTGTCTGTAGTACCTTTGAATCAACGTGAAGTAGTTTTCTTTATTGGACTGTAGGTGTTATCCATTGGTGGAGGAGGGTTTAGGCCATGCATGCAACCATTTGTGGCAGACCAATTTGATGAAAGGAAGCCGGAAGAGGTTGAAGACAAGAACTCATTCTTCAACTGGTGGTATGTCGCAATCATGGGAGGCATGTTTTTCTCAACAGTGGTGGTCATTACAAGTATATTCATCCTTTATAGTAAGATTATTGACTACTTCTAAGTTTTCTGCAACTAACAATGCACGGGCTTAAGCAAGAAGAACATGCAAGTGAATGCACTTGAGGGTGTTTAACATTCACGGAATTTAAGGGTTCAAATTTTTAATTTGGTGCACTGTGAATTAGATACCTAACCATTTGATTTGTTGTCCCTTGACAAGAATATTTGCTTCACGATGATTCAGTTCTCAAAACCAAGAACATGATTGAAGAAAGCCAAAAGACTAGAATGATTACATTTCTACTCCAATTTAAGGCACTCGACTATACCCTTGTGTGCATTCATTGGACTTGAAAGGAATATTAAAAATATCAATATGTTTGGAGTAATAGTAATTGTAGGTTTTCAAAGGAAAGATTGTTTTTATGTCTTCTGTTTATCCTTGGGACTCCATTTTTTAAGGACTGAATATGCCAGTTCAAATTTCAATTAGGTTCCTCTGAATTTGGATTAGTGTTTGCCATGATGACCTTTGTATTAATTTTCCCACTTAGAGCACCTTGTATGTTTCCTTTTTTGTCTGTATGGGAATACTTTTTCTGAGGGTCTGTTAAATTCTGTCTCTTGGATTTTCTGGGGTAATGAATTTAGATTTTTGCTACAAGTATTGGCTCCTGGAAGAGAGGTGTCTGAAGCAATTTAACCATCTCCTTGATTTAGGCTTCCAGCTTATGCATGTTTGCCCAGTCAATGTCCTTTGCAGGGTCTTGAGTTATATGCTTTCAGCAGAGGCACTTTGCAGGAACTTTTGACCTTAAGTTGCTTGTTTTTATGTTGGTTAGAGTAAGGTCTTCTCAATGTTTAAAGGCCATTTGAATTATTAGGTAGTACTGTTGTCCAGCTGTATCCATTTGCACTAAGAAAATGTGGTTGTCTTCACTTGACCACTTACTAGACAGTAAACACCAGCTTACATTCCTTGCACCCTTATTCTAGTGACTACTTTTAAAAAATATTTGGATAATCAGTTGATTGGAATGAAAGATATGTATGCTAGTGTTCAAATTGACATTTGGACCACATCATTGTGACCAGTTTTGATCTTTCAGATAATTTGAGCGTCTCCAACAATTGTAGCATTACATTCAGGAAAGATGGCTAAGTGGAAATCTAGTTGAATCATTGCTTCATTAATCTCCTACTTTTCTCTTGCTCTGTTTGCCATATAGATGGGCAGATACTATGATTACCATATGTCAGTCCTTCCATCATATTTACCTGAGCACAAACACACATGGCTGTGTTACTCCACCAACAAACAGAAGAAAACTTCCCACAGATCAAAATTGAAGCATGAAACAAAGGTTTTGAAGTATCTAAGACCCCTCATATAGTCATAGTTAGACATTTGGAAGAACCCTGATTCAATGCGAGAGATAAGTAGCCTAAACCAATCAAACATTTAAATTTCAACATTTTGCATCTTTTTCCTTTATGTTAGCCATGTGTCAGCTATTGTGCATAGACTCTGTCTCCTAGGTTTGATAAAAAGCCAACATGCACACCAAAATTAGAGGTCTTGCAAGAAATTAATATCAAAAACAGGCCATCTGGATGTCAGGCTCACATGATTATGAGCTAGTATATTAACAGAGTACATCATACTACCATGAATGATCGTGATTAGAATTTTGATTGTTTGTGATTCCAATCCAATTCAAAAGTCCAGATGTATATAGTGTTGAAAGGTTCATATTCCTGATTCCAGTTATTACTTGTTTAGGATAATGTTGGATGGGCGGCAACAATGGCTTTTGCACTAATACTATTTGTGATGGGAAACAAGAGGGACAAGATCCAGGGGGCAATGGGAAGCCCTTTCACCATGGTGGCACATATGCTTGTTGCGGCTTTCCAGAAGTGGGACATTAACACCAGAGATCATAACCTTGATGGATGGGATATATGTTATGAAGAGATTGGAGGAGCTCCTGCCAAGGATAGAGGGTATTTTGCTCGTACTAAGCAATTCAGGTAATTTCAAATCAGAATCCATGTTCAGTGTTTTGTTTTTGGGTGTAATACTATAGCTCCATGGTGGTGGCATATAGGTCAATGAGCGTTAAAAGGGTAGTGTTAACACAACATCAATCTCAACTCACAAATGATGTAAGAACATACAGAATTGGTCTTTGGGTGCCTGAGGTGGATTCTCTTCCCTGGGATATAAGAGAAATGGACTCTTTCACCAATCTTATGTTTGGATTCTGAGTACGCAAGTTTTTAGCAGTCTGGTGTTTTAGCTTGGGTCACATATGTATTTGTAGGGATAGTAGCTAATCCAATGGTGATAAATGTAACCAGTAATTTTATTATCCAAATCAATTTGCTACATATTATAACTTTTGTGCAACAAATGGCAATGTGCATAACATAGTTTCTAATATTTCATCGGATATAGCCAAATTTTCACCCCAACCCAAAAAAACATGCAGGTTCCTGGACAAGACAATGATCATCGGTGCAGTTGATGCTTCTAGGAACACTAGAAATCCTTGGCGTCTGTGCTCACTGAGCCACGTTGAAGAAGTGAAGCTTTTCATCCACCTTATTCCCATATGGTTATCCTCCTTAATATTCACTAATGTAAATTGCATGTTCTCAACCTTTTTCATTAAACAAGGGGGTACAATGGTCAGGTCGATTGGCCCCCTTCACTTTCCTCAATGAGGACTTCAATGCCTTGTAGTCATTCTAATCATCATTACTATCCCGATTTATGACAAAGTTTGCATCCCCACAGTAAAAAAGTTTAACTGGGCATCATTCTGGTATAACTATACTGCAAAGGATAGGCATTGGATGATGTCTATCTGTGCTCCAGATGGTAGTGGCTGCACTTGTAGAGACAGAAAGAGTGAGCACTGCAAAGGAGTATGGCCTACTGGGCATGCCTAAAGCAATAATACCAATAAGCGTTTAGTGGTTATTACCACGGTACGTCATAGGTGCAGCAGCAGATGGTTCCACCCTTGTAGGGCTGCCACAATTGTTCTATGATGAAATGCCAAAAGCGCTGAGAAGCTGGGGAGGTGCATGCTATTTGAGTTCAATAGGAGTTGGCAGCTTTCTCAACAGTGCTATAATACCTGTAGTCCAGACAATTAGCTCAAGATGTGGAAGTCGTTGGCTCGGCGACAATTTTAATCGTGCCCATCTGGATTACTTTTATTGGTTGATGGCAGCATTAGGCACTCTGAACTTGTGTGTCTATTTGCTGATTGCTAGGAATTTTTCTTATAGAAAAGTTAAAGGTGATGAAGAAAATGATGAGAATGGGGTGCAATGACATTCGTGGGACGTTGAAGGGATGTTGTGAGACTATGCAATCTTATCGGTAAGGTCAGACATATCCATACACTTACAAAGATTGTCCGAGTCTTCAAAGCTTGTTCCTAAAACTACACTTAGAAATGGAAGTTCATATTATTTGGGGGTATAGTCTTGAATGAACTGTACCTTCATTTAATGTAGTGATATATTTAAGTCTTTGTAAGTATGAAATTCATAATGACTGTCTCCTTCTTTGATCTTTGCAAGTTCACTCCTTAAAATTTGTATTATGCATATATTGTTAATTAGTTTTTTTTTTTTGTCAGTTAATTGGCTCAAATTATGCCCTGAATATGAGACTTTTAGTATTAAATAAGATTTTAGTACTAGTAATTTAGCTCATTAATCATTTTTCTTCTTGCTTTGTAGGCTAATTTGATTTTATTTCCTCAAATTTGTGCTATTCTTTGTATTTTTGAATTTCAAAAGAGAAATGGCAACAGATAGCATGGACACTTGTGTGTTGAGTGTAGTTAAGTACTTGGCTTCATTCCTTTTGTAACAAAAGGAAAAAAACAAAATTGAAATAGAAAAATAAAAATTTAAGGTATCGGTCATGCCTTGTACTAATTGCTAATGTAAATACATAATATGAATTGCATATGAAGTAATTGAAATTTTGTTACCATATATATTTTTCAATTTTTTTATATTAATTTATATCAAAACTATAAAAGTATATCATTTGTACTATGTATAGTTTATTATTAATTATATATTATTATTAGAACAAAAAAAATATATTTTTATTATGTAACTTATGGTGTAATGGACTTTTTAATGGACCAAAAGATAGTATCAAATCATTTGCATGCCCTTCTTAATTCATATTTTTATTTTGACACAAGATGTATATGTTAAATAAGTATTTCAAGGTGTAAAATTTTTGGACTTGATGAATTACTATAAAATTTTCCAAAGGATTAGTTGAGGCACAAAAGGAATTAAAATCTTTATTATTATTATTATTATTATTATAATTAGTTTTTAAGGCTAGTAAGCTTATTGAAATTCTAAATTCAAAAAAATTCGGTTCATTATGACTCTTAATTCTATAACTCTTAGTCTTAAAGATATATATACTCATCCTATCATCGTGTCATATTGTACCTAATGTTAATTAATTAGTTGCCTTTATGATTGATTAATTTTTCCCTTTTCATGTTCTTTCCCTATTCAATTTATGTAGTATTGTTGAAGTAAGTAGTTGAGCTTGTTTGCCACTTTTCTTTTATTTGGTTTCTATTCATGAGTTTCAAAACTAGATTGAAATTATATATTTTGCCTTTTCATTGGTACAAACTCATATTTTTCTAATCTCATGAGCAATTTAACTTGTTAATTTCTCTTTTTTTTTTTTTTATTTATCTGACAGAATTTATAGATTTGAAGAAATTAAAAATTTTAGATTTGAGTGACAACAATCTTAATGGATCTTTCAGCCACAAGATAGTTATTGACATTTCTTTAATGCTTAAATTTAGGTATTATATCTCTCATATCATGGTAAATGATAGAGATTATATCACATCATATTTTTTGCAGCTTTATGTGAATTGAAGAACCTCCAAGTGTTGGCTCTTGGCTCTAATAATTTAAATGGAATTATTCCACCTTGTCTTGGTAATTTGACATTCCTTAAAATCCTAGACTTGTCATCTAATAGGCTTAAAGGGGATATCACATCCTTTCAAATTTTTAACCTCAAAGGCCTCAAGCTTATTGATCTCACAGATAATCTTCTTGAAGGTCTATTCTCTTTTTACTTAATTGCCAACTTCACAAACCTTAAAAGATTGATGTTATCAAACCTTGAGGTTAAAACTCAGTATTTACAAGATTGGCTACCTACATTTCAGCTCAAGGCTCTTGTGCTATCAAAATGCAAATTTTATAATATTCCTCAGTTTCTTGCTCACCAAACTGAATTAAGAGCCATGGATTTCTCTCATAATAACCTAAATGGCACCTTCCCTAACTGGTTGATTGAAAACAATATGAAATTGGAGTTCCTAAGTCTTAGAAATAACTCCTTCATAGGTCAGTTCCATTTATCCTCCAACTCTAGCTATGTGATGCACACCATAGATATATTAGACAATTACCTCCATGGGGAACTTCAACCAGATCTTGGTGATTTGTTTCCTAAAGCATGAGAACTAAATCTTTTCGCAAATGCCTTCAAAGGTCACATCCCATTCTCAATTGGTTACATGTCAGAGCTGTAATATTTAGATCTATCCAATAACATGTTGTTAGGAGAAATTGCGACTACTTTGGTAAGACTAGCAAATTTCTCTAATTTGGCAATTTTGGTAGCTTCAAACAACACATTACATGGCCAAATACCAAATTCCATTAATATGACTTCATTAAGCATATTGCATCTTAGTGGAAATCAGATTACGAGCAATCTATTGAGTTGGATCTCACACTATCCAGACTTAGGTAGCTTAGATATCAGTGGCAACCACATAACAGGTGAGATTCCTCCCTCAATTGGCAATTTTTAGGATGTAGTTTTACTAAAAACATGGTAGGTAATGAACTTGAAGGTAGAATCCCATGTGAACTGGCCAGGCTTGACTTAAGTTATTTGGACCTTTCGCATAACTTTCTTTCAGGCCCTATTCCATCTTGCTTCAATTTGTCATTTTTACTGCATTTCAATCTGGAAGGAAATAGACTCATTGGCTCAATTCTAGAATCATTGTTCAATTTTTCTAGGCTTTTGACATTGAACATTAGAGATAATCTTCTGTCTGGTCGCATTCCATCCTCGGTTGGTGCTTTATTGAATTTAAGGGTTCTTCTTCTCAGCTGAAATTCTTTGGGAGGTTTGATCCCAGATCAAATGTGTCAATTGAATGAACTTGGCATCTTGTATCTCTCTAATAACTTGTTTTTTGGACCCATACCTCGTTGTTTTAGTAACATCTCTTTTGGGAAGTTAACTTTATCTGAGTTTGCATACCAATCATTTTATGGTTATGATAATGAAGGAATCACTATTGTTGAGATTGGGGCCAATCTCTTGTATGGCTTCCCCTTATTTTTTGGCTTGAATTTTATGCATGGGAAACGAGAGCAAATTGGGTTTATGACAAAAACAAGGCTCAATATATACAAAGGTATAGTTCTTGAATTGATGTCTGGATTAGATTTATCTTGCAACAAGCTAACAGAGGAAATACCAGTAGAGTTCGGAACATTAAGTTCAATACATGCATTGAACTTGTCTCATAATTAGTTGACAAGCTTTATTCTGATAACTTTTGCAAACCTTGCACAAATAGAGAGCCTAGACCTTTCCCATAACAAACTAAGTGGAGAAATTCCATCGAAACTAATTGGTCTTAATTATTTATCATACTTTAGTGTGGCATATAGCACCTTATCTGGAAGGCTTCCAAACATGGATTAGCAGTTTCAGACATTTGACAGCAAAAGCTATGAAGGAAATGCATTTCTTTGTGGACGTCTATTAAAGAGTTGCAATGTCATTCCTGACTGACCACAATTGGCACCATCCAATACTAATGCGAGTGAAGAAAAGTGGTATGACATTGATCCTATGTCCTTCATTGCAAGTTTCATGGCAAGCTATCTTGTATTCCTGGTGGCCTTTGCATCAGTACTTTATATCAACCCTGGCTAGCGACGGAGGTTGTTCTTGTCTATTGAGAATCTCGTAGACAAATGCTATTTCCTAGTTTTCTACATTGTTCCCAAATTATTTGCTACATTATATAGGTAACCATGTCGTGTGTCTTTCTATTGGACATGTACTTCTTTAATGCACATTTTTCTTCTCTTTGTTGCTTGTCATGTTTTTATGAATACAAAATAAGAGTTTAACTCTAAACACATGTAAAAATGGATAACATGGTCCAATCTGTCTACGTGTATTATTTTCAACTGGTTGGAATGCCAGATGAGGATTCCCTTGTTGTTTTAGCTAGATATTAGCTTTTAAATCATGATTGTAGGTTGGTTTTGTTTATAATGTTAACAAACGTTTTGTTGTGAATAAAACACATCATGATATTATTTATATTGATTGTTTGGACCCTATTATCAGCTCTTTCTAGTTCCAAGATGAGAGTATGCCATGCCAAAAGGTTTTAAGGGCATTAAATGATGACTTATACGGGATCTAAGATAAGACAATGGTGTTTTATTTTTTCTATCTATCTCATTTTATAGTGCTTCAAAATGTCCTAATAAATCTCCAATCCTTATAAACACAGAGTTGCAATCAAATTTCTGACTCTTTCTTCTTTGGACTAAACTATGTGTGTATTTGCTGTACTGTCCCAACTGTCTAGTGTTTTCCATAATTTTTAATTACTTTGAAGGTCTTCTCACAATTATTTTGTTGTAATTACAAAGTAATGATGCATAAGTACAATGACACCATACTTGTAAACTTTTACCTACTTACAAAGTAGACTAAGTATGCTCAAATTCTGGTTTGATAGTTGAAGGATCCAGCAACCAAGTCGATGTTCAAACCAAATCTATAGTTAGCTTTTTTACTTCCTTAGTTTGTTTTTAGTTTGCACTTTATGGGGTAAGTATGTGATGAGATCCTTCTAATTAGGAAATTATTATTATTAATTATTTTATTTAATATTTGTTTTTTATTATTTCTGAATTAATAAGCGAAACTATATTGTCAAGTCTATATAATTGTAATACCCTACGACTTTTGGAATCAAATAATCAATAATATTATCAGAGCGTTTAGCTTATTGGTGACTGATCCCCTCAAAGAAATCATTGGAGGCCGATCCCCTCGAAGCGATCATTGGAGGCCGATCCCCTCGAAGAGATCAATCCTATCCCTTTTTCTTATTTCAAATCCCCAAATCTTAATCTCTACTCCTAAATCTCCAATTCCCAAACCGTAGGTTTTCAACATTTGGTATTAGAGCATTTAGCTTATTAGATGCTAATCCCCTCGAAGAGATCATTGGAGGCCGATCCCCTTGAAGAGATCAATCTTATTCCTTTTCTTTTTTCAAATCCCAAATCTCAATCCCTACTTCCAAATCCCTAATCACAAAACCCTAGGTTCTTAACATCTGGTATTAGAGTGGCGTTCTTAGGGATCTGGTCCATCCTTCCCTACCAAATAAAAAAAAAAAAGGTTTGTGTCCCTTACTTGCCAACATAAGAAAGACCTAAGTATCACTGATTTGTAGTCTTACACTATGTCTTCGTACAACTCATATGATTTTGACTCTAAATTTTCCAGAGTCAAGCAATCATTATCTCTCATGTAAGAATCTTTTAAGAAGTTCAAACTAATGCATGAATAGATGCAAGAGTCCTTCAAGAGGATTAAACAGATAGTTCTTTCTAAAGCATAAAATCAGTCAAGAGACCATGTTGATGGAGAGCTCACAATGATTTGTCAGACATCCACCATCCTAGAATATTAGAGTTGATTTGAGCAATTGATCAACTGATCCAAAGATTGGTCGAACTTATTCTTGACATTCAACGTAAAGTCAAAACTCGCTACCCACAGACAATGGTAGCTGCTATTTCCTTTGCTCGCCTTTATAAAGAAAGACTAGGCACTAAAATTTATCACCCAATTGTTAAAGAAGCCAACAAACCTACTAATGATGAGAAAGTTAATGAGATAAAGCATGACCTTGTGCAAGGCAAAGATTTTGGTGATGACATTAATTTAGAGCTAAAAGTTGTGAAAGGCCAAGATTTTGGTGATGATATCATCTTAGAGCATGAAATTATAGATGACAAAAATTCTAGTAAACTTATCATACCTTTAACTGAATATTCTAATTTGTCATCCATGGAAATTGATGAATCATTCAAAAAATCCATGGAGATTGTTGAATTTTTCAAGGAAGAACAAGTCATTTGTGGTTGAATTAAATAGAACTAATGAGTTTATGGATGAGAAGCTGACTAAACAACTTATTCCTTCAAAGATGTGTAACAAGTTCAATGTACAAGTCACAGTTGATATTTTATGGCATTTTTCAAAGAAAAATTATTGTGTTAAAAGCAATGCAACATTTAATTATCATATGAGAGAAGTTTCATGGAAGAAAGTGAGATTGAAGAAGATCATTGATCTATGGAAGAATGTCAAACTGAAAGAAATAATTGATGACACAAGCTTTAAGGATAAGGCTAATTTGAACAGTAGGAAAATCATGAGATCTTTCTAATTAAAAAATTATTATTATTAATTATTTTATTTAATATTTATTTTTTATTATTTTATATTTGTAATAATAATTTATTAAGTTTATATAATTGTAATGAGTTTTTAAAATTAAATAATTAATAATATTATTTGAACGTTTAACATATTGAAAACTAATCTCTAAAACAGATCATTGGAGGCCGATACTCTGGAAGCAATCGTTAGAGGCTGATTCCCTTTAAGAGATCAATCTATCTTTATTCTAATTTCAAATCTCCAAATCCCAAATTCCCAAACCCTAGGTTCTTAACAGTATGAAGCCCCATTTCATTCCTTTATTTTTAATAGTTTTGTTGGTAGATTACAGCTGTCCGTGTTTTATGATCAGATTTGATAATCAAATTTCTAGTTTGTATGTTGTAGACCTTTCAAACTTGACAAGTTTAGAGTTTTAGAAGAAACAATGCAACTACAGCCCAGGGAAAGAGTTACTTTAGCGGCTTATTCAACTTGGCCAAGTTGGATCTGTAGAGATGTCCTAGTATTGGTGGTGGGCTTGTACACCTCAAGGGTATTCTTCTCCTCCACGTAAACCTTGTCTTGATAGGGAGGTTTATTAATTTGTTGTACATATGGAATGCCTATTATTTATCTGATTCACACCTGAAATTACAGATTATTTAGTGTTTTTATTGTTGTGTCTCTTGCCTTGCAACAAGCCCTGGCTTGGCTTCCTGATAGAATGAAAAAATGAAGTTTGACTGGGAATGGTTTAGGTTTATAAAGATTCCATCTTGTTAATGGGGCCTTTTATTGTTGGCAGGAGGGCCTTATGAGTGTATTGGTTTTCATAAACCTGTTTTAAAAGGTATTGTTAACAATCGACATTTTTATAAATGTAGATATGTAAATAAAATTTGTCTGTTATAAATCTTGAATTCCTTTTGTAAGACTGGAATTACTCATTTTTAGCAATTCAAGAATGTTATTTGCAGTTTTTTTGCCAAATTGGCCGGCATGACCAAAGAACAAAGTTCACTGGAATGTGATAACAGTTTGCAAGGATTATTGTTACCTCTTTTAAAATATATTGGGATAAGCTTTTGTGAAAACTCTGAATCTCTTGGACATTCTTAAGTCAGAAGTGGTTCTCCTCTGTCAGCTGGCAGAGTACTCATCCAATTTTTGTTCTAAGTTTGACAAACTTGAACGGCTTACAAGTTTCCTGCAGTAAGGTTACAGATTTGGGAATTTCATACTTAAAAGGTATTCTCTTTTCATTTTATTTTGCATCATAAATTATGTTATACTCTCCAATGAATGGTCCATGCTTTGCTCGATGAGTGGACAGAACGTACACATGAAAGATTTTAACACTGCTATAACTGGCATGAGAAGTCTCTTCAATTGTCCATGGTACTAGTATCAATACGATACTTATATTACACATGATACTGATATCTAGATTCCCTTTATTTTATTTTTTTCTTTTTGGCTTCTTCAAGGATCCTGAATTTCTGGCACCCATAAATCTTTGCAGTGAACTGTCCATGGCTATCTGAATCAGTAGTTTGTTATGGTTTGCCCATTATAAAAGGCTTCTTAAACACTTGAACAGATGACTTTAGTCTATTGTTCTGCCTTTCAAGTCTGCATAAGCTTAATCTGCTAAATTTGGTGGGATGCCCTGTTACCGCTGCATGCTTGGAGTCCCTCTCAGGGAAGATTTCTCCCCTACCATGACAGCAAGAGAGAAATCACAAGTAGCATGTCCACAGCATATTAAGATAATGAAAATCAATTCAAATGGCAAGGCTGAAAGCAATTCTAAGTTACACAGCCTAATTCCACCTATTGGTAATCAATCTGTTGGGATAAACGTGAAGAATTCCACAAAAGATGCAAAGAGAACTAGTCCAACAAGGCAATTTAAGGTTATGTAATTGTTCTGCCTCTTGTATGGAGTTGAAACCCTCGACATCTTATGAGAAAGCCAAAGCTTTCCATACTCCAGGCACCTTGACGCTCATATCATTTTGATTCCAATAATTGTTGCAGGGCCTATTTGTCTCAAACTAAGTTTCCAGCTTGTATTAGACAAGACGGCTAACCTATCATCATCAAATGTATGATTCATGCTTTCAATGTTTGTCCTTTTAACTGTCTCTGCTATAAATTCACTATAGAATTATAAGTTTGTCATAGAAATCTTATTTATCTTGTAGTCATTTGATTTATTGTAGGAAAGCTCATTCAATTCATGTGCAGCAAAGGTGCTGGTCAGCAGGATAGAGGATCTACACAATCAAAGATTTTCCATCATCACGAAGCCAAAAGTGAATTCAATAGTCATTGATTCTCCACGGTTATTTTGAAGTCGTATCAGTTTAGAAGTTGTGATGTGGTATGTCATGTCATCTAATAAGCCATACCTGAAACCATGTTCTGTAGAATAGGATGCTTTAATGTAATGTAATGGGTTGCGTGAAAACATTTTTTCTTTCAGCTCTAAAATCACATTGCTAAGTTTATTTTGCTTCTATTTGAGCATCTACATCTTCCTTTGCAGAAACTAGCATCAGGCATTTTTGGGACAGATATCCTTCCTCACAAACAGACACTGTGATTCATCAGGGTGCAGACAGGTCATGGCCTGTACAGTTGCTCAGCTATGGATCTTCTATAGGTAAGAGCTTAGCGGGCAGAAGAGTTGGAGATGTTTGCACCTTAAAGATCATGAAAAGTGGAGTGCTGAAAATATACATTTCTAGGGACAGCTGTTAAGTCATATATTGCTTTACAGGCTCCTCAATGTTGAATGGATGACATTGATGTATTTTTGGAAAATTTTTTGAAATTCTTGTCCTGTTTCATGGATAAATAGGATTGAATTTTTGAGGGAAATTGTAACTTGGAAAATCGAATTTGTGGGCAAGAACCTAGAAAGAACAGTTGCTTTAGTCTCACTGCTACATTGTGATAACGAGCTTTCAACCTGAATGAAGGAATACATTTCCACGTTCTAATTGTTTGAATTTCCATATCTTCATAATATCTCAGTTATTCTGTGAATGCTTTTGTGTTTTGTGATTCATTTGCTGAATGAGATCTATATCATAGCAAAGATAAATGCCCCTTGTGGCTAAAGGAAACCCTTTTGTTGTTCTTCTTTCCCTTCATTACTTGTGTTATCTTTATTATTATAGTTCTTCAATTCTTCTGCTCAACAAAAATAACCACAAAATCTTAATTCTAAATTTTATTGGAATAGTTTATATCAATTTTTTTTTTCTCATTGTGCTATAATTTATACTAAGTTAGGTGTGAAATTTAATTATTTAAAATTCCTTTTAATCAGAGACTAGTAAGTCAATCTATACCTATCTCTCTCTTCCCCTTGCCATCCAAATCACTCATAATTCAACATATCTAACATAAATTAAATGTTGAAAATGATTTGAAATTATTTTACATTAAACAAGGAAAGTATGTATCATTGTCTAAATGTCATTTTATTTTGCATGAAGTATTCATATACTTGATTTTTTGAATGTTGGCAACTTGTCCTCTATCAATTCTTTCTACAATGTCATTTTATGGGGATTTGTAGCTATCTTATGGTTTCTCCAATCCTATTGATCAGTTTGTGCACATGTGTGTATATATAAGCTCGCCAAACTTGTTTCTATGCACATGCTGCTTATCTGCCAACATTCTTTTCCCTTTTTTGTTGCATACATCATAAAGTCAATGAATTGGTTCTATGCAACTTATGAATGCTTAGTTCTTAAATTTTTCTAATTATGTCATTGAATGCAACATCTATCAATATTGTATTTTGGGATGGACCTTAAGCTAGTATATAGGCCTCCAACGTTTACCAGGTTTGGCATAATATTTCTTAAATAAATGTTGAGCTAATTTAGCTTCTAATTCTAGCTTTATCCAAAAGCAAATAAATATCTCAGACACTCATTTTCATGGGCAACTTCAACAAAATATTGGTGGTATTATTTTAAATGTAAAATTATTTAATTTCCTAACAAATGCTTTTAAAGGTGACATTTACTTAATCTCTTGACAAATTCTTTTAAGGGTGACGTTTATTTAATCTCTTGACAAATGCTTTTGAGGGCAACGTTCCATTCTCTATCAGTAATATGCCTTATTTGTTATATTTAGACCTACCCAGCAACAAGAATTGAGGAGAAGTTCCAGACATTTTGGTAACAAATTCCTCTAATTTGGAATAGGTTTTCTTTGCATCTTAAGCCTTTAGTTTTTTCATTTCCTTATTACATTTGATTTTGTTAAAATCCTAAGTGGAAGGTATGAGACTTGAGTCCTACATATGAAGTATGATATTTTAGAATGAAGCTTATATTGAGTTTAGACTCTTACACATGAACAGTTAACTGTTTTCCTAAGGTTCGTAACAAACTTCTTTTGATCTTAATACATAGGTTTTTCATTTTTTGAATAAATTTTCCTCATTGATAATAGGCAACTATTAGTTTTTTTTTTTTTTTTTTGTTTATCAATTAGTTTCAATAGGAAAGTGACCTCAACTCCTTTCAATTCTAGAGACAACTTTAGTATCAAAGACCCATTCATGGATACACATGCAACTAATTAGTCTTAATGACAAATTAATTAATTGACTATGGTATTACAAAATTGACTTCTTTTTTTTCACTTATTTGCTCCCTTATACATCTGTGTGTTAAAAATTAGAATAGTGATTAGAAAAAGAAATTTTGATTTTATTTATACTTGTCGCATGGCAATGGAGTCTCTTACTTCATTAAGTAAATTAGTTTTAGGGTATTGATTTTGGAGGTGAGTAAAGAAATGAAGGACAAAGGTTAGTGTGAGGCTTGTTGTGGGGCAATGACTACAAAGCATGGAGATGGTAGGGAGTTTTTGTGCTTGCAGGATTAAGAAGGTGGAGGAAATTTTTGTGGGTAAGGAATTTTAGGTGGCTTGGAAACAATTAAGGTCAAATCTAGGATTTTTTAAGTTGGATTAGAAGGTTAATTTGGTGAAGGCAAACAAATTTAGGTGGTATTGTTAAGTCAAACTACTTAGACCTCTCTTAAGTGAAAAATTTGTAATCAAGCTTATTGAAATTTGCATCATTACAATGGAGAGACAATGAACTGTGGAAAAATTGGTCCATATCATGAAGACGAAACAATTCATTTTTTTGCTTTCTTCAACATAGCCTTCCTCAATCTGTATCTGTTTATTTGCTATTAGTTGAATGATTCATAATTTGAATGTTTAGACTATATTTTTCTGATCATTAGACATAGAAACTCTTTTCTAACACAAATTAGTGTTCCATATATTTATTTTTTACAATACAATTTATGAGTGATATGAAATTAAATTTATTTATGCATTTGAGTGTTCAAAGTATCTATTCATAAAAACAAACTTGAAACTTAATTTAATTAAAAAAAAAAATTAACTCCACCCTGTTTGTTAATTAAGCCAACTAAATTTCATCATTGTAAAATTTTTTTTAAGTTGATTCTTTTACACCCTTATACAATTATAATTATTTAATGTATATTTTAATTTTTTTAATCTATGAATGTACCTCAACTTAGTTGTGGCTTAATTGCAACACCCCTCTAATGGCTGCATAAAGTCAATTATAGTGCTAGAATGTAGGGCTTTATTAATTACAAAAATTACAAACTAACTTGTTGCCCTCCTTACCATCCATCGCTGATACCACCCATTGCTGCCATCATTAGCACTAACTACTCCCACCGTTTATGGAGTCTTTGCTACCTACTAGGAAGCCTAATTTGATTTCTTTTACAATTTTGTGAAATGACATAGAGAAGTGTGTTGGCTTTAAGGCAATCCTTTGCTTTTGGTTCTATTCATCAATTTAGGGGAAGCATTTTTGTTTTAAGTTGCCAGAATTATAGGAGTTCCAATACGAGATAGTCATATCAATTGGGGGAAAGAGAGACCTGTGAGTATGTGAGAAGATTGCAGAAACCTTAATGATGCCCTAGCCTTATTTAATAAGATAATTCAGCCACGATCTTTGCCTTTCAACAGTAATCTCAGTACAGTGGTCTTTTGTTTGAACAATTGGAATGCTTGGAGGTTGTGCATAATATGTATATCCTAAGCATCATTATCAATTATTTCTGCCATTTGAATGTGATGAAATTAGGTTTCTCCATTTTTGGCAAATTGTTAAAACTTGGTTTTTTCACCTAATGTCATTTTTGTCAACGATAAGCTAGTAGATGAGGCCTTCAATCTCTTCTCCATGATGTTGGATAAGGGTGTTTCACCAACTATTTTTATGTAACAATTACTTGATCCATTGAAAGAAACTACAAGGTTGCTTGATATAATGCTTGGTAGGAATATCATGCTAGATGTAGTAACATATAACACTTTTGTTGTTGCATTTTGCAAAAAATGAGTAATTCAAAAGGCTCAACTGACATGTAAAAGGATGATTCATGATGGAGTAAATCCTGATGTGTGTACTTATAGTACCTTGATGGATGGATATTGTTTGACAAATTAAATTCATAAAGCTAAAAGTGTTTTAAGCGGCATGCTTGGTAAGGGGTGCAAGCTGGATGTGTTTGGTTATAATATCCTAATTAATTGGTACTGCAAGCATAAAAGAATGGATAAGGCAATTAGACTACTTGTCAAAATGTGTCATAAAGAATTGATTCTTGGTATTTTCACTTGCACCTCCCTTATGAAAGGTTTGTGCCTAGTAGGAAGACCTGAGGCTATGAATGAGCATTTCAAAGAGATGTGTTTTAAGAGTCACATTGCAAATTTAATGACTTTCTTAACTTTAATAAATGGCTTTTGTAAACATGGTCATCTTGTTGAGGTAATGAAACTATTCAAAGTGATGTAAGAGATAGGATTAGATCCTAATACTGTGGTTTATAATAGCCTTATAGATGTTATGTGTAATGTTGGCGGGTTCAGGATGGCAAGAGGCCTCTTTTGCAATCTTTTTAGCAAACAATTACTGCTTGATGTTTAGATTTCTACCATTATGATCAAGGGATATTGTAAAGAAGGGATGTCAAATAAAGCATATGATTCATCTAGAAAAATGGAAGATTATGGTTGTTTACCTAATAGTTGCTTTTATAATGTAATGATCAAAGGGTTTCTTCAAAATAATGACTCATCCAATGCCATGGAACTTTTGACAAAAATGGTTTTTAAAGGGTTCTCTTTTGACTCCTTTACAATGGGCATGTTAGTGGATCTGGCATCTAACGATGAGATTATATGTGATTTTATGTTAAGCTCATGAAATGGAAATGGGATGTGAGATTTTGACATCAATGCTGCTTCTCTGTGATCTATATTCATATACATCAAAGTTTATGTTATTATTGTTGGTCTCAAGTTCTTATAAATCATTGAAACTCCTATTTTGTATACCTTACTTGCCAAACATGATTTTCATATTAAGAAAAGCAAATTAAGTATAAATGGTTCAGGTTAAGTAATACAATTGTAATTTTAGTGGTCATTATGGATTATTAGTAGTCTTAAAATTTGGATCTTTTGAGTTGGTCTAACTGCTAAGTATTATGGTTTCTAATTTGATTCTTCTATTTTGCATTGATATACATTTCTCCTTTGCATTCCTTGCTTTTACATCCACATTTTTTCTACATTTGTGCTCTATTCTTTGAGGAATCCAATGAAAGCCATATGTATTATGGTCTTGGATTTCATATGCGCCATTATTTGTTATTTTCAAGATTAGAGTATTTGAGGCTCCATATTTTTGATAAAGCTTTAACTATTATTTAGTAGGATGGAATTACTTTCATTCTAAACTGGACCAACTTATATTAAAAGGAAGTAAATGTCCCTTTTCTCCATTTTGATTAGTCTATGAGAGAAATGTGGGAGATTGGCTTCATGTTTGTTTGTCTTTCCTTTCACATACATGTTTCTGCTAAAGTTATGATCCCTTCTTTGAGTTATTCCATGAAAACTAAGTATTAAATTCTTTTCTTGTATATACTAATTATTACTATCTCTAAAATCAAAGATGTCTAACTTTCCATTTATTGGTTTAAAACTTTCTTAGAATTTGGCATGATTGAATCACTTTCTTTCTATATTGGAATTTCTTTTTAAAGAAAGTTGACATATGTTGTTCCTGAGTTGATTTGCCATTTAGAGGATTTGGCAATTAAGTTAATATATTATAATTGTGTACATAAAAAGGAGTTTTTCTGCCTTCCATATTTGTGGACAAATTTTAGCTAGCTTTACAGTTAGTTTCATCTATGAATCCCATTATCTTTCATCTAGTATATATGTGGTCATATTCTAGCTTTACATGTGTGACTCTTTTGAATAACATATCGAGGTGCTTAAACATTTCATAGGGAATATGAGCACGTTATCTTCAAAGCTTTATGCAGTTGAAAAAGATGGAAATTGTTTCAATTCTGATATAGACTTTTAGAATGATCAAGTGACCTCTATGTTAATCCCACAATGCAATATGCAACTCCATTTGTTTGCTTGTTCATTTTTAAGTTTCTGGTTTTTAATTTTGTTATTTTGTGTTTTGTAATATTGAGGAAAAAAAATTATATTATTATGTCAAAGCCATCACTTGCAAGGAAGTACATCTAATAACTATTATTGTAGCTAGTTTGAATTGATGTTTGAGAACTTCTTGAATGATTATCTTGGGACAATGGCATTATTTATCTCAGTATCCAAAATTTCCCTAAAAAAAAAATAATAATATGTGCTGAAATCACCATAATTTGTACTAAGAACATAGTGATCATTGACATGTTTTATGACAAAAGGCTCTTCAATGTAGATTTTAAATAATTAGATTTGATTTTTTGTAGAAGCATTGGGTGTATATAGAAGGGAAAATGACATAGAAACATATGGACTCTTCTCTCTCAGCTTTTAGGTCAAGCAAAGTGTCCTAATGATAGGTCAACATGCTTTCTGCTTGTTATAGTTTCAAACTTTTGTAGTAGCCTTTAGGAGTCATCAGCTAAATAATCAAGTCATTTTATAAGGCTTTAAAGGAGAGTATTCAGTTGAGCTTCCTCATACATTCACAATTGATCATGGCTTTCTGTTTATTTGGTCCGAATCCAGGAATATCAATTGCAGTGATGACTATTTTTTTTTTTTTTGGTTTTTCTTAATGTTATTGTGCTTGTTGGACATTTTTGTACGAACTGGCCCATCATCTTGTCCCTAAGGGTTGCATTATTCCCCAATAATTCTTGACATAACATTTTCTCGGACTTTGGCAAATTCTAGTTACCATAATATGTACATGGCCAAACATATGAGAGACAAACACTCATAAAACATGTAAATATTTGTTTTTTTGCATAAATCATAATTTGAGGGAATTGCAATTACATGTAGACATTCTTATTCTTGTCATGGGTAATGTTTAATTAGCATGTCTCTGCATGTTTTTGGCTTCCATCAAAGAACTTGCAAACAAGGATCTCCCGTCAGGCAGAAGCCTTTATCTCTTTACTTCATGTTAGGTTCAGTTCTTTTTTATCAACTTGAGTTTCAGTTCTCTTTTTGCAATATTTTCTACATAAATTCTCCCTAAGATTTTATTAAAGTGAATGCTTTAAAAACAAAAGGATCAGAGTTTAATATTAGGTGATAAAAATAATCTTACTGAAACACACATGATAAATAAAGTTAAAATATCTTGAATATCCAAAAATTTTCCCTTTAAACTTTATTAAACATGAGTACTGCTGTACAAAAAATGAGACTTTGTTTTGTCAATTGATTATAACATATTGAAATTCTCCTTTATTTTGATTTGGGATTAGTAACTTTGAACATAAGGTCTAAAAAGATTTTTTTTTTTTCTTCTCTTAAAAAAAATTATAATAGTTCACATTAAATAAAAATGTTAAAATAAATTTCTAATTTGTAATAAATAAAATTTTATACCATTTGAGTTGTATTCCTTTAATTTTTATTGTTATTCTTGTAAAGTTTTTATTTGATTTTATGATACAAAATTTTTAGTAATTAATTAATTAATTTAATTAAATTATACTTGATTAATTTTTTAAAAAAATTTTAAATTATATTATTTAAATGAATAAGTTAAAAAGATAAAATTATCTTATTTTATTTATTTTTATATTATTTTGTTATAATACTTTTATTTATTTATTTTTTTTAATTATAAAATTAATTATAAAATAAAAATTATAAATATTTACTATAAATATATAATTAAAAAATAATAATAATTATTTTTATAATATAATAATATTTAAATTTATTTAATATTAAAAAAAATTAATAAATTATATATATAATCAAATAATTTAAGTTTTAATATTAGAATAATATATTTTTTTTTTAATATTATAATAATTTTAATTATTAACTAATTAATAATTAATAAAATAATTAATAATATAATAAATTTAATTAATAATTAATAAATAATTAATATTTTTTAAAAAATAATAATTGATAATTTAATAATAAACTCTTTTCTTAAAAATAAATAAATAAATATTTTTATAAATAATTTAATAAATATATATATAATAATAATAATAATATTTTATTATTAAAAATAAATAATAATATAATATAAAAAATAAAAAAAACAAAAAACAAAAAATAAATATATATAAAAACGTGTGGACTATCATTGCAATGAAACTATAACATGTATTGCTCATATTCGTTCTACTTATACATAACCATCCATCATACTTCCACGTGTCAGTCATCTGCTGGCTTTGGACTCCTGCTCGGTCATAGCCACGTCGCCGTTTCAGCTCTGCTGTGGTCCGGCTTGTACACTTATTCTCTTTCGCTCAGCCCTCTGTGTCTCCAGCTGAGATTATCGTAAGCGAAAAGGCTGTGTAGTTTCAGTCATCGATCATGATAAGGTATACTGATCATGAGAATCGATCGTTTTGCGAGCGTGTCTGTGTGCGTGTTTGTGTGCGTGTGTGCCTTTTTTATGTGAAGTGTGTTTGTTTCCCTGGAAAATGAATCCCGGAAAAAAGAAAAAAGGAAGAAGGAAATTCATGGAATTTTTATCTTTCACGCTATTCAGCTCTGTAAAGTAGATTTTGATTAGAAGAAATTAAAGTTTCTCTTTTGAAGTGAATAAATATTTTTTTAATATGTTTTTTGTTCAATTACTTTTGCAGGTTTTGCTTAATAATCGTGTTGAGTAAGACTTTTTGTTTTAATTATATTTTGGTCTTGATATTAATTTTGTCTATTTCAGTTGTTTCTGTGACACAGCCTTTTAAAAAAAAAAATTACTTAAAACAGTGTAGGTTTTTTTTTTTTGGGATTCTGTTTGGCAGCTGAGAAAATTTTGAGAAAGGGGAAAATGAAAACAAAGTGGTATTATGAAATTAAGATACTGACTTTTATGTTTATGGAAGTTTATTTGTTGTTTAAGTTGGAGTGTGTATTGCATTATTAACTTAGCTTGAATGTTTGTAGAGCAAGTATATAAAGGTTAGTTGAATCATTGGCTATAATTCTCTGCAGCTAGTTGGCACATGCTTTCTTCCAATTTAAATTTGGCTATTCAGCTGAAAAGTGTAAAATTGCTTTCTTTTAAGGTACTGCAAGTTAATCCTATTGATGTCTTGAAGTCCACTACATTGGTAAAACAGAGTATTTAACTGTTAATGTTATGTCAGATACTGTTTTTTTATGGCGAGCAAACCACAGTCCAGTGCCATTGTTCCCACCTGCTCAATGGAATGTTCATATGCAGATTTGAACCTGAGACTGTGTGCCTACCTCATACAATTTTCAAATTTCCTTTACCACTATCTAGCCATCAGTGGTTTATGTGCATGACATTGGCTTGTTTTTGTCTTGTAGACTGTTTTTCTGTTAAATTGTGGAGGAAAAACAATTGATCATTTTGGGGCAATATGGGATCACGTTTAGTGCTGATGATGTTTTGGAGAGGATGGGGTAGTTATCTGATTCTCCACATTTACAATTTGAGCTAATTTCAATTCAATTGAAAATGACTCCTTTTCCAATCAACATGCATTATGGCATCAAAAAGTGGTTTTACTGTGCATATTCTGGAAAGAGGGGAAAAAAGAATGCAATATAATAAAGTAATTTGGGTACTTTGGATGTAAATTTGGGTCAACTTGTGTTGTTAAGAATCCTTTGCTGAAAGGAGATAAATTTGATAAATCTTTTTCAGAGGTGAGCTTGATATGTCAAACCATGTGCTATCCATAAGCACAGAGTTGTGGTCTATAATTCCTTTTCAACCCATATGATAATGTGGACCTCCTCTGATTGTCAACTCTGTTTAAATTAAAAATTTGTGATTAGTGTTTGATTTCATCGAGCCATTGTGAAGGGAGTGGCATGCATTATTTTTATGCCTTTGAAATTTTGTGTTTGGATGGCACATTAGGGCTTTTCAACCCTGTCTTTCCAAATGGAGGTCCTTTAATGATCAGTTCGGTTGCTGGAGTTGTGGAAAAGGCCATCAAAACTTAGATCATTCAATGGAGTGTATGGAAATTCAAATTGCGTGTGTTGGTTGTAATATTCAATATTAGCACAACTGTTCATATATGCTACCAGACTAGCTGTGAACAGTTAGCTTGCTGGAATGTATGCTTCCAAACTGTTATTCCTGTACTTTTCGTTCAAATCTCTTGACAACAACATGCTCCTTAATTTGAGATCAAAGATGGGTAAGCCGGTCCTTGCTACATGGTAAAGGAGCGGTGCCCTCTTTTGTTGCAACTAAGAAATTGGCAGCTCCTCTAGTCACAGACAGTCATCTACAACAACTGATTTGACTTGTAACTTAATTAACCAATTTTGTGCTTTTCAGCAGCAACCCAACTTCACAAATTGAACTGTGATACACTTTGTATTCTATATTTCAATTAAAAATAGTTGTGAAGTCTACCTTAGGTGGGAGTTGACAGATAAGACAGTGATAGTAAGGTTAAGGTAAAAAATCATAATCTTTCAGCTCATGTCAAAAAAACAAATTAAAGAGCCAGGGAAATTCTTTTCATGATATTTCCATGTCAAAAGTTGTCACAAGGTTTGAAAAAACAATTTTCCATGAGATAATTGTTGTGGGATACTTAGTGTGAAGTTGCTTGTTGTCATCTGTCTCACCAAACTGCTTTGCTATAGAGTTTGAGATTCATGTGTATTGTGTTGACCTCATCCTTCATTTTATTTGTATGTTTGACCATTCTGGAAAGAATAAGTTTGTTGTTTACTAGGGTTATGGATGGTGGCATAAGAAAATTATTTGGATTATCTTGTCTGAAAACACTTAATTTGGATGCCCGCCAAATTACAGATACTGGTCTTGCTGCCCTCACTAGTAAGTTTAATTTGGTTGATGGTCTACTTCTTGTTCTTGTTCTTCTCTTACCCCACTCTCCCCACCCTTCCAACTCCCTAAAATGCAGTCTGTCTTCAATATATTATTTAGTACATTGAAGTATTTGAAATTGAATATATTAACGATATTTTATCCTAGAAGTTATAGGTTTTGAGATTGAAGTTCACTTGGACAATACGTATGAGGTTAAATTCAATTTTTCTGCAGTAATCAAAATATTAAAAAGAGAAAAGGTTTGGTAATGGTGTTTACTTAGTGACTTTTAAAGGTTCTTTGCTATTAATGTTTATCCTATGTAGGACCAGATCAAACCCAAAAAAAACAAACAAGAAAATAGTGTGGAATCTACCAGAAAAATAGAAAACATCAGGAGTCCACCCATGAACCAAAGGAGAGTGAACATTTATTGTAAAACTCAATAATCAATATCAATTGACAATAATCATAATAAGCCTACATAATGAAATATCTAAAGCATATTAATAGAATAAGTTAAAGTACTAAATGAGAAAATAATTATAAAATTAAATAGAAGAATAACTCTAAGTAAGAGTTTATCTCTAACTAGGAGAATACCTTTCTCATACTTGAGATTATTATAAATACAAATTATCAATAAAATACTAATTAATAGAAGTTGTTCCTCTCTTTTCATCAAGCTTATTGAAATTTGTCTCGCTACAATGGGGAGACAATGAACTGTGGAAAACTTGGTCCATATCACAATGGCGGGACAATTCCTTTTTTATGCTTTCTCTGTATCTGTTTATACTGTTATGGTAGATGATATGGGATATGGTAGATCATTTTTAGAATCCTTTCATAGGGTTGTAGGTAACAAAAGGAAGCAAAGATTCTTTGCAAGTACACTGAATTTGCATTTGTTTGCTGTATTTGGTTGTGGGATGAAAGCTATGTGATGTAAATTTATCCATGTTGTTACTTTGGTATGAGGTGGTTACCAGCATCTCTTTTTGTTATGCAACTGTAGCTGTCTAAATGAGTTTTGTTGGCTGCTACGTAATTGGATTGGGCAGCTTTTTGCAGTATATTTTTGGTATGATTTTCTCTAAGGAAGATGATGTTTACATCTTGTTTCACTTTCTCTAACCAAGAAAAGGTGTCCTAGTGCTCGAGGCTTCCACATTATGAGATTTGAAAAGGTTTAGATATATGTATTCTTATCCATTTCTATTCAAACAAAGAGACAATTTCCACGACTTAAACTTATGTGATTAAATATATAGTGTAATGCTTTTATCATTACACCAAGGCTCACCTTTCCTGCCATCTAACTTTCTTTTTCATTCCTTACTATTTTTATCTTCCAAAAGGGAAAAAAAGTGCAAACTCTTTTATGTAAGTGTAAAACCTCCTCAGAGATATGTAGTTAGCGATTGTTGGGAGTTCATTTTTTCCAGATTCATGAGTACACCTTGGTGTACTAACCATTAACAAGTTCATTTTGAATCTTCCATGATGAAATGATCATGTACGTACCACTATATTTGAGTGGAAAAGATAAAATGGTAATCCAGATTCCAGCCCTTAATGAACTATACTTTTGTGTTGTCGTCTTGTTAGTGAAACCTTTTGAATTCCTTTTGAGTGGACAATAACATTTTCTGTGTTGTCTAGCCACCTTAATGAAACCTTTTCTGACCATTGGATGTGAAAACTCTTTTGTTACATAAATTGGCATTCAATGTATTTATTTTTTATGACACAATCAACTTGTGATCCTTTCTGGATGACATTCTTATTCCAGTTTTGGGTAATGTTTAAGTAGTTTGTCTCCACATGGTTTTGCATAAATTTCTCAAACTTTATAGCCCATGATGCAAGCTTTTTCTTGGACTTTTCTAGTTTAAGATGCAAGATTTTTCATATTTTTGCTGTATGGCACAAATTATTTTTCATTTAATTTCTCTAGTTTGCGAATTTCTTGCGGTGTTCTGATTATTGGATGCATTCAGCTATTGTATAATGCAGCTTTTTCTTTTGCAAGCTTGATTGGATTGACCCATCTGGATATTTGGGAACTAACTATTTATGAAGTAAGTTTTATATTTTTTCATTCTTGGTAGAAAAATAAAAATGCCAGGTTATTTGTTATGTGGAGGGCATGATTACTACTCAGTATTTTGTGCTGAAAAGCATACAATTAAGCTCCTCATAAAACTACCTGTTATTTGAAAAATAGAGGATGTTCATTTTCCAAGCGGCTTCTTTCGTAAAAACTCGGTATGAGCAATTGTAAGTTAGACGATAAATTTTTTGATAACACATGGCTTCTAATGCAATATTGGCATCTATGTAAACAAATAAATAGTTTTTATTAAAGTCTACTGGCAACATACTAGATTTAGAACTAAATTTACAATCTGTAACATATTTCACAATAAAAAATAGTTCATACTTGATTTAAAAAAATTTAAAAATATAATATTTTTTTGACATTAATTTTTATAATTATTAAAATATTTAATAGTTGGTATTAGTCATTAATTTTTCGTTGAGGAGTTGCTTGATTGCTGTGTATTTTAAGGGTAATTAAACATATTTTCAAGAGAGGGTAAACATCACTAACGACTAACGACCAATTGCTTTTAATTAGGAGCTAAAAATAATAAAAATAAAAATCTTGCAAAGGAAGCAAATGGTTAATTTAAGTTAATACTCTTAAATATAACTCATAATGATATATCTAGTAATTTTTTTTAAAATTTATTATTAAAATTTAAGTTATTTAATTATATATTATTTGTATAATTTTAAATTATACATATTTATTTTATTATTTTATTATTTTAATTAAATTTTTTGTTTCTCTTGTGTATAACGTGAAATTAAGTTAAAAACTTTTTAAAACAAATTTTTATTCTGGTACAGTTAATTAATTTTAATTAAATATAAAAAAAATAAATAGAAGTAAAATTTAATTTTAAATTTTATGAAATATAAAATTAAATATTAATTAAAAAATAATTGAGATAAAAAAATAATAAAAAAATTAAAACATAATTGACAAAAGTATGTAAACTTGTAGTTAAATTTTTTATTTAAAATTTTAATGTACAATTAAATGGGATAGAAGAGGCAAAAACCTTTAGAATTTGTTGTGAGTGATCTTCATTTAGATCAATTAGGAAGTGACTTAGAAGTTATGTTTAACTTTTTTTTTTTTATAAATAGTAATGGGATGCTAGATGCAAAGACTTTTCTTTCCTTTTAAATTCTGTCTGCCTACCAACTGCACCAATGTAACAGCTGCTTTTGTCGTCATAAAGTGACGGTGATGCTTCATGGCTTCTCATTTGGTCTATTCTTCTGTCCATGTGATTGTGGGAATTAAAGAACTTGTAGGTCAACAAGGCAATTTTCTAAGAAATTTCTTCCTCAGTTGACTCCCTTTCATAAATTTGCTGTTCTATATACATGTGTTGTGTGACAAAGAGAGAAAATAGAATAGCAACTGTATGCAGAAGACAAGGAACCAAATGTTCTATGAACATTTCCTCTATTATTGTTTTATCATTTGTTTCATAGTTAATAATAAAGAAGTTCATTAATATTTTGTTTTCAATTTGTCAAACTCATTTAAAATTTTCAATTTTTTTACTTAATTATTTCTCTGTGATGCTAATTATTTTTATTTAACATGTTTTAACTTATATATTAATCAAAATAAAATATTTTAATTTTTGGATGTTATTTCATAGAGGCAGGATGCTGCAGCTTACAACCATAACAAAGAATAATTGCTTGTTTCTTCTAGCTAAGAAACAAAATAAAACAAACGTAAGAGGGAAAAAAAAAATAAAAAAGAAAGAAAGAAAGAAAAAGCTGAAAGTAGTAGGGGTTACCCGCAGTAGTGGGCGCCCCAAAAAGTATAGACTGACGCTCAACCACATCGAAAAGTAGCATTTCCGTTACAAAGTCGTCCGCAATTATCCTTACTATTGTGCTTACATCTGCAGCCTACTTTCCTTCACATTAAAGACATACAAGTGCAGCCTAGCTCCCTTATTAAATATATACAACTGCAACCTACTTCCCTCCATGGCATTCCTTCTTTTTCCACTAATTTAATACGAGTTCAAACAAAAACAAAAGCAAAAACCGTGCTGAGATCACAAAAATGATGAGTCCTATACAATATAAGTTAGAACAAAAAAAGACATTAAAAATTATTAATCAATAATAATTGATGAAAAACAGAAAGTAACTAAATAAAAAAATATAAATATAATAATAGAATCCGACATGCTCCGTTTAATAAAGTTTGATTTCTTCCTTTTTCATGCTCGAAGTTCAATAATAATTTTTTCATCATTAGAACACTTCATTAGCCTATGGAGGGCTTCAAAAGTAGTGATCATATTACCCTTTTTGATTAATTAGGAAGTGACTCACAAAGACTTTTCTTCTATATTATTTGATTGTTTTACAAAATATGTATATATTTATATTAATTGTGCTTCACATGATAATTTTATTTTTTATATCAAATATTTCTTCTATCAAAAGATAAATAAATTCATCCATGCAAAGAAGGCTATGACATATACAAAATCTTCATAAATAATAAATTGAGTAATGCATATTAAATATTTTATTTTTATCACTAACTAATTAAGAATTTATCAATATTGGATAATTAATAGAAAAGAAAACTTAAAAAAAAAGAAATATAAGTTAAATTATATGATTCATGTATTATATTTAGATAAATTAAATGATATTTTAAATCTCTTTATATATATTTTTCATAAAAGATCCTCATTTTATAAGAAATATGTTGCAATCAAAATACCATATATTTATAGCAAAGTAAAAAAGTTGGACTTGGATTTTTCTAAAATAATCTCTTTTTTTGTGTGTATATTATTCCATGTATAAAGACATATAAGACATGGGAACTATTCTTTTGTCCATGTCATTGTGGAAATTAATAAATGTATTACATGAACAAAATTTCTAAGAAATTTTTTCTTCAGTTTATACTTTTCAAATCTTAAATTAACTTTTGGAAAACCTAAGTTTGCATTAGAATATAAATATTAATTCCATTGTCCATGCTTCTGGTAAAAGTTATCTCTGAACACTACGTTAAAAAATGAGACATTAATTATTATAATAAATTGTATTTTACATATTATAACTCATTTTTTTTTTAACAATGTTTGTCTTGCAATTGGTAAAAATATTTTAAATTTATAAAAATAACTTCAATTATATTTACTTAAAAATCTTCTTTCTATCAATAGTTTTTGTGATTTTATTAAGTTAAATAGTGAAAACACATTTTTGAAGTAATCAACTCGAGCATGGAATGTGTTATAAGTAAGTCTTGGACATATTTCAAGTCTTGGGTGCCCATTTTCTAGGAAGATGCATGGATCTAATCATGCTCTTTCCTTGTCATATACCCACAAAAATAAATAGATAGATTTTTGGTCAATCACAACTTCATTTTTGGTTTTATCTTTTTATCAATTGGGTTTAGTAGGAAAGTGACCTCTATGGCTTTAAAAAGTTGACTATAGCATTAAAAAGTTGACACCCTTCATAGATTTATTGTTGTATATATATATGTGTCGTGTGTGAGTAAGAGAGAGAAATTAGAATGGCAACTAGAAAAGAAGGTCATTTTAATTTTAATTTTATTCTTTGTTGCATGCCAATGGACTATTGCTTCATGAAAAAACATTATTTAGTAGTTTAAACATATCTTCAAGAAAGGCTCAACATTACTAACATCCAAATGCTTCTAATTAGGAGAAAAAAAAATAGTCTTGCCATTAAAAATCTTGCAAAAAAGGCAAACACTTATATCAATATAAATTAAGTGTTTTAAGTATATTTTATAGTAATATTTAAAATAATTTATAAGTTTTTTTTTTAATGATTACAAATAAAATTTGATTCAATATATGGTTAAATTTTTGTCATAAATTCTTTTAAAAAAATATTTATAATTTAATGATAAAAAATTATTTATTGTTATATAATAAAAAAAAATAATAAAGTTAATTTTTAAAATTTTTTAATTTAAAAATATTAAAATTCTACTATATATATATATATATAATTTTTGAATCAGTTAAATTTTCTTATTATATTAACTTTATTAATAAAAAATGAAGTATGTTTTTCTATTTTAGTGTTTTGTTTTGATAAACTGTATATTGATTATTTATATTTTTGATAATTTATATTTATATAAATTTTTTTTATAAAAAAATAAAATAAAATAAATAAATACTTATATAATAAGATAACTCACTGCGATATTTTAAAAAATTGACATAAAAATATAAATTTATATTAATTAAATAAAAAATTTATTTTATTTTTAATTTTTTTATTATTTATTTTTATTTAATTATATTAATTTTAAAATTAAATATATTATTATGTACCATCATTATCATATCATTGTCAGCTCAGTTCTTGAAAAGCCCAAAATCCAACCGTGCTGGGCTCACGCTTTATCCGCTAATCAAGCCTCCTTACTTTATTTTGTTTGCCATTCAAAAGCAACCTGGAAGGAACCAGGCACGTTGCCACTGCAATGCAATAGAGAGAATTTTACGTACCAAAAAAAAAAAAAAAGAAAAATTGTTACAGAGATGGAAGAAATCGAATACAAATAGACAAAAATCAATCATGACTATTAATTACAATGAAAAAATAGATAAGAAAATTACTTTGAATTGATCAATAATTATAATTAAATTATGTTTATTTTTGTGTTCAATTCTTTTGTACATATAATTTGAACTTCTGCCCCAACTTGCGTGTGAATTGGATCTGTTAGAGGAGACGTAGACTTTGCTTTGTTTCCCATTAAATTGGGACCTCTAAAAGCAACTTGATGAGCTGAAGCTGGACAATTCGCTTTCAAAGCATGGGATAAATCACTAACTCCCATCAAACAAGTAATTAAGTGATGGATATAGGGACTTTAAGCCCATTTTATTATGAAAAGTATTATAAGGGGAGCGGCTGTGATCAAATTAATGACGTCAATAGCAGCCTTGCTTTGACCAGATTGGCCTTTTTTCCCACCTCTTGCGGGTGCTTATGGGCTTGTAATTTGTCAGTAGAATATAGGACTTCAGAAAAAGTACCTAAAAGGATACCTCACTTGTCAGAAGTACAAAAATGGCACGGTTTTAAAAAATACTCGAAGTTCAATGGTAAATTTTCCATCTTCATAATCCTATGGATGACTTCAAAAGTAAAGAGTGATCTTATTACTTTTTCTGATCAATTAGAAAAGTGACTCGTGAGTCAATATTTAGTAAGATTTTATTATTTTTTTTAATAAATAATAATGAGATACTAATAAATCAAATATGAAGACTTTTCTTCTCTTCTAAATTCTGTCTGCCTACCAACCGCACGGATGTAACAATTGCTTTTGCTTTTGTTGTCATATAGTGGCAGTGTGACAGAGAGGGAAACTACAATAGCAACCGGAAAAAGGAGTCATTTTGATTTTGATTTTGTTCTCTGTTGCATGCCAATGGAGTATTGTTTTTGGGTTTTGATTCATGTGGCGTTTGTGGGCGTTCTTGAAAGTTGTTTAGAGGAAGAGAGGTTGGGCCTATTGAGTATCAAGGACTACTATAACTTAAACGGGCATCATACAGATGATTTCCTTGCTTCGTTGACTGATGATCCAGTGGCTGACTGCTGCAGCTGGGAGCGAGTCAAGTGTAATAACGCCACCATGGTGACTCAACTCTCTTTGCACCATTTGCTGCACCGGTTCACGAACGGCAGTCTTAGGGTTCTGAACATGTCCTTGTTTACTCCTTTCAAGGAGCTGCTCAAGCTAAACTTGGCGTCGAATGGGTTTACCGATTGCTACCAGAATTATGGTACGTAACATCCAATAGCTCTAATGCGCTTTTTTTTTTTTTTTCTCAATCAGTGTTTCTTTGAAATCTGCGCTACAAAAATGCAACATTTGCAAGTTGGCATAAAGCAAAAAAGTTTGATTAACCCTGATTCATTTAACTCTTTAAAGCCAAACAGTGAGATTGTGTTTGAGATTGAATTGCTTTGTCAGTTACCGTGAATATATAATCTGCACCACAAAAAAAGCAACAAAATTGATGACATTTAACTCTGTAATATGGCCTCATGCCCCAAAAATTAGAATCGTTTTCATTGTTTTAAAAGAAATATTTTGTTTTTACTCACAAATTTAACCGAGAATCAAACCAAATGGTATAAATTAGTATTTATATAAAAATTTTCATCCGCATGCTTTTATTTTTATGTGAAGTTTTTTATTTTTTTAGGAAAATTGTGGTTGTAATATTCTCTTAAAATATTTTAAGAATAACAATTAAACACATTATACTTTTGGTATTTCACAATAATTTGATTTTTGTGAATGTTAGTCTCGATTTTACTTGAATTAGTAACACATTACTTATATATAAATTCAAGACTTTGAAGAATTTGGTGAATGTTAGTCTTAATTTTACTTGAATTAGTAATATATTACTTATATATAGATTTCAAGGCTTTGAAGAATTTGATGAAACTAGATCTGAGCAGCAACAATTTTAATGGCACCATATAGCCTTGTCTAAGCACCCTTACATTGCTTCAATTGCTATATCTTTGGGGGAGCTTCAATCATGATGGAAATCATTCCATCCCAAGTAGGCATTATAAGTTTCTTAGGTTTCTACTCGAATTAAGTTTTTTATGAAATTGAGAACAATTGAATATAAGTTGGAATTCATCTAATAATATTATCCTATAAGTGCTTGGATTATTTGGATTCATATGAGTTTGTATTATCTATGAGTGGAGATGTTAATTTTTAAGAAAATAATATTTTTATTTTGAACTAATTTTTATTTTATATATCAATTTTATTTTTATTTAAATATATTATATATTATACATATAACTATATATTATTATTATTATTATATTATTAAAATATATAAAATTATATATATTTTAAATTTTTTTTGTATATTAATTTATATCAAAATTATAGAAATATATTATAAATATTGTTTATAGTTATATTATTAATTATATATTATTATTATAATAAAAAATGATTTCTACTTATGATCCAATGAACTTTTTATTAGATAGAAAAAAGAGTACCAAATCATTTAAATGCCCCTTCTTAGTTCATATTTTTATTTTGTCACAAAATGTATGTGTTAAATAAGTATTTTGAGGTGTAAAGTTTTTGGACTTGTGCTTTACTACAAAAAATTTTCAAAGGATTAGTTGAGGCACAACAGGAATGAAAAGCTTTTATTATTATTATTATTATTTTAAGTTTTTAAGGCTAGCAAGGTTATTGAAATTCTAAATTCAAAAAAAAGTTGGTTCACTATAACTCCCAATTCTATGACTCTTTGTTCTAGAGGTACGTACACTCATTCTATCACAATATCATATTGTGTCTAACATTAATTAATTAATTGCCTATATGACCAATTCATTTTTCTCTTTTCACATTTTTTCTTTGTCTAATTTATGTATTATTGTTGATATAAGTACTTTAACTTGTTTACCACCTTTCTTCTATTCTCTTGCTATTCATGAGTTTTAAAACTAAATTTGAAATTATATATTTTGCTTTTTCATTGGTACACACTCTTACCTTTCTAAGCTCATTAACAAATTTAACTTGATAATTTCTCCTCTTTTTTTTTTTTTTTGTTTATCTAGCAAAATTAAGAGGTTTGAAGGATTTGAAAATTCTAGATTTGAGAAACAACAATCTTAATGGATCTTTTAGCTAACAAGGTAGTTACTGACTTTTTTTCAATGCTCAAGTTTAGGTATTATATCTCTTATGTCATGGTAAATAATAAAGATCCTATCACATTATACTTTTGTAGCCTTATGTGAATTGAAGAACCTTCAAGTGTTGGCTCTTGGCTTCAATAATTTAAGTGGAACCATTCACCTTGTCTTGGCAATTCGAAATCCCTTAGAATCTTGGACTTGTCATCTAATAGACTTGAAGGAAATATCTCATCCTCTCTAATTTTTAAACTCAAAAACCTCAAGCATATTGATCTCATAGATAATCTTTTTGAGGGTATATTCTCCTTTTACCCCATTGCCAACTTCACAGACCTTGAAGTACTGATGTTATCAAACCTTAAGGTCCAAACTCAATATTCACAAAAATGGCTACCTACATTTCAACTCAAGGTTCTTGTGATATCAAATTGTAAATTTTACAATATTCCTTAGTTTCTTGCTCACCAAGCTAAATTAAGAGTCGTGGATCTCTCTCATAATAACCTAATTGGAACCTTCCCCAACTAGTTGCTTAAAAATAATACAAAACTGGAGTTCCTAGATCTTAGAAATAACTCCCTCATAGGTCATTCCATTTATCCTCCAACTCAAGCTTTATGATGAGTAGCATAGATATATCAGACAATCACCTCTATGGGGAACTTCAACCAAATATTGGTGATTTGTTTTCAAAAGCATTAGAACTTAATCTTTCTACAAATGCCTTCAAAGGTTGCATCCCATTCTCAATTGGCCATATGCCAGAGTTACACTATTTAGATCTATTTAACGATTGGTTTTTAGGAGAAATTATGACTACTTTGGTAGGACTAGCAAATTTCTCTAATTTAGAAATTTTGGTAGCTTTAAAAAACAAATTACATGGTCAAATACCAAATTCCATTAATATGACTTCATTAAAGATCTTGCAACTCGGTGGAAATCAAATTACAAGCAATCTATCAAGTTAGATCTCACATTATCCAAACTTAGAGTACTTAGATATCAATGACAACCACATAACAGGTGAGATTCCTCCCTCTATTGGCAATATGACATTTGTTGGAGGCATAACACTAAAAATGGGAGGTAATAAGCTAGAAGGCAAAATTCCAAGTGAACTTGCCAAGCTTAAGTTTTTTTATTTGGACCTTTCACATAACTTTCTTTCGAGCCCTATTCCGTCTTGCTTTAATTTTTCATCTCCATGGGTTTTCAATTTAGAAGGAAATAGACTCATCGGCTTTATTCCAGAAACATTGTTCAATTCTTCTACCATTTAGATATTAAACATTGTAAATAATCTTTTGTTTTGTCACATCCCATCCTCAGTTGGGGCTTTATCGAATTTAAGGGTCCTTCTTCTTAACCAAAATTCTTTGAGGGGTTTGATCCTAGATCAACTATGTTAGTTGAATGAACTTAGCATCTTGGATCTCTCAAATAACGTGTTTTTTGGACCCATACCTCATTGTCTTGGTAACATCTCTTTTGGATAGTCAAATTCTTCTAATTTTGCACTCCAATATTTGTTGGATTTTTCAAAGAAGGCATTATTTGGTGAAACTAGGGACAAAAGGTTCCTCGCATTTTCCAACATGGATGTTGATTATGGGCAAGCAATGCAAATTAGTTTTGTGACAAAGACAAGACTCAACATATAGGAAGGTAGCGGTCTTGATTTGATGTCTAGATTAAATTTGTCTTGCAACCAACTAATAAGGGAAATACCAGCAAAGCTTGGGACTTTAAGTTCGATACATTCATTGAACTTGTCTCACAATCAATTGATAGGCTTCATTCCTAAAACTTTTGCAAACCTTAAATAGATAGAAAGTTTGGACCTTTCTCACAACAAACTAAGTGGAGAGATTCCATTGAAACTAATTGGTCTTGATTTTCTATCATACTTTTGTGTGGCTTATAACAACTTATCTAGAAGGCTTCCAAACATGGATAAGTAGTTTCAAACATTTGACAACAAAAGTTATGAAGGAAGCCCATTTCTTTGTAGACCTCCAGTAGCATGGAATTGTAATGTGATTTATAACATACCCCAATTGGTACCATCCAATATTGATGCAAGTGAAGAAAAATGGTATGACTTTGATCCTATGTCCTTCACTGTAAGCTTCATAGCAAGCTACCTTATATTCTTGAAGGCCTTTGCATCAATACTTTATATCAACCATGGCTGGTGACAAAGGTTGTTCATGTTCATTAAGAATCTCATAAACAAATGATATTTCCTAGTTTTCTATATTGTTCCCAAATTATTTGTTGCATTTCACAGGTAACCATATTGTGTGTCTTTCTAGTAGACATGTAATTCTTTAATGCCTATTTTTCCTCTCTTTGTTACATGTCATGTTTTTATGAATATAAAATAAGAGTAAACACATGTAAAATGGATAACATAGTCCAATCTGTTTACATGTATTATTTTCAACTAGTTGGAATGCCATATGAGGATTCATCTATTATTTTAGCTAGACATTGGCTTTTAAATCATTATAGCATGTTGATTTTATTTATAATGTTAACATACTTTTTGCAATAAAATGCATCATGATATTGTTTATATTAAAGGATGGGATATTACATTACACCAATGGACTAAGCACCCACAAATCCTATAAATGGAGTAGGGATTTTTTTTCCCTCTTTCTCTATTCTTCACATGCCTCCAACTACTTTGCTAATCATTCATTTTCCTCTACCAAAATAGTTTTTCTTTTCTTCTCAAGCCTTTGGTTTCCCCATTCCCATATTACATTTGATTTTGTTAAAATACTAATTGGAAGAGTCCTACATTTGAAGTATGATATTTCAAAGAGAGGCTTATATGGATTTTGGATTTTCACATCTCAATTGTTAATTTTTTAGGTGTAGTTCTCCTAAAGTTCATATTAAATTTCTCCTCTTAGTGCATAGGTTTTTTTTTTTTTAATATATATTTCAAAACTATAACAATTCATTGTTTCCATTTTTTGGGATAGGCAACTAGTCTTTTTTTTTATTATTATTTGTTGGTTCTAATAGGAAAGTGACCTCAATTCTATATATTGTTGATAAACAAATAATGCACATATAGTTGACTATGGTATTACAAAATTGATTCCCTTTCACTTATTTGTTCCTTTATATAGTAATTGGGAAAAGGAAATTTTGATTTTATTTGTGGTTGTTGCATGACAATGGAATCTCTTGCTTTATTAGGTAAATTGGTTTAGGGTTTTTGATTTTGGAGGTGAGTAAAGAAGTGAAGGACAAAGGTCAATCTATGGGTCGTTGTGGAGCAATGACTTTAAAGCATACAGATGGTAGGTAGTTTTTGTAGCAATAAGATTGGCAAGGCTAAAGAAATTTTTATGGGTTAGGAATTTTAGGTGGAATGGAAAGGGGGGAAGAGGTGTGATCATAAGATTAGCATTAACATTAGCATTATCTACCAATAATTCATTCATTTAATATTTCTCTTGTAATAGCTACCAATATTTAGAAGCATTAGCATCCTATTTTCCTAAAGTGAAAGGGTGGAAGAGGAGTGATCATAGTTATTCCTTTATTTTTAATCTCTTTTTTTTTTTTTTTGTTTTTTGGTAGGTTGTTGTTGTCTTCATTTTATGGTTTTATGATTATATTCTAGACCTATCAAACTTGACAAGTTTGAGTTTTAGAAGAGACAATGCAATTACCACATGTGGAACGAGTTCCTTATTGGCTTATTCCAATTGGCCAAGTGGTATTGGTGGTGGGCTTGTACACCTTAAGGGTGTTATTAGTAGTTTCTTGGATTCTGGGAAGGTATGAAACTTCCTTAAGGTCCAAAATTTATATTCACATAATTGGCCACCTACATTTTAGCTCAAGGTTTTTGTGATATCAAATTGCAAATTTTAAAATATTTCCCCATTTCTTACTCACCAAACTGAGTTAAAAGTCATGGATCTCTCTCACAATAACCTAACTGAAACCTTCCCCAATTGGTTGCTTGAAAATAATACGAAATTAGACTTCTTAAGTATTAGCAATAACTCCTTCATAGGTGAACTCCATTTATCCTCTAACTCCAACTTTGTGATGATCGACATAAATATATCAAAAAATCACCTCCATAGGGAAATCAACCACATGTTGGTGATTTGTTTTCAAAAGAACAAGCATTTAATCTTTTTGCAAATGTCTTCAAAGGTCACATCCCATTTTCAATTGGCCATATGCAAGAGTTGAAATGTTTAGATCTATCCAACAATAGGTTTTTAGGAGAAATTGTGAGTACTTTGGTAGGACTATCAAATATCTCTAATTTGAGATTTTTGGTAGCTTCAAACAACAAATTACATGGCCAAATACCAAATTTCATTAATATGACTTCATTATAGATCTTACAACTAAGAGAAAATCATAATACGAGCAACTTGTTAAGATAGATCTCACACTATCTGAAGCTAGGAAACTTAGATATTAGTGACAACCACATAACAAGTGAGATTCCTCCCTCCATTTTTTGAGTGGAATTACACTAAACATGGTAGGTAATTAGCTCGAAGGCAAAATTCTTAGTGAATTGGCTAGGCTTGAGTTACTTTATTTGGACCTTTTGCATAACTTTCTTTTAGGCCTTATTCCATCTTGCTTCAATTTGTCATCTCCACAACTTTTCAATTTGGAAGGAAATAGATTCATCGGCTCAATTCCATAAACATTGTTCAATTCTTCTACCTTTTAAATACTAAACATTGGAAATAATCTTGTTTTTTATTGCATTCCATCATCGGGTGGGGAGTTATCAAATTTGAGGGTTCTTCTTCTCAGCTAAAATTCTTTAGGGGGTTTGATCCCATATCAAATGTGTTAGTTGAATGAACTTGGCATCTTAGATCTCTCAAATAACTTGTTTTTTTAATCCATACCTCATTGTTTTAGTAGCATTTGTTTTAGGAAGTTAACTTTATTTGATTTCCCATACCAATCTTTGTGGTGTTATAGGGGTGATATGGCATTCCCCTCAATTTTTGGCTTGAATGTTGTAGATGAGAAACTAGTGTAAATTGGGTTTGTGACAAAAGCAAGGCCTAACATATACAAAGGTAGCATTCTTGAATAGATGTCTGAATTAGATTTGTCTTATAACCAATTAATAAGAGAAATACTAGCAAAACTTGGAACTTTAAGTTCAATACATGCATTAAACTTGTCTCATAATTAGTTGACAGGCTTCATTTTGACAACTTTTGCAAAACTTAGAGAGATAAAGAGTTTGGACTTTTCCCACAACAAATTGAGAGGAGAAATTCCATTACAATTGATTGGTCTTAATTTTCTATCATAATGTGGCATACAACAACCTATTTGGAAGATTTCCAAACATGGATAGACAATTTCAAATATTTCACAATAAAAGCTATGAAGGAAATCCATTTCTTTGTGGACATTACAATGTCATTCACGACATTCACAATTGGCACCATCCAATATTGGTGCAAGTGAATAAAAATGGCATGACATTGATCCTATGTGCTTCATTGCAAGATTCATAGCAAGCTACCTCATATTCTTGGTGACCTTTGCATTAATATTTTATATCAATCTTGGTTAGTGATGGAGGTTGTACATGTTCGTGTTCATTAAAAATCTCTTAGGTGAATGCTATTTCCTAGTTTTCTATGTTGTTTGCAAATTATTTGATGCATTACGTAGGTAGCCATGTTATGTGTCTTTCTGTTTGAGATGTAGTTCTTTAATGCACATTTTTCCTCTCTTTGTTTCATGTCATGTTTTTATGAATACAAAATAATAGTTTAACTCTAAACACATGTAAAAATGGATAACATAGTCCAATATATCTACATGTGTTATTTTCAGTTGGTTGGAATGTTTAAGGAGGATTCCTCTATTATTTTAGCTAGATATTGGCTTTTAAATCATGATTGTAGGTTGATTTTATTTATAACATTAACAATCATTTTGTTGTGAATATAACACATCATGATATTGTTTATATTGATTGTTTGGACCCCTTTCTAGCTCTAGGATGAAAGTATGTCATGACAAAAAGTTTTAAGGGCATTAAATGATAACATATATGGGATCTAAAGTAAGACAACGATGTTTTATTTTTTTCCCTCTATCCTATTTTATAGTGCGTCAAAAAGTCCTAATAAATCTCCAATCCTCATAAACATAGAGACATAGGTCAAATTTCTAGCTCTTTCTTCTTTAGACCAAACTATGTGTGTATTTGTTGTACTGTCCCTATTTTCTAGTGTTTTCCATAATTTTTAATAACCTTGAAGGTCTTCTCGTAGTTATTCTGTTGTAATTACAAAGTAATGATGCATAAGAACAATGACACCATACTTATAAGCTTCTACCTACTTACAAAGTAGACTAAGTATGCTTAAATTCTAGTTTGATAGTTGAAGGATCCAACAACCAAGTTTATGTTCAAACCAAATATTAAGTTAGCTTTTTTACTTCCTTAGTATGTTTTTAATTTGCACTTTATGGGGTAAGTAAGGAGCCCTATTTCATTCCTTTACTTTTAATAGGTTTTTTTTTGGTAGATTACAGCTTTCTATGTTTTATAATCAGATTTTGTTATCAGATTTTTAGTTTGTATGTTGTAGACCATTCAAACTTGACAAGTTTGAGTTTTAGAGGAAACAATGCAATTACAGCACAGGGGAAGAGTTCCTTTGCTGGTTTATGCAACTTGGCCAATTTAGCTTCTAATTCTAGCTTTGTCCTAAAGCAAATAAATATCTTAGACAATCATTTTCATGGGCAACTTCAACAAAATATTGGTGGTATTATTTGAAATGTAAAATTATTTAATCTCCTGACAAATGCTTTTGAGGGCCACCTTCCTTTCCCTATCAGCAATATGCCTTATTTGTTATATTTAGACCTATCTAGCAACAAGAATTCAAAAAAAGTTCTAGACATTTTGGTAACAAATTCCTTTAATTTGGAATAGTTTTTCTTTGCATCTCAAGTCTTCAGTTTTTCCATTTCCTTATTACATTTGATTTTTGTTAAAATCCTAAGCGGAAGGTATGGGACTTGAGTCCCACATATGAAGTACGATATTTTAAAATGAAGCTTATATTGACTTTAGACTCTCACACCTTAATAGTTAACTTTTTCCTAAGGTTCGTAACAAATTTGCTTTTATCTTAATACAGAGATTCTTCTTTTTTGGAATAAATTTTCCTCATTAATCATAGGCAACTAGCAAGTTTTTTTTTTTTGGTTTATCAATTGGTTACAATAGGAGAGTGACCCCAACTCCTTTCAGTTCTAGAGACAACTTTAATATCAAAGACTCCTCATGGATCCACTTGCAACTAATTAGTCTTGATGACAAAGAAACAACGCACACATAGTCTACGAGGGTATGACAAAATTGATTTTCTTTCACTTATTTGCTCCCCTATACATTTTTGTGTCAAAAATTAGAACAATAATTGGAAAAAAGAAATTAAAATAGTGAAGGACAAAGGTCAGTGTGGGGCTTGTTATAGGGCGATGACTATAAAGCATAAAGATGGTAAGGAGTTTTTGTGGTTGCGAGATTGAGAAGGCTGAGGAAATTTTTGTGGGTAGGGAATTTTAGGTGGCTTAGAAACAATTAAGGTCTAATCTGGGAATTGTGAAGTTGGATTAGAAGGTTAGTTTGGTGAGAAATCTATAAGCAACCCAAAGAGTCATAAAAAGATATTCAAACAAAAGGGATAAAGGGGACAAATCAGGATGCTTGGGACTTAACACTTTGTGAGGTCTCAGAGAGGATTGAAGAAGAGAATGGACATTTGGATGACCCTTTGACTTCTTTAGTAGCGAGAACCGCGAGATGGATGATTGACAAGGGACTAAAAGGTTGGAGATGTTGGATGAAAATTTGGGGAGACAAATGAGTCGGCGGGGCTATATAAAAAACCATTGAATTAGGAACCAATCCATGGATAGAAATTGATGGGTCAAAAGGGAATCGACTCGCTCTCAGCTGCAGCAATCATACTCTGGATCATCACTCCATTAAGAGAGAGAATCGTCTGTACAATACTATATAAGTAGTAAAATTTTGAGTGTATGAGTATGAGATAAAAATTTTCACATTAATAATAATAATAACTTATAGGTAAAAGGATCAAATAAACTTAGTAAGGTCAAAAAGCCCCGATGGATGCAACCACGCAGAGGGAGACGGGTTGTGGACCAATGGGTCATGTGCAGCTTTTTTTTTTTTTTTAATTATGTTTTTTTCTTTTCTTGTTTCTCTCCTCTACTTGAAGATGAAAAGGTCTTGTTTTAGTCTGGCAAGAAAATTATCACCTGCTTCCATGATGCATCTTTCTGTACCTATGCAATCGAAAAAGCCGAATTCAAATCATTCAAATTGACTTCTTTTGTTTTTTTTTTCTTTACGATTGACTTAATTCCACTAGGTTACCAAACAAAATTAACAGGGCAATTGAAATTTATTAAAGTTTCAACAAATATTTGGATTAAAAAAATTGTTCTAATTAAAATCTAAATAAAAATCTGTAAAAATTAATTAAATATTAAATTAAATTTTTTTAATTAAAAATATAAAAAATTAATACAATTAAAAACTACCACTTCATTCTACTTAAATATATTAATAGTTTAGGTGTTACATAATGTAGTTTAAATTAAAATTTTAACCCTTTTTTTTGTATAAATCTAACAAACAAATGTAATAATTATTTTTTATTAAAATTTAAAATACTTGCTTTGTGACCAAAAAAAAAAAAAGTATATATTACCTTGAATGGGTATAAACTAAGGGATTAAATGAAAAAATAATTATAAAACTAAATAGGAGAATAAGTCTAAATAAAAATATATTATTAACAAAAAAAATATTTCTCATATATTAAAAATTATTATATAATATATAAATTATAAATAAAATCTTAAATAATAAAAATTCTTCTTCTCTCTTCATCAAGCTTATTGAACTTTATGTTGTGACAACGAGGAGACAATGAAATGTGGAAAAATTGGTCCATATCACAATGATAGGACAATTCATTTTTTTTTGGCTTTCTTCAACATAGGCGTCTTTGAATCTATATCTATTTATTCGCTGTTAGTTGAATGATTAATAATTTAATGTTTATACCATATTTTTTTAACCATTGGATATGAAAAGCTATTTTGTTACATTAATTAGTGTTTGAAGTATTTATCAATTTATGAGTGATATGAAATTAAATAAGTTTAAGACTTGAGTGTACATACACATACACTTCAAATATAGTTATCTATTAAAAAATTAAAACTTGATTTAATAAAAGAAAAATGTGACTCAGTTCATTAATTAAATGAATTATAATTAAACAGACTAAAACTACTAAACTCAGTTCCTTTACACCCTTATATAATTATAATTATTTAATATATATTTATAATTTTTTAATCTATGACCTCACCCTCACTAAGTTGTAGTCTTTATTAATTACAAAAATTACAAACTAACTTGTTGGCCTTTTTAGAGGTTTAAAGCAAAGGTTGACTTCCTCCCTACTATCCATTGTTGATACCACCCATTGCTACCATAGCTAGCACTAACTGTCGCCACCATGCATGGAGTTAACATTGCCCATTGGGAAGCTTAATTTGATGTGGAGAAGTGTGTTGGCTTCAAGGTAATCCTTTGGTTTTGCTTATGCTTTTGTCTTTGCTTTAATTTGTCAATTCAAGGGAAGAGATAGGATTATATGACACTTTTAACTTTAATAGTGATGCGATCTCTATAATTTTTGCAAGTTATAATTGTCTTTTAATATCTAATAATTATCTTTTATTATTTTTGAATTAATAGACATAATTATATCTGTAATAGTAGTCTATCAAATCTATATATTTGTAATACCTTACAGCTTTTGAAACTAATCAATCAATAATATTATCATAGCATTTAGCTTATTAGAGGCTAATCCCCTTAAAGCGATCATTAGAGGCCAATCCCCTCAAAGAGATCAATTCTACCCTATTATTTTTGTAAAATTTTTATTTTAAATCCCCAAATCTCAATCCCTATTTCAATTCCCAATTCCTCAAATCGTAGGTTCTCAACTTCTAGTATTAGAGTGACATTCTTAGAGATTTTGCTTTCGTTCCCTCCTTACCACTAAGATTAAAGAAAAAAAGAAATTTATGCCCCTTACCAGACAGCAAAAACAAAATCTAGGCATCATTGGCCTACAATCCTATAACATGTTTTCACTCAACTCATCTAATTTTGATACTAGATTATCTAAGGTGGAAGAATCATTGTCTCTTATGCAAGAATCATTGTCTATCATGCAAGAAACTTTAAAGAAGTTTAAATAAATGGTTGTTCCTATAGTGCAGAATTAGTCAAGAGACAATGCTTTTGAATCTACTAGCAAAGAAAGAGAACTAGTGGAGTCCTTTGGAGGCACTAGGTGAGATGATATACATACTTAAGGGTGGACTTTCCTTGTTGGGATGAGAGTGACCTTGCAGGTTGGATTTCCTGGGCTGAAAAATATTTTTATTTCCATCATACCCTAGAAAATTCTAAAGTTGAAATTGCTTCTATTCAATTAGAAGGTGATGTAATCCAATGGTATGATTGGTTCAAAATGTGTGTTAAAGTTCAAACATAAGCTGAATTCACCAAAGGCCTTCTTGTGCACTTTGGGCCCTCAAAATATCACAATGTTGATGGAGAGCTTGCAAAAATTCATTAGACATCCATCATTCTAGAATATTAGAGTCAATTCAAGTTGCCAATTAAGCTAAAGATTGGTCTGAAAAGTAATTAGTGGGAACATTCATTAAAAGGCTTACTCCTAACATTTGATGGGAAGTCAAAGCTTACGAATGACGAACAATGATAGTACCTATTTCCTTTGCTCACCTACAGGAGAAGAAATTAGGTGCTAAAAGTCATTAACCAATTACTAAAGTAGCCAATAAACCTATTGAGGGTAACACCAACTTATACTCTTCTATTTACCTTTTTAACACTAGATGTTTGACTCAAGAACAATTGAAAGAGCATATGGCAAAAGGACTATATTGGCATTGTGATGAGAATTGACATAAGGATCACCAATGTAAGCAAGGGAAACTTTTAATGATTTAGTCAATTAAGGAAACTGAAGAAATAGATGATGACCACATGTGCCCAGATGGTGATGACACCCTTGTTGAATATATAGATGAGTTTGTAGTGCATGCTTTGGCAAGGTATTTGAATCCACAAACTATGAAGATTGATGGATTCCTAAGGGATGAACCATAATGGTGTTAGTTGACTTAAGTGTTACCAATAATTTTATGGTTGAAAAGATTGCCAAAAAGCTTGCTTTTTTAATCAAGGATTGCGACAAGTTTGCTGTGAAGGTTGTAGATGGAAGAAATTTAACATGCCAAGAAAACTAAGTAAAGGTAAAGCTCTTGTTACAAGGTTAGATCATTTATGTTGATCATTTCTTTCTACCTTTAAAAGATTATGAAATTTTTTTTGGCATCAATTGGTTACAAACCCTTAGAGACATTACTTGGAATTTTTCCAAGTTAAAAATGAAGTTTTTGATTAACGGATATACAGTAGAATTATAAGGAAGACATAAGGGTAAAATCACTACTGTTAGTAGTCATTAATTGACAAAGGTCCTATAGAAAGTAAGACAAGGGTTCTTAGTACAGTTGTCAAGTGCATAGGTGGTCAAATCACTTTCTATACAAGGGAAGGAGGTCACTACATTATTGATTGAATTCTTTGATTTGTTTGCTAAGCCTATAGGTCTACCCCAACAAAGGACACACAATCACCATACTCCGCTATTATTTGGGAGTGCACTTATTGGAAGTTGGTATCATTAGATTGAGTGTTAGCCCATACTCATCTCTTGTTCTCCTAATAAAGAAGAAAGATGGTTCTTAGAGGATGTGCGTGGATTATTAAGCACTTATCCACATCACTGTAAAGGATAAATATCCTATTCTTATGGTTGATAAGCTATTAGACAAATTGGGAGGTGCTCAACTATTCACTAAACTCGATTTAAGATTGGGTTATCATCAAATTTGGGTCCATGAGGAGGATATTCAGAAGACAACTTTCAAGATACATGATGGTCATTACAAGTTCTTGGTTATGCCTTTTGGGTTTACCAATGCACTTTTAACATTTTAGAGATTAATGAGTGTTATCTTTTGGTCACATTTACGTAAGTTTGTCCTAAAATTTTTTGATGATATTTTGGTGTATAATTCTTCCCTTAAAGCACATTTGTCACATTTGCTAACTGTGTTCACTACTCTGTATAAAAATTTTCTATTTGTTAAGAAGAAGAAATGTAACTTTGCTAGCCAAATAGTGGAGTATCTTAGGCATGTTGTCTCCAAGGAAGGTATGGTGGCTGATCCTTCCAAAGTTCAAGCGATGCTAAATTGGCTAGTTCCAAAGAAAATTAAGGAACTACATGGTTTCTTGGGATTAATTGGCTATTATCGCAAATTTGTTCATAACTATAGAAATATTAGTACTGCATTAATAGCTTTTTTAGAGAAAGATTCATTTAACTAGAATGACAAGGTAGAGGATGCATTTGATCAACTCAAGCGGGCCATGACCACCACCCCAAATTCTTGCCTTACCTAACTTTAGTAAGGTATTTATCATTAAATTTGATGCTTCTGGAATTAGAATTGATGTATTATTGATGCAAGAAGGTTGTTCTACTGCCTTTACCAGCAAGGCTTTATCACCAAAACATCTTAGCATGTTTGTCTATGATAAGGAGATGTTAGTTGTCATTCATACAGTCTCAAAATGGCGTCCCTATCTAATTGGGAGGCATTTTCAAATTTAGATTGATCATAAAAGTCTAAAATATTTATTGGAGTAGTGGATCTCTTTTATGGAACAACAAAAATGGATTTTTATATTGTTAGGCTATAATTACTATATTATTTATAAGAAGGGAAGAGAATTTGGTAATCGATGGATTATCTTACATTCCAGAGTAGGCTGAACTAATGACAATCTATCTTTGTCTCTACTTGTAATACATTTGCACAAATTAGAAATGAGTGGTAGGATGATCCCAAAACTCAGGAAATCGTTAAGAATTTACAAATATATCATAATTTCATTGTTCATTACACTTGGAATTCTACAAATTTGCGTTATAAGGATAGATTGGTACTTGTTCCTCATTCTCATTACAAGGATACAATCTTGCAAAAAATCTCACCATCCCTAACTATCAAGTATTTGGGATTTCTTTGTACCTATAAGCACATTAGTAAGGAGTTTTTTTATTGGAAGGGTATGAAGAAGGAAATAAGAAAGTTTGTAATTGAATGTGATGTGTGCCAACGTCATAAGAGTGAATCCATGACATCTCCAAGACTTCTTCAACCTTTATCTATTCCAAAAGAAGCTTGGACCGACATATTTATGGATTTTATTGAGGGAGGGACTCCCATTGTCCCAAGGTAAATCTATTATTTTTATTGTTGTGGATCACTTAAGTAAGTATACTTATTTTGGTGAGGTTAGTTATCCTTATATTGCTACTAGTATTGCTTGAGTTTTTGTTGACAATATTGTGAAGCTCCATGGTGTTCTTAAGTCTATTGTAGTGACTGAGATAAAGTCTTCAATAGTAATTTTTTGAAGGAGTTGTTCCATTTGTAACAGATGCATTTGAATATGAACATTGCTTATCACTCATAGATAGATGGACAAGTTAAGGTGGTCAACAGGTGCTTGGAAAATTACATTTGCTACTTTGTGAGTGACAAGCCAAAGGATTAGGTAAAATGGCTTCTTGGGCCGAGTGGTGGTACAATACCACTTATCATTCTTCTACAAAGATGTCCCCATTTCAAGCAGTTTATAGTTGATCTCCACCTACTCTTGCAAGGCATATAGCTGAATCATCTCACGTGGATAAAGTCGATAAGGACTCATAAGACAAAGACAAGTTGCTGTAACTTTTGAAAGACAACCTTGTTGCAGCCTAAGCTTGTATGAAGCAACACATTGATATGCATCGTACTAAGCAAGGGTTTTTAGTAGGAGAATTGGTTTATCTCAAACTCCAACCATACCAATTGTTATACGTCATTGTTAGCTCCTTAATGAAATTATCTCCTTACTTCTTTGGGTCATATCAAATTCTTGAGTGCATTGGTCTTGTTGCCTACCATCTTGATTTACTAGCAAGATCAAAAATACATCCTATCTTCCATGTCTCTTACTTGAAAAGGAAAGTGGAAGAAGGTGTGGTGGTACAAAGATAGCTGCCTGACATTACTACTTCCACCAGTGAGGTTAACGTTCAGCCACAAGCCATCCTGGACTGATGTATTGTCAAACATGGAAACCAAGCTGTTGTCCAAATCCTAGTTTAGTGGACTAATCTTCCTATTAAGGATGCTACCCAGGAGTTCTATTATTCTTTTGTGGAGCAATTCCTAGACTTTATTGCTAGTCAGCCTTGAGGACAAGGCTACTCTGAAGGGTGGCAGAATGACGCGATCTCCATAATTTTTGTAAGCTAATCATTGCCTTTTATTATCTAATAATTGTCTTTTATTATTTCCAAATTAATAGGCATAATTATATTCATAATAATAATCTGTCAAGTCTATATATTTATAAAGCCATATGACTTTTGGACTCAAGCAATCAATAATATTTATCAAAGCTTTTAACTTATTGGAGGTTGATTCCCTTGAAGTCATCATTGGAGGCTGATCCCCTTAAAGAAATCAATCTTACCCCTTTATTTTCACAAATTTCTTATTTCAAATCCCTAATTTCCAATCCCTATTTCCCAAGCCTTAGGTTCTCAACACTTTTATTCTATTAGTTATTGTCTACACAAGTAGTGCCTTTCCATTTTGATGGTTTAAGAATATTCTTCCATATTGGATTGCATGGAGTTCCATACTAGCTCTTTTTTAATTTTTTGTTGAAGTAATTCTATCTAACCCAAAGAACAAAATAAGTAGAAAATAATTATATTGGAACAAAATATAACTCAATGGATATATAATCAATTGACAGTTTGGAAAATAAAGAGAGAGGAAATGCTTATCAAATGATGGCATATATATTTTTTGGATCCCCTTATCAGCCCTTTTTAGTTCCAAGATGGAAGTATGCCATGACATAAGGTTTTAAGGGCATTAAATGACAATATACATGGGATCTAAAGTAAGACATTCGCCTTAATATTCAAGCCATAACTGCAAGCTAGAGGTCCACATTGAGTATTCACATGATTGACTACCTAACATTTCACTTCAAGTTTTCTTGTGATGTCAAATTGCAAATTGTACAATATCCCTCAGTTTCTTGCTCACCAAAAAGATTTGAAAGCCTAGGATCTCTCCCATGATAACCTAACTAGAACTTATGCCAATTGGCTGCTTGAAAAGAATATGAAATTGGAGTTCCTAAGTCTTAGAAATAATTAATTCCATCTATCCTCCAACTCCAGCTTTCTGGTGCGCAACATAGATATATCAAACAATCACCTCCACAGGGAACTTAAACGGATATTGGCAATTTGTTTTCACAAGCATATGCACTTAATCATTCCTCAAATGCCTTCAAAGGTTGCATTCCATTCTCAATTGGCCGCATGCCAGAGCTGGTCCATTTACATCTATCCACCAACAGGTTTTCAGGAGAAATTCCTTTCGTAAATTGGCATTGCTCATTTTTAGCAATTGTTTTTTGTCAAATTGGCCAGCATGACCTAAGAATGAAGTTAATTGGAATCTGATAACAATTTGCAAGAATTATTTTTTACCTCTTTCAAAATTTATTGGGATAAGCTTTTGTGAAAACTCCAAATCTCTTGGACTTCTTAAGTCAGAAGTGGTTCTCCTCTGTCAGCTGGCAGAGTCTTCATCCAATATTTGTTCCAAGTTTGACAAACTTGAAAGGCTTACAAGTTTCCTGCAGCAAGGTTATAGATTTAGGAATTTCTTACTTAAAAGGTATTCTCTTTTCGTTTTATTTTGCATCATAAATTATGTTATACTCTCCAATGAATGGTCCATGCTTTGCTTGATGAGTGAAGATAATGTACATATGAAAGATTTTAGCACTGTTATAATTGGCATACTCCTTAGACAAGTCCCTCCATGGTTGTATTTTAGAGTAATAACGATGTGAGATGTCACTTTTCAACAGACCATGATACTGTTATCAATATGATACTTATATTACACATGATACCGATATCTAGATTCTTTTTCATATTTTTTCTTTTTCAAGAATCCCACATTTCTGGCACCCATACATAAATCTTTAAAGTGAACTATCCTTGGCTGTCTGAATCAGCAGTCTGTTATGGTTTCCCCATTATAAAAGGCTTCTTACACACTTGAACGGATGACTTTAATTCTGTTGTTCTGCCTTTCAGGTCTGCATAAGCTTAATCTATTAAATTTGGAGGGATGCCTTAATCCTGCTGCATGCTTGGAGTCCCTCTCAGCTATTCTTTCCAGCTCCACACCTTCATACTAGTACCTAATTTATCGATGAACTGAACTGGCCCTACATCACTTCGATTTTAATTATAATGTTGCTCACAAGTGTGCAAATTCCCAACAAAATCCATGGCATTTTCCAAGTATAATGTTGTTCTAGCTAGTACATCATAGTGATGGCTTCTTCTTGTGATTACCAGTTCTCAGACACAACTCTACTTGTCTGGCAGTCGAACTTGTCTCCACTCCAAGAAACATTTCCACACTAGAAATATATACAATTAAAATAACCAAAAAATAGAGATATCTAAAAACGAATAATCTAATCCGCCCTACGAGGGACCTATGTATCTAAAGTGTCTGTGTGCGATTTTGTGTGTGCATGTGTGCTTTTTTTTTTTTTTTGGAGTGTGTTTGTTTCCATGGAAAATGATTCCCAGAAAAAAGAAAAAAAGGAATAAAGAAATTCATGGAATTTTTTATCTTTCATGCTCTTTAAGCTGCGTGAAGTAGCTTTTGATTAGAAGAAAATAAGGTTTCTCTTTTGAAGTGAATAGTTTTTTTCTTTTTCTTTTAATATATTTTTTGTTCGATTACCTTTGCAGGTTTTGCTTAATAATCTTGTTGAGTGAGACTTTTTGTTTTAATTATATTTTGTTCTTAATATTATTTTTGTCTATTCAGTTGTTTCTGTGACACAATCCTTTTTCAAAAAAATAAAAAATTTCCTTAAAGCAGTTTACTGTTTTACTTGTTGTCTCTGTTGCCCGTAGGTGATTTTTTTTTCCTCAGTTAGTGGTATTATGAAATTAAGAAACTGACTTTTATGTTTATGGAAGTTTATTTGTTGTTTAAGTGTTTTGTAGAAAAAGTATAGAGCCAGTTGAATCATTGATGTCTTGGAGTCTGCTATATTGGTAAAACAGAGTAAGTGTTAATGTTATGTCAAATACTGTTTTTTTTATGGCGAGCAAAGCTCGGTCCAGTGCCATAGTTCCCACTTGCTTAATGGAATGCTCGTAGGCGCCTACCTCATACGATTTTCCAATTGCCTTTACCACTAGGCTAGCCATGAGTGGTTTATTGCATGACACTGGCTTGTTTGTCTTGTAGACTTTTTTTCTGTTAATTTGTGGAGGAAAAACAATCAATCATTTTGGGGTAATATGGGATCACGTTTAGTGCTGATGATGTTTGTTATCTGATTCTCCACATTTGCAACTCGAGCTAATTTCACTAAATGACCCCTCTACCAATCAACATGCATTATGGCGTCAAAAAGTGGTTTTACTGTGCATATTCTGGAAAGAGGGGGAAAAAAGAATGCAGTATAATAAAGTAGTTTTGAGTGCTTTGGATGTAAATTTGGGTCAACTTGTGTTCTTAAGAGATCCTTTGCTGAAAGGAGATAATTTTGATAAATCTTTTTCAGAGGCGAGCTTGATATGCCAAACCATGTGCTGTCCATAAGCACAGAGTGGGTTACACATTCTTATGAACTGAGGACTTATCCTTTTGCAGCATAATTCCTGAACATAATTCTTAGGTGCTTTTAGTTGTTTGTGATTTTGGACATACAATTATTTATTAAATTCAAGCTGGAGAACAAATCACAGTTACCTCATCTAAAAATTCTTCCCAAAGTCGTTTTCTTCATAATGATGTTGGTTGGACACTACTTCTGTTACACTGTTCTTATTTTAACAGGGTGCACTATGGTGCATATTTTCATTCTTGGTGATTCTGTGGGTTAGGGTCTTTCTCTACTGCAATTTTTTATGACATTTGATTGATTGCAAATATATCCTCAATGGTGGGACCTTGTTCTAGGAAGTGAGATCAATCAGATAATGAAGATAACTTACCTGAAGTTTTTTCTGGAAGGTATAGCAAATGCTGAAGCTCAAAGTGATTGGAAAACTCAATACTCTAGATCTCTCAATGATTTACAGTGGAAATTGGCAAATGTCCATCCCTTATGGAATTATGTGTTAAACAAATATGTGATGTGTACTCTTTTCTGCATTATGCCTGGGTGAGGCTGCCAATTGATTTGTCTGGACTGACTTTTCTTTTTTATGTGCTTTTCTTGAACAGGACATAGATAAGTATAAGACATTTTCAATGCTTCCAAGGGACATAAGTCAACAGATCTTCAATGAATTGGTGTATTCTCAATGACTGTATCAGTGGTAATGCTTTCTTGTCACATTCTTTCTTCTTTTCTTTCTTCCATCATTTAATAATTCGCTTGCTATAACTGTCAATATACAGAAGCATTGGCATCCTATTTTTCCTAAAGCAAAAGAGGGGAAAGAGGAGTGATCACAGGATGGGGAGTCATGCAATGTTTCGAACCTAAAGCTATTAGTTATGTGATTTTCCCACTTTTCCTATTTCATTTCTTTCATCCAGTTGCTCAATCTCTTTGCTTTTGAGTAGCTGTTCATCAAAATTCAGTTTCACTTTTACTTCAACCTGCAAACCCACCTCCCAAAAAAAGAAAAAAATAAAGAGGATGAAGTTGAATAGTTTAGGTTTGTAAAGTAATTAGTTATTGTGTACACAAGCAGTGCCTTGCAATTCCAATGGTCTACCATATTAGATTGCGTGGACTTCCATACTAACTCTTTTTAAATTTTTTGTTGATATAATTCTATCTAACCCACAAAACAAAATAATAAGAAAAAAATTATATTGGAATAAAATATCGCTCAATAGACATATAAATTGATTGATAGTTTGAAAAATAAAGAGAGAGAGAAAATGCTTTTCATTCGATGCCATATAAGATTGTTGGGATCCCCTTATCAGTCCTTTCTAGTTCCAGGATTAAAGTGTACCATGCCAAAAGTTTTTAAGGGCATTAAATGGCAACATATATAGGATCTAAAGTAAGACATTGATTTTTTTTTGTATTTTTCCCTATCTCATTTTATAGTGTGTCACAAGTCTAGATAAGTCTCCAATCCTCACAAACATAGTCACAGGTCAAATTTTTGGTACTATCTTCTTTGGACCAAACTTTGTGTGTATTTGCCGTACTGTCCCAGTTGTCTGGTGTTTTTTGTAATTTTTAATATTCTTGAAGGTCTTTTAACAGTTATTCCTTTACTCTAATAGTTTTGTTGGTAGATTGCTATTGTCTGTGTTTTATGGTTTTATGATCAGATTTTGTAATCAAATTTCTGTCTTGTATGTTGTAGACTTTTCAAACTTGACGAGTTTGAATTTTAGAAGAAACAACACAATTACAGCACACGGAATGAGTTCGTTTACTAGCTTATTAAGTTGGATCTGGAGAGATGTCCTGTTATTGGTAGTGGACTTGTACACCTCAAGGGTATTATTCTCCTTGTTATGAACCTTGTCTTGATAGGGAGGTTTATAAATTTGTTGTTCATAAGAATGCTTATTATTTATCTGATTTGCACATGAAATTACAGATTAGTCAATGTTTTTATTGTTGTGTCTCTTGCCTTGCATGATGCTTGGCTTGGCATCGTAATAGAATGAAAAAACGAAGTTTGAATGGAAATGGTCTTGGTTTATCGAGTTTCTGTCTTGTTAATGGAACCTTTTATTGTTGGCAGAAGGACCTTATGAGTGCATTGGTTGCTTCAACCAAAAACTTGTCAAAAAGTTGTTTTCCTTTAAGCATGCTTCTTGCCATCTCTATAATAGTGTGATTCTTACATTATGCAACACCATTTGGTTCCAGATTGTATCTCACGGCCAACTGTCTTTTGGTTCCTTTGTCTTTGCAATGCCCTAGGATTAATTTATAGAAGAATTCTCCACTTTGATTCATTCTAAGTGCTTTATGTTTTGCTCACTTTCTCTCTCTAATTTTGCTCTGAATTGAAGGAATTTGAATGAGGAATTTTGACTTTCGCTCCAAAAAAATATATCCACTTTCTCCTGGTATAATCATCAACAAACAAACAAACGTACATTTTGCTGCTAATTGAAGGAGTTTGAGTTGGTAAATCTGTGTGTATCAATGCTCTTCATGAAGTCTATGGAAATGAAAGACTGCATTCTGTTGGCATTGAATTTTTCTCTTTCCTCTACAGTGATCTTCTTGTCCTTGTTGATTATGATTTTGATATGTGCCTCTCTCTCTCCCCATTGTTGACAGTTGTTTATCAATAATTTTGATTCTGGATTGAAATGTTTGCTCCAGCAATTGACTCAAAAATTTTCCCATTCTTTGCTCGTGCCATTAACTTGTGCATGATAACTTTCAACAAATCTTGTGTCTTTTCTATAACTGCAATGATATACTCAAATTTGAAATTAAACTTGCTGGAATTTGTTTTACAACCTTCTTTTAATCAATGTTGCTGATGCTGCTCTTGATTTGGTTGACTATTTTAGTAACTCTTAAATGGAAACCTTGAACGCTTTCACCTTCTTTCTTAGAAAGCTTATCAAATTGACTTCGCATATTTTGAAGTTTTGAGCCTTTGAATTCCTTTTGTGATATTTCTCATGCATTTTTGGCTTTTGACACCAAACATTCTAGGAAAAATAATTTTGCTCACAGCCTGCTGGATGATCCTCATTGCACTTGTATCTCTCTTGACATTTTACTTAATAGTCTTTCATCTCCTATTTCACCTCATTGTAGAACTCTCTTTTACTGGTAGTTATAGATAATAATTAGCAACTACCACAAAATTTGTGAGATAAAGATCGTCTTCTTTTGCGAGTTTCAATATTTATAAAATTCTCCATCAAATATTAAAACTTAACTTTGATTTTATATGAAGATGGTAATAGGATTATCTGTGGCCATGATTTTACTAGGACAAGAGTGCACAATTTTTGATAGATGATTCAAATTTGTGAGGAAAGTACTAAATTGAAACTTTAGGAATTGAGGGCTCAATTGGCAAAACTTTTTGGGCTTACTAGGTGAAACAATGTCATACAATTCTTTGTACCCAGAAATTGTTGTCAATTATTTTCACACATAAACTTTTGGCTTTTTTGATCAAAGGCAATATAAGATCTTATTTTCAAGAAACTTCAGCTGCAAACACTCGACAGTGTGCTTTTCGGATCTAACTTTGAGACCGCTTGTTGTGTCAAATACATGATTGGAAGAATCATAAGGTGGCAACTTTCAGAAATTTTCAAAAAACAGGGCAAAACAAAGCGAAAGTATTTGTGTGGATGTGTGGGGTTGCTTCTCCCGCAAATAATTATTGGATTTCTTGTTTTTTAAGCCTATTTCTTTTTTGTCTAAGGTTATGAAGTACATGTTTACATATGATTTTTCTTTGCCATCTTCATGAGTTGTATTTTATTGACTTCATTGGTACAATTTCTTAGTCTCTCAGCAATAAATTTACAACTGTTGCTTAGCTTGTACGGCAGTCCTGTAACATGAAAGGCTTCCTGATTTCTCTTCCCTAAGAAGATGTTTTAGAATTTTCTTGTTGTTTGATTCCATAACTTTGACCAAAATTACAAATTATCTTTTGACAATGTTGTTGAAGACTCCATCTTGAGCCTTACCTGACAATTTAAGCTTTTGGATGAAACGGTTTCTTGACATGGTATCAGAGTTTTCATGATCAAGTAATCATGAGGTTGAATCACACTTGCTCACATTTATGACCTAACAGCTTAAAGCTTTTGGGTAGAATGGATTCTTAATGAAGATTGTTTTTGTTATTATTGCAGCACTACCATTCACTTCTTGTAGAAGCCTTGCTTTAGTAGTTTTGTTTCAAGATTCAACCTGGTAGTTGGAGTTGCTTGGCCTGTGTTTTTTTTTTTTGTGATTAAATTTCCTGTTGGGAAAATTTTCTATTCCTAATTAATCATGGGTTTCCAAATTCTATAATGATTAGAAGTGTTAATAGTCTCTGCATATAGGGTTTATACGGTATTTGGTTGGTTCGTATTCTCTTTCTGAAAAGGCAATCACTGAAGGGAGACCGGATCCTTGTCCTCTACATTCTGCATGGCTTAAGGAGTTAAATGTCGTCTAGTTATACTGTTAAATTGTGCCGTTGTATCTCTTAATTGATTCCTTTAGGAGTGCCTCTCATGACATTATCCTAACCATTGACAGTATACAGTATTGTAACAAAAATGTCTTTGTATCTTGGATATTTGTATTTAGATAAAAGAATCCAATGCAAATTGAGTTGGTGACAAAAACAAGATCCAGCATGTATGTTCAGATTGGATTTGTCTTGTAACTACCTGACAAAGGATACCAATAGACCTTAGAAATTTGAGGGGGCATCGAACTTGTCTCTTTTGTCAATGTCATTGTGAAAAACGAAGTCCTTGCAAGTTACGTAGGTTCATGAGTTAAATTTCTAAGAAATTACTCTCTAATTGTTTCCTTTTCAAGTTTTGGACTTGTTTATGAAAAATCTAAGTCTTTCAATAGAAAATGAGTATTAATTTTATTATTTATTTATTTATATTTATATTATAAAATAGAGAGATTTTTTTTAAAAAAATTTTATTTAATTTTTAAGTGAATTAAATTAAATTAAATTTATATAAATATAAATTAAAAAAATTAATAAAATAAAAAATTAAAATATTTATATAATTTAAAATTATATATATAATATTTTAAAAAATAAATAAATAATTTTAACAAATATAAAAAAATAATATTAAAAATTTTAAATTTAATGATAAAATATTTATATACAAGAAATTTATATATTTAGTATAAAAAATAATTATTTAATTGTAATGAAAATAATGATAGGTTAAAGGTCATTTTCTCTGAATACAAATAAGAAAAGTTAGTGGAATAGTGAGACATTGTTACATTAAAAAAATATTAATATATAATAAATTTAAGAATAAAATAAATAAATATTTATTTTTTTTCATATATTTAAATTAAAATTTACAACTTATAAAAATTTAAAAGATGTGAAATTTGAATTTTATTTGTTTTGTTTTTCTTTATTTGCATTGTTTTTCTTTATTTAATCAGACTAATAAATTTAGTTGATTGTTACAAAAGTTGATATTGAAAAAAATGATAAAAAAATTAATAAATCAGATACTAAGACTTTTATTTATATTTAATTATTATTCTATCTAATAACTATATTAATGTTACAGTTAATATTACTTGTAACAATCTTTCATGTACTCTTTCTTTTTGTTTGAAATGGTCATCACATCTAGCTCATTTAAATTTATAAGGGAATGAATTCCTGGGTTCAACTTTATGACTATTTTTCAACTTTTTTAATATCTAAAATAAGACCCCAATTAATAGTTCACCTAGCGTGTTGGTAAATTAAAAAATAAACTTTTGTATTGGTATTAATTAGTTTACAAGTTGAATTAAACCAAGTTTACATTAATTTAATTATGATGCACCTACAACTGATGCTTCAATGTATAGAACCTCCTAGCTGTTTGGACAAAACTCATTCATATTTACTAGAAAAAAATATAATTATGAAAATTTATTATTAGTAATATAATTTAAAAATAACAGAAAATAAATGTAAGCTAATTTTGTCCTTTCATTTATGAACATCACACTCAATTCTTTCTCTTTCTTTTTAACTGAAACCTACTTCCCTTCACATTCAATACATAACTGCATACAACTGAAACCTACCTCCCTTCACATTCAATACATAACTGAGTACAACTGCAACCTACTTCCTTTCACATTCAATACATAATGGCATACAACTGTAGCCTACTTCCCTTCACATCATTCCTTCTTTTTCCACCAAGTTAATTTTGGTACTGAATTATTGGTATTGAACATGACAAGTAATACATTTGAAGGAATAATTCTATGTCAATTGTCTATGTTTTATACGCTATCCTTTCTTAATATTTTCTACAACAATCTTTAAGACACCATTCCTTCTTGCTTGAAATAGTCATCGCATTTAGTTTATTTGAATTTAGATGAGAATGAATTCAGAAGTTCAATTCCATAAACATCTTTTAACTCTAATAATATCTTAAATAAGACCCAATTAAATACGAATTTATAATATTAAATTCTAACTATTAATTACAATTAACACATTAGTTTATTTTTTTTTTTTTATAAATGATAAAACAACTGCCACTAATAAACTTATGTCCAATTTTTGGGTCCAATTTCTATTTTCATGTGATATAACTCTCCGCAAGAAGGCTGGACACATGATACAGCAAATAGCATGGTAAATAAGGTCATTTCATGTTTATAACAGCATTTTATAATGACAGACTATATATTAGAAATGGTAATGTAAGAAATCTAAGAGGGGAACATTTAAGACTCGTTAATGTCTATGATTTATTAGAGTTTAGAAAATTGGAACTTTAGGCTTTTAAGTATAGAATTTAAATTTTTGTTCAAAAAAGAAAAAAAAATTATGGAGTTAAAATTTGTATTACTCAAATTTTATTGAATAAATTACAACATGCAAAAGAAATTGAAAAATGAAATTGGAAAATGGAACAGCCAGTATGATAAACTCCTATATGCAAAAACTATTAACATTTCAAATTATTATAGAATTTGGACCACTCTTGTAATAACAAAACCAATATCACTAAGCATCCATGACCTAATAATAGCCACTAGCCCCATTTGTATGTTCCAAACACCTCTTACTACTTACTTGGTAATATTTGTTGCCATTGAGAGCAGTTTAGGTGTTCTATATATGGACGGGGATGGAGGCCTCAAGTTTTCGTAAAAATAGGACTAGCACATGAATTAAGGATAAAAATATTATTTCATCAATTTCTTAGAAACTTACATCATTTACATGATCAAAATTTTACAATTGTCTAATTATTTAAAGTATTGTTAACTATAAATCTTTAAAAAATAGTCAATTAGTTTAATTCAATTAATTAAAATATATCGTATTATTTGGTTTTACTAGTAGTTGATGATTCTTTCCTTTTCGTGTCAATCAGGTTCTCTCATGGAAAATTGGACCACAAGCAAGTGTTAGAAAACATCAACATTTAATTCCATAGTGACTAGACCTGACTTGTCATGGTCTAATTATGTAATTTTAGGCTTACAATGCAAATTTTAATTGTATTAATTTTTTTTAATTGTAGGTATTGACTAAATGAAGAGATTTTAAAATTAAATATAATTAAGTTAATTTTATATGAAATCTTTAAACTTTTTCATAAATTTATAGAATAATTAATTAATTTAAATTTAAATAATTAAAATATCCTGTTATTTGATTTTACCAGTTGAATCTTCGCTTTCATTTCAATCATGTTCTCTCATGGAAAATAGGTCTTCAGGGCAAGTAGTAGATAATATCAACATTTTAATTATATTGTGACTTGATCTCGGCTTGTTAAATTTGGCATTGCAAGTTTTAATTATACCAAAATTTTTCTTTCCAAAGCAACAAAAATAATTTTTTCTCTATATTTTTCACTATTTATCATTATGTTGGTACTTTTTCTTTTTGATAATTTTATTTGTTAATATATACAATGAAGAGTTTTTAGATTTACCTAATTTTTTATATATTATATTTATAAATATTTTAAATTTTATAAATTTAAAAATAATTAATTAACTTAACTTAAAAAATTAAAATATGTCACATTCTTTAATTTTATCAATGTTGACTCACTATGATAACAAAACAGCCAAGTCTTCCATTTTTGTTTCATTCACGTCCTCTGGTGCAAATTGGTCCACAAAATAAATAGTAAAAACATCAACATTTAATTCCATCATAACTTGATCTCAACTTGTTAAGACCAACTTGCTTAAAGTTGGGCTTAGATTGCCAAGTTTAACTCTACTTTTTTTTTTTTTTTTAATAATGAAAATAATTTTTATCTTATAATTTTTACTATTAATTATTATGTTTTTTTTGAACAATTTTATTTCATAATTTATTAACAAAATAAAGAGACTTAACTTAAATTTAATTATTTTTTCATATACAAAATCTATAAAACATTTTCATCTCACAAATTTAAAAAATAAATAATTAATTTAGTTTTTAAAAAATAAAAGGTGTTATATTATTTAATTTTATTAATAATTGACATAACATCATAATACAACAAACAAGCCTTTCATTTTTTTTTTTCATTCACATCTCATCATCTCAAGGAAATTGACATGAATATGACAATTAGTAGATAAGTTGCTAATATTTAATTTCATTATGACTTTAACTTAGAGTCAAGCTACCTAAATTTGAATTTAGACAAACTCAATCATCTATAAGAAATTATATATTAGTAGATTAACCATATAATTATTATTTTTATATTTTTATTATATTTTTATTTTATAATACATATAATAAATAAAAAATTTTTAAACTTAAATTTAATTATTTTTTATATATTATATTAATAAATAATTTTAATTTTAATTTTAAAAATTTTAAAAATAATTAAACAAGTCTTCTACCTTTTGTTTCATTCACGTCTTTCCGTGGAAATTCATATGAATATAACAGCTAATAGATAAGTCATGATCACTTGAACTGTTGGAGTCAAGTTGCGTGAATTTCGGTTTAAACAAGCTCACTTATCCATAAAGAATTATAGAAAACCACATAAATTAGAAGCCTTTTTTGTGGATTGACACGCAGCTAATAATCATTATGCTCATACTTTATCTTGCTTTTTCTTGTTGGGAAAATTATAGGCTGAGCTAGCGAATGTGAAGAGGCATCCACCAGGTAAAACAAATAAAAGAACCTATGACGTGAAATGAAATTTTCAGTTAGGATGTGGGCCGAAAACAAAACAGAGAAGTGATGACATTGAAATGGGACAATTATTGAAATGACTAGACACTAGGCTTAAGAGAAGCCAGGCAAATTGGGTTCTCGTTTTGGGTCCGAGTCGTTTGGGCACAAATTATTTGGGCTTGGTTTAGTTGCCCTGGATCTTGTTATTGCTTTAAATTAAAAAATAAACCTTGTTCATGTTGCTTGTGAAGGCAAAGTGACCTAATTTTTCACTTATATTTAATTTCACCATTAGGGTCAAGCTGCGTAAATTTGAGTCTACACAAGTTCAATCATCCATAAGAAATTATAGAAAACAAAATCAGTTAGAAAGCAGTCTCAATCAATCAGCCTAGTCTTCCCTCCTCGTTTCATTGCTATTCTCTTATGGAAAACTGGTTTTGCACGGCACTGCCAGGTAACATCAACCTTATGTTTTTTCGGACCTAGAAAAGCCCAATCATCCGTATGAAATTATAGACAACCTCCTTAGGAAGATGGTTTCTTTGGTGGGTTGGCCCATTAGTTAGCACAGGTACTGCAGGTTTAAATAATTTTTGGTAGCCCAAATTTTTCTTTTATATCTTGCACTGGCTGTTTTTTTTATCCTAAGGTATTATTTTGATAGAAACCATATATAGTAGAAAATTTTAATTTCTAGCCGGAAACCCTCCAACCGCGCACAAGTGCAGCGGCTTCTGGGTTCAGCCCCAATCAAGATTTACAGATTGTGAGCCCTTCTAATCTTCTAGTCTCTTTCTCCTATTCTTTACTAATCCTTAATTCTTTATTTTCTTAAAGTTGGAGTCCGGCCGTTTAGCTAGTGTAACAAAAATATGATTCTTAATTTTTGTTCTAGCTCTCACTGGTTATTTTTCAATCTCAATCTTAATTTTGATTATGGTTGAGACTTCTTGTTTGTTTATACACCCCCAGCGGTGATCAAGAGTTATAGATTGTGATTGGCCTCGTACTCCTGCATCTCTGCTCTTTTTCTTTTTCTTTAGTATCAATCAAGGTAAAACAGAGCTTCTTTGAGCATTAAACTAACCTTTAGTGATGATTTGTTTAAACTCTTCAAATTGAAAAGGGATTTCTTTTGGGTTTGAAACAATCTTTAGTGTTCAGTTCTTTATCTGCTTGAAAATAGAGAGGGAGTTAAGCGGCAGTGTTGAATAGTTTCTTTAGTGCAACAAATGAAGGCAAGCTGTTTTTTCAGTTTTTTTTTTTTTTTTGTCATTTCATTCCTGTATTGATTCTTGGGAGGATGGATTTGAAGACCTCTTCATAAACAATCAATAGCATTTGTGAAAGCATCGAGTGCTGAAGAAATTGTCTGCTGCCAAATCATTGAGCATTTTAGGTAGCATGTAAATGTTTATCTACTGAAATGAAAGGAACTAAAAGGGAAGCCCTTTTATGCTTTGCAGTCCTTTTGAAGCTCCAGGAATGATAACTAAACTCTATCTGGAGGTATTAACCAGGCTGGACCAGCAGATTGTGTTGTTTGAGCTGTCAACTCCTGCCATTTGCTTCTTCACCCTGTACTTTACAAGAGAGGTGCTTTGACAGAATATTTCACAACTAAACATTTGAAATTCTCCCTTTCCCTGTCTCTCTCGCTGCCTCTAAAATTTCCCAGTGCAGCATTAGGACACATTTTCTATGATTTGCAGATAGACTGTAAATCCACGTTCCTTTTCCATTAGCTGATATGGCACACTTTATTTTTGGTGCTTGCGGCTTGTGTACAGCTAAATGGAAACAAACAACTGGTGTAGGGTTGTTGGATCCAAGCTTTGGCACGCCTCTCACGATCAATTTAGAGGGTCATCTTATTTTGAAAAATATGATATTTGTAAATGTAAATTTAAATTGTGAAAAATATTATATTTTTTTAGAAAAGAAAAAAGGTGCAAAAAGAGCGTGACTTTTTATTCATTTGGAGAACTATACTCACCACTTCAAAAAAGGATTCATGCTATGTACATAATGAGGTTATATATATATATATATATATATATGCATTACATTACTTTTTTTCTTTTTTTAATTTAAGAGATTATTTATTGTATCCTTTGTTTACCAATTTAAGTAAATTTTAATCAAACTAAATTAATTGAGTTATACTAAATAATGTTAAAAGTTTTATTTATAATTTATATATATAACTCTTAAATTATATATTTCAAACTTGACATGATTTATTTATTAAATATAAATTGTTAGTAAAAACAAAAAAGAGAAATGCATACACAATAATTTAGACTAAGTACAAGGTTGCCAAGCTCTGTATTTGGACAGCATGGGAAGATTGTCCACAATAAAATAAAAACAATTGTTAATGCATTCCCCAACAATATAAAACCATGTTCGTCGCCAATGTGGGTTTATGTATAGAACTGTGGCCATTCCCAACAACACCACGCTGTAAGATGCTAAAAAACTTGGATAAAATGTATCCATGTTTATCCATCCAGTATCTTCATCATACTTTTTTGAATTCTCAGAGGATGATAGAGGTGGTGGACGTGCAGCACAACTTTTCTTTAGTGGCGGTCCACACAACAAGGGATTATCCTCATAGCATATACTTTCAAATGTTGCAAATTGTTTAACCATCTCTGGGGTATTTCCAGACAAGTTATTGTGTGCTACGGTGAAAACCTCAAGTTGGGTTAGTTTAGTAAGCTGAGGAGGAATTTTTCCGTCTAAGTTATTGAATGAAAGGTCCAAGCTCTCGATGTCCTCCAAGTTTGAAAATGTTGATGGGATTTGCCCTGTCAAGCTGTTGTGGGATAGGTTTAACACCTTAATAGTGTTAAGGTTTCCGAGTTTTGGCGAAATCTCACCCGTCAAATTGTTGCAAGGGGAGAGAAGTCTTCCTTCGTAAGAGTAAGAAAAACTCTTTGTTGTGAACTTTGCGTGTGGTTGAAAAGTGTAAAAAGAAGAATAACCAAAATAATCCCAAGAGCTTTCAGTGGTATGTGTTCTATCCCAATTGCTTCCAGACCTCAGGCAAGGGAGAATATGACCAGAGAGGCGATTGTGAGAAAAATTTATCAAACTTATATTCTCCAACCTGCACAACTGAATTGGGATTTCACCTTCGAAGCAATTATTGTCCAACAGCAAATACCTAAGGTTAGAAAATGTATCAATCCATTTTGGAATGCTGCCATTAAAATAATTGTGGCCAAGATCCAACATCACCAAGTTAGAGTTGTTATAAAATGCCTTTTCCAATGGTCCTTGCAATCTATTCTTAGATAGATAAACTTGTTCTATACTTGAAGGGAAATTTAGTGGTAGGCTTCCAGAGATATTATTGTTTGAAAGGTCCAGAACTCGAAGTGCATTCATATTTTCTGTCCACTGTGGGAGCCTCCCATGGATATTGTTGTGACTGAGATCCAAGATAATTAATGAGGAACTATTAAATAAACTATTGGGGATTCGACCTTGAAAACTATTATTTGAGAGCAATAGAAAATTGCAACTAGTGGCCAATTGCCCAGGCATCTCTCCTGATAGTCCATTATTGGACAAGTCTAAGGTTTGTATAAAGCTCATATTACTGAGAGAAGGAGGAATTCTTCCATTGAAACCATTTCCTGACATATTTAAATAGCGTAGATTTGGAAGATATGCTCCAATTAGTGCAGGAACATGGCCACGTAAGCAGTTCTCTGAAATGTCCAAGTTGACTAAAGTCATATTTGAATGACTTGGCAACTGAAGTTGTCCTGAAAGGGAATTATTGAACAAGTTGAGTGTATACAAGTTCGTGTTATTCTCTAACAACCAATATGGAAATCCTCCACTCAGTTGGATATGTGAGAGATCAACATCTATTAGATTGTGCTGGTAGTAAAGGAACTTAGGAAACATACCGCCGCATCCATAGCCATAAAAGTCGAGTTTGTTAATTGAAATTTTGGGGCCAAACTATGTTGCTCTGTTTCAGCAAATATATTATTTCCCCCAATAAGCAAGGAATCGAGTTTTGTATGGTTGAAGAATGGGCTGAGTGTCACCGGAATTTGGAATTGATTGTCTAAAAGATCTAGGGATTCAAGGGATATCAGAGCCGTCAGAGGAGATAGAGATATATTCCCTGTCAATTGATTGTAAGCGAGATCTAATTTCTGAAGAGACGTCAAATTAGCCATACACGGAGGCAAGGTACCGCTGAGATAATTCAAGCCGATATCTAGGTATTTGAGCTGGTTTAATTTGCATATACCTGAAAATTATTCGGTAATAAGGAACTTAGCCAAAATTAAGGAGACATACACACACAACCACAGACACACAAGGAGGTTTAGGGGAGATTGCTCTACCTTGGGCTATGGGTATAGGGCCACTCAATTGACAACGAGACATTGAAAGATCTTGGAGTGAGATTAAGTTTCCCATGGTCTGCAACATTCTATAATTGAAAGTAGTAGTCCCAGACAAATCTAGCTTTTTCAGACTCCTCAGATGAGGCAAACCTAAGAAAATTAAACAAAAACAGAAACCTATTATTGAAGAATATGGACAAGAGTGGAAAAGTTACTTCTTGTTTTTGAAAAATTAAATTTGAAAAAAAAAATTATTTTTGATAACACTTTCTTCTCTACAATTGAGTGGTAATAAAATAAATATTATTACTTTATAATTTTATACTTAATTAATGTACATAATGTGAGTTCAACTTAAACAAAATATGATAAAATTAGTTAGAAGTAAAACTACAACTCTAAGAATTAGATCAAGTGATTGTGGAGTAAACAAAAATGTTGAAATTTACCTTGAGTAAGTTGAGAAGCATTCATAGATTTCATGGACAAATTTCGCAGAGAAACCAGTGCCCTAATACTTTGAAGGAAGTTATCATCCACAATAGAATAATCCAACCCTAACTCTTGAAGATTATTCAAATGGTAGGACCCTAGCAAATTTAGATAAAATGATAAATTATACCAAGCACAATCTCAAAAACAAGGATTGAAAGTTAAGAAATGTAAGTATTTCTAGATGTTAGGGAGTCACCAAATGATCTTCCTTGTAGGTTGTAGGATATTAAGTAAAGGCCCCAAAGGTTTGGGAAGAAATCGTGCAATGATTGCAAGTCCAGCACAAGGCTGGTATCTCTCTTGATTCCTCCAAGAGAAAGGACATTACAGTTGCTCCAGCTTTGATTGTCTGTGAATGCCAAAAGTTGTATATTATGATCTCTTTTCTGATAAGTAAAGCACATTTCTTTCTAATAGTTCTAATTGGTCAAGTGATATTTTGAGCCAATTTGCAAGATCATATTAAATAGACCTTCTTTAATTAAGTGTAACACCTAGTTTTTGTTTTTGAGTAATGTTGGATGTGTTAACATGCAAGTACAACATTTAGTTTTTGTCATAAATATTTTTAGAAAATACTTTATTTTTTTTTATAATTGTTATATACCCTTTAAATTCTCCTTAAAATTTAGAAAAAAATTTATATATTACCCAAAATACACAACATTTTCCTATACATTTATATAGCTTAACTCCAATAATCAAACCTAAGGAGGTATACTTATTTTGTACGAATTAAACCAATCATTAGCTTTTCTTAGTTGAAGGATTAGGCCTTAAAAATTCCATAATTTACAAAGAAGACAACTTTATCACTAAAAAATATCATTATGTAATGCAAGATCCTACTTTTAATATGATGAGGGAAAGTGAAGTATTATAATATAGTATGATCTAGTATATTCAATCTTAAAGGCATTCTAGGGCAAATGAGTATACAATTTTAAAAGATTATAGGCTGTCTAGTATGATGAAAGAGTGCTTCAATGATCTTGCATTTCAAAGAATTTTAAAGTAATGCTAAGAAGAAGGAATCTCAAACTTGAAATTAATTTGAAGAGATATTTTTGAAAAAAGCTTATTAGTGAATGTCAAAAGTGAAATTTGTACTGATTCTTGATATATGTTAAAAGAGATGTTGCTATAGATGCTACAACTTGGATAAGAAATTGATCTAAGCAACTTGGGCTTGGGAGGTCTGGTTGTGGCAATGAATCAAGATTGGAATAGATTAAAAGAAAACTTGGATTTATACCTGCTGCAACCATAAATCCAGTGATCTCATTTCCTCTTAGATTCAGCTCCTGCAATCGGCTTAGAGCATGTAATTCTGGGAACAAGGAATTGAAACTAAAGAATCATAACCAAGCTTAGCATTTACCGAATCATGCATGTATGATATATCCCTCAATTTCTTAAAAATTAAGATGGACAGAAAAATCATATCTAACCTTTCACATTTATTGATCCTTTTAACTGGTTGTGTCCAAGATATAACCGCTTAAGAAATAAATGTCCTTTGAGGGAGGATAGGATGCTACTGTCCAAGTTATTAAAACTCAAATGAAGGAAGTACAGATTGCTTAACCTCAATACTTCTTCGTCATCAACCGGAGAGAAGATTGATATATATATTTTTGTTTTATTGATTAGTCCCTTAAAATATCTCATTAAGTTCTATTTAATTTTAATTTATTTTTTAATTTTATGTTCACATTCACTTCTGTTTGGTATCCTCTTTATTGCTAGATCCAACTATGGAACGAGTTGTTAATGTTGATATTTGCAGCAACTTGCGACATTCAAAGGGGTCAATATATTTACCTCTATCGGTAGGCATTCAAATATTATATATATAAAAGTAGTAAATTTAAAAAAAAATTAGAAAACTAGGAATAAAATAAAAATTTAAAAATTTTACACAATTTTTTTATTAATTTGGTGGTAAATGAATTTAAATACATAAAATGGGATAGAATTGTCGATATTGTGCATTAAAAATTCATTTCGTTGTCCCAATCTCCCTAATGTGGACAGATTGCTTTTTTTTTTTCTCCATTTTTTATGACAAAATAAGTAAAAGTAAAATGAATTTGAAAATAAAAAAAAAAAATTATGAGCAGATTTTTATAGCCGTGTATAGGCGTGGAAACAATGAATCATACCTTGCATGTCGACTTTTCCTTTTATTCTGTTGTTGGATAGATCCAATGTTTTCAGAGATGAGAGGCCACGTAGAGATGATAGGATGTTGCTGTTGAATTCATTATCGCCTAAATGGAGAGTCTCCAAATGGGCAAGTCTTGATAGTTTCTCGAAGCCTGCATATGTAAGAGGAGTATAATATCATGCATAATAAAGGATATATATAGAGAGAGAGAGTATGTCATCCTATTTATGCGTTTCCTTCTTGATTTTTTTTTAATTACCAAAAAAAATAAAAATAAAAAAATAAAATCTATCTTATCTTGTGATTATGAAATGAACAGAGTACGGGCTGTAGAAAGAGGACCTTCATTCTCAATACAACCAAGTATTTTGTTATCTGATAAATCAAGAAGTGTAAGATCCTTGAAAGGAAGAAGCAAAGAAGCATTCAGGTACCACCCTTCAGAACCCGTATCCACCAGATGCCAAAGATAGAGTTCGGTGACTCGATTTGTTGTTTCGTTGCACGAGACTCGTGCCCACTTACAACAATCAGCGTCTCTTTCCCAGAAATTGATATTGAAGGAAGATCTGATTTGCAAAAGAGCAGTTCTCTCGTGATCCGAGCAACCATGACACAGAGTTGCCCACTCCTCTAATAACAAAACCAATATCACTAGCATCCATGACCTAATAATAGCCACTAGCCCCATTTGTATGTTCCAAGCACCTCTTACTACTTACTTCGAAATATTTGCTGCCATTGAGAGCAGTTCAGGTCTTTTATATAAGGACGGGGACGGAGGTCTCAAGTTTTTCATAAAAACAGGACTAACACATGAATTAAAAATAATAATATTATTTCATCAATTTTTTAAAATTCTCGTTAGTCATTTAGATGATCAAAATTTTATAAAAATTTTATTTTTCTAAATTAATATAAATTATTTTTATTTTATAATAATAATAATAATTATTATTAATTATTATATTTTTTAATAATTTTATTATATATTGTATATGATTAATAAAGAAAATTTAAAATTAAATATAATTAATTTAAATTTATATAAAATTTTGTAACGATCTCATAAATTTTAAAAACAATTCATTAATTTAATTCAATTAATTAAAATCTATTGTCTTATTTAGTTATATTAGTAGTTAACTATACTAAGTCTTCCCTTTTTGTTTCAATTAGGTTCTCTCGTGAAAAATTGGACTATGGGCAAGTAGTAGATAATATCAACATTTAATCCGATTGTAACTTGATCTTGATTTGTTAAGGTAAAATTGTATAATTTTGGGCTAACACTATAAATTTTAATTGTATTAAAATTTTTCTTTTTAAAATAATAAAAATAATTTTTATTATATAATTTTTACTATTAATTATTATTTTTTTATCTATTTTATTTTATAATTAATATATCAAAATAAAGAATTTTTAAATTTAAATCTAATTATCCTGTTATATGCATCATCTATAAATTGTTTTAGTTTTATAAATTTTAAAAAATTAAAATATATTATGTAATTTAATTTTATCAACAATTAACTTACAATTAAAGAGTCAAGTCTTCTATTTTTGTTTCATTCACATTCTTTCGTGGAAATTGGCATGAATATGACAAATAGTAGATAAGTGACTGATATTTATTTTTATAATGGCTTGACCTTGACTTGTTAGGGACAACTTGCGTAAATTTGGGTTTAGAAAATCTCAATCATACATAAAAAATTATAGAACCACATTAAGTTGAAGTCTTGTTGGGTGGATTGAACTTAATTATTTTTTTATATATTATATTAATAAATAATCTAAATCTTCTAAAATTTAAAAAATAATTAATTTATTTATTTTAAAAAATTAAAATACATCATATTATTTAATTTTGTCGTCAATTAACTTATCATAATACTAAGTTTTCCATTTTTGTTTCATTCAAGTCCTCTCATGGAAATTGCCATCAATATGGCAGCCAGTAACGTTGCCAACATATAACTAAGTCTCCCATTTTTGTTTCATTCAAGTCTTCTCGTGGAAATTGCCATCAATATGGTAAGTGGCCAACATGTAACCAAGTCTTCTATTTTTGTTTTATTCAAGTCCTCTCGTGGAAATTGCCATCAACATGGGAGCAAGTAAATAAGTCGCACATGTCACTAATTCTTCCATTTTTGTTTCATTCAAGTCCTATAGTGGAAATTGCCATCAATATGGCAGCCGGTAGATAAGTCTTCCATTTTTGTTTCATCCAAGTCTTCTTGTGGAAATTACCATCAATATGGCAGCCAATAGATAAGTGGCCAACATGTAACTAAGTCTTCTATTTTTGTTTCATTCAAGTCTTCTCCTGGAAATTGCAGCAGCCATTAGATAAGTAGCCAACATGTAACTAAGTCTTCCATTTTTGTTTCATTCAAGTACTATCGTGGAAATTGCCATCAATATGGCAGCCAGTAGATAAGCCGCCAATATGTAACTAAGTCTTCCATTTTTGTTTCATTCCGTGGAAATTGCCATCAATATGGCAGTAGATAAGTCGCCAATATGTAACTAAGTCTCCATTTTTGTTTCATTCAAGTCTTCTCGTGGAAATTGCGGCAGCCAGTAGATAAGTCGCCAACATGTAATTTCATCATGACTTCACTTTCACTTGTTAGGGTCAAGTTACGTAAATTTGGGTATGGACAAACTTAATCACCTATATGAAATTATAAAAAACCGCGTTAGACACTTTGTTTGGTGGATTGACCTTATAGTTCTTGCTACTAATCACTATGCGCACACTTTTTTTTTTGGTGGGAAAATTATAGGCTGAGCTAGCGTATGTGAGAAACCATCCAACATGTAAAACAAATAAAAGAACTAATGCGGTGAAATGGAATTTTTCGGCCAGGCTGTGGGCCAAAAACAAAATAGATATGTGATGGCATTGAAATGTGGTGAAATGGGTTCTCGTTTTGGGGCCGAGTTGTTTGGGCACAAATTATTTGGGCTTGGTTTAGTTGCACCGGATCTTGTTCTTGCTTTAAATTAAAGACTCAACTTAAAATGAAAAAAAACAAAAGTCCGTACAAGATTTTCGCTTAGAATAGATGATGATTTGTTGATTTCTTTCCAATGTAAGGCCTGAAGCTTTTGTGATGGCAAGTCCAAAATGGATCGCTGCGTTTTCAAAACAAGGCCATGACAAACTTCAAAAACAGGACAAAAGTAAAACATAACCAATCTCGCACCATAAACCAGAAGATTCATGCAATATACACATGTCACTAGACAAGAAGGACAGGTTGCTGTGTCTGCTGCATTCAATCCATTAAGAACTTGTTGGAATTTTCAAAATAGAAAAGTTGTGTCTCATGGGATTTGAACGCAAGAGATATGTATGCTGGGTAAAGGATATAACATTTGTCTATACCTTCAAACAATTATAGTGATTGTCGAGTAATAAATGTAATTTTTAATAAATAACTAAAATTAGTGTCTATTAGGTATTTAATTAACTGATTTATATATCATTTTACAATAAATAACATAAAATAATAAAAAGTTGTATCCATAGATATTCAAACTCATAACTTATATGTCATTTCACAATAAATAATAAAAAATAATGAGAAGTTGTGTCTATAGGTATTTAAACTCATGACTTTTCCTTGAATGATCAAGATGTTAAGCCCTAAACCATTAGTGTCTATTAACAAATGGTCATCACCATCTCTATAAATACCACAAACTCGTCATCTGTTAAAAGTATCAAAATTCTTTCTTCTTTTCTTCGTTTCTCCATATCCATATCAAAAATCTATTTGTCTATATTATTACTGCAGAAATATTATAGAAATTTAGAGAACAATTATGAAAATACAACAATTTCTTGAGAGCTTGATTTTAGTAGTATAACCTGCAATCAAGTGTGCTTTATTTTATCTTGTGAGGAAATTTGCATAAACTTTTGTTGCATATTAGTAAGGGCGAATTTTGCTTTAAGGAGAGTGACATTGGATACATGACCTAAAGTAATCATCTTCTAAGTTCCAAGATAATCAAGAGGTTTGTACCAACAATCTTAAGGCAAAATTTGGTTCATGATTGGAATGATGAAAGAATAGCTTTTGACATTATGAAAGGATCAAATAAGTCCTAACATGATTAAGGTATGTATATCTTCTTAGTTGTATGATAACATAAAGATCTAATATTCATGATACCCTTCATGTATAAAAAAATTCGTATGATATCAAAGTATGTTTTAAGAATTCAGATTTATTCATTAAAGGTGGATAAATGTCCTAAGACATAATTCCAAACTATGTTTATTTGTATGAAACATGTTCTTGTATGCTCCAAGTTTCCTTTTGTTCATGTTTGGAATGTCATTTTATTATGTTAATGTCATGACATAAAAGAATAAAAAAGGAAAGATTGTCATGAACTTACCTAACATATGACTTTGTTGCCAACTATTTTTGTGACTTTGCATGACCTTTCATTTATATATTACATGGTTGTCTTTGCATAACTCTTATAGTAGGGGCCTATATAAGATATTTGCATGCATGATAGGCATTAAATGATGCATTATGTGGATGAAAAGTCACGCTTGCATTGACATCCCTTAGACATGACTCTTCAAATATTTAAACATAAAAGAATGGTGCAAAAATGTTAAGGATGTGCATGGCAAGTCACACCAACATCTCTTTATGGCCAATGGGACTAGAACTCGTAGAGACATTGTGGTTATTGCTTATGGCTAAATGATAGATGACCTTTTATTACCATCTATTGGACAACAACAAAAATAATGGCTCTTTAAGGAAAAGCGTTATTTGATGACATAAAGAATTGTTTATTCTTTACTTGTTAGTTGCCATAAAATTGTAATTTGACCATCCATAAGAAAGGATTTCAATTTCCTATATCTAAAAGAAGTAGGTCTATTGAAATGACACTTTTATGGGTTGGCAAAATGAGTAGGTATACAAGTAATCAAAGTAACATGCATTGACATGGAGTAAAAAGGATTCTAAAGTACCTAAAGAAAACAAAGAATCATGTATAAGTTACACTGGTTATCCTTTTATTATAAAAGGATACTTAGATACCAGTTAGATCACTAATAAAGAGGATCATACTTCTACCAATGGATAGATCTTTATCTTTAGTGGGGGTGCAATTTTTTGGGGTTCCAAGAAACAAACTTGAACAACAAATTCCATTATAGTTATAGAATTTGTAGCATTAGCTTCAACAAGTAAAAAAGTATAATGGTTAAGAAATTTGTTTTATAAGATTCCTTTGTGACAAAGGCCACTAGCACCCATTTATTTACATTATGATAATGCTACAACACTAGCAAGAGTGTATAGTCAAGTATATAATGATAACTTCAGACACATTAGACTTAATCACAGTTGTGTGAGAGACTTGATCACAAATGGATTGATCATGATTGATTTTGTAAGATCAAGTCAAAACACGGTTAATCATTTAACAAAAGGATTAATAAGAGATATGGTAAATAAGACATCAACAAGGATAAGTCTCAAGCTCATAAATATAAATCATCCATGATGGATACTCAACTCAATGCTTGATATAACATAAAGTCTTGAGTTCAATGAGTCAAAGTACATCATCAATGTGATTAAAGCATTATAATTATTTTTTATTTCCATCCCAGGGTTATGCAGTGCTTAATTCTTGTAGTAAATTGGAAGGATAAGTGTTTAACACTCTTAACAAACTTAAAAAGGTGTCTTATAGTGGGGGCCCCAGTCTACTTATATGAATGTGGAATGTTTAGGTCGTTCCATTAAGCTAAAGGGCTTGGCTTTAAAGCATTCATGAAAAAGATATGGACACAATGACCTTTAATGTGTCAATTATTAAAAAAAGTACAATGTTGTATTGTTATGTGTGTGAATTATTTCTACAGCTTATCAATAAGAATAATTCGTTCAAAGCTTGTTTACCATATTATTCAGATTTGTTGTAATGTACTTTTTACTATGTAAAGATTCAATCTTTAAGACATCTTTACTTATACATATGACTATAGAATTGTTAGAGATCTTTTATATGTTTCAATATTTTGAAAATGGTGAGGGATTATTGAAATTTTTAAAATAGAAAAGTTGTGCCTCCTGGGCAAATGTGGTGGGTAAAAGACACAACCATTGGTCTAAACTCTTAAATAGTTATTTATTATATCTATTGAGTAATAAATGTGACTTTTAAAAAATAACTGAAAATTGTGTCTACTAGGTTTAGTTGCACCTGATCTTATTCTTTCTTTAAATTAAAAACTTGACTTTAAAAAAAAAAAGAAAAGTCTGTGCAAGATTTTTGTTTAGAATAGATGATGATTAGTTGATTTCTTTTCAATGTAAGACTTGAACCTTTTGTGATGGCAAGCCCAAATTGGATTATTGCATTTTCAAAACAAGGCCACAAGGCAGATGATAAACTTAAAAAATAGGCAATATTGATAGATAAGACATTGTGCATTTCACTTGCCATGGTTATCCCCATTAGGTCTATGTTTCGATGTTTTCCTTGGCTAAAATAAAACATACCCTTTACATCTCTATGGATTCTTTCCAAACCCATCTTGGATTTAGTTGCCAAGTGGCCTATTTCACACATCACTAGACTAAAAGGAAAAATTGTTGTCTCTATTACATTCAATCTATCTAGGAACTTTGACCTTTCTTATACGATGACGAAGAAGGTAATCTTTCAGTGAAGTTTTGACCATTTTTTTTTTTCTGTTGCCTTTTCCCTCATTGGCAAGCTTGTACTAATTTTTAGATAGCTAGCCCATAATATCTACTTTGATCTCAAGCTCTTATCTTACTCAAAGTGATCATTTAGTAATCGAGCCACAAGTGCTTACAATTTGAATCTGACTTTTATGTCTACATTATAAAAAATGCTCGAGACAAATGCAGTTGTGACCTTGTAATAATTTTAAGATTTTTTCTACCACATGACCTAGTGATCATGTAGCTTATGAGGGTAAAGTGACCCAAAAGTGGAATTTGTTAGCCGCTGAGATGAAATTAACTCTTGTATACTTGCTATGTAAGCTTTCTAATGTTAGCAGTAGTGTAGAAAGGCTTAGAGCAAAAGGAGTTTACTAGGAACAACTTATTATTCATATTCATTAATTACAAAGTCTTATATAATTAAAGTTATTTAGTCTTTCATCATTACAAACAAAATACTTCATAGGTTTTAATCAATACAAGTTTAGATTCAAATTCAAATGCAAATTTAAATTTCAATCCTTTCACCTAACCTACCTAACTTTAATTATTACTTATCCTTGCTTGCTTAGTCTACTGCTTTTGCTACTTTTTATCCTAACTTGTCCATCTGTTGTTACTGTTGTTGAAGTTGTAGGGTTGTAGTGAGTGCCACATTTATATTGGAGACTTTAATTTGGAGTTGCAAAGTAGCAACACCAATCCTTCATTTCTCCTCTTTGGTGTTGATGCATTACATCCCCAATTTGTCTCTAAGATGTAGAAACCTTCTTTTATTGAGTGGCTTAGTGAGTATGTTTATAAGCTAATTTTCAATTAAGTAATAAAACAAAGTTACTTTATTCTTTTGCTACATTTCCTTGACAACATGATGTTTTATTGGAAAATGCTTTGTTCTGTGTTAAATTAGATTCCTAAAGATTGCAATTGTGGCTTGATTGTTACAATACATTGTTGTTGCCTATGTTAAAATCTACTTTTAACTCAGCTAGCATCCTTTTAAGCCAAATTGCTTGATTCACTCAGTTATCATAGCCATAACATTTAGCCTTTGTCGTTGATTGAGCCATAGATGACTACTTCTTTGAATTCCAACAAAAAGCTCTTAAGCCTAAGGTAAATAGACACCCTATTGTATTCTTCATATCCTAATGAGAACCAGCCCAAACACTATTAATATAACAACTAGCTTTAAGTTGCATGATCTGTTGAACATGATTTCATGTTTAAGTGACCTAGCACCCTTTTTGCAGCTTGAAAATGATTTTAAGTAAGGTCATGCGTGTCTCTAGAAAGAAGACCTATAACTCACATAATATTGGGTCTAATGGCACTTATATGGAGGAGACTTCCCACCAAGCTTCCAAATTTGTTGGTATCAATTCTAACAATTTTATCCTCTTTTGTTAGTTTTGTTCCAACTACCATATGAGTGCTTGAGCCCTTACAACCTTCCATCTAAAATCTTTTAAGGACTTATTGGGCATATTTTTCTTAATGGACTTCCAAACCTAGGAAGAAATTTATTTCTCCCAAGTCAAACATTTCAAAAACCCTTTTAATTTATACTTTGAATTAATTCACAAGCTGCAAGCTATTACCAACCACTCATAGATCATATATATAGATAGATACAATAACTAACGCATGATTGTTCTCTCTTATATACAAACTTATCTTTGTGACAATGACCAATGTACCACCCACTTAATACCTTAGGTTGTAAGCCATCCATAAAACCTTGTGATATCAGCAAGATTTTAACTCATTGCACATGCTTACATGTGCAAATGCTCATTGTGAACATTGAATTTTGCATGAAGTACACATTGGCAAGTTAGTGCCACTAAATCATTATCAAAATAAATAAGCTTTTCCATTTTTGGTGCATATATGTATGTAAATGCATGTTTCATTTTCAAAATCATTTTTACATGCATGAATGTTGATTGGAAGATTGGAAAAAAATAAACTTAATTTTTTCAGAGAAGTTTCAGACACATTGTTAACAAATTTCTTTAATTTGAAATATTTGATACTCTTAAGCAATATATTTAGTGGTCAAATGTCAAAGACAAAGTCCAATATAACTTCACTATGATAGTTGCAACTAAGTAAAAATAAATCAAATGGCATACTGTCTAATTAGATCCCTCATCATCCAACCTTGGTGTTTATGTATATTAGTGGCAACTTCATATCAAGTGAAATCCTTGACTTCATTGGGAATTTAAGTTTAAAGTAGCTAAATATGGTAGATAATGCATTTGAATAAAAAATTTTCTGTTAACTACCTATGATTTGATTATCCTTTCTTAATATTTCTTATAACAATCTTTTAGAAAAACTTCCTTCATACTTGAAATGGTCATCATAATTAGAGAATTTGAATTTGGAAGGAAATTGATTCACTAGTTCAATTCCAAAAACAATTTTTAACTCTTCTAATACGATGATGTTGAATTTCAATAATAATTGTTTTTCTAATGAAATTCCAACGTCAATCAAGAATTTATCCTATTTAAGGGTTCTTTAACTAACATGAAATTCCATAAGTAGTTTGATACCAAAACAACCATATCAATTGAAAGAGTTAGACATATTGGATCTCTTGCATAACTTGTTTTTTGAACTAATACTACATTGTTTTAGCCACATGTGTTTTGGGAAGGTAAGCAAATTTGGTTTTAGAGATTATAGTGAGTGGTCTGTCTCACCTTTGGGGTTTGTTTATGATTTTTAGAGTAATTTAAAGCACAAAATATCCTCCATTGATGTCACATAAAATCTTGGCATGCAACAAGCACATGTTGAGTTAGTAACAAAAACTAGTTCTGTCAAAATTAATTAGTTTGCACTTTCTAGCATATTTCAATGTGGCTTACAATAGCTTATTAGGTAAGCTTCCAAACAAGAAGGGGCAATTTGCAACATTTGATAGTAAAAGCTATGAAGGAAATTCATTTTTTTATGGGCCTCCATAGATTCAAGTTGTAGAGTTGATTGCTACTACCTTCTAATGCAAAGTGATGGAAAATGGCATGACATTGTTGATCTTGTGTCCTTTGCAAGCTTCATGACAACTTACTTTGTATTGTTGTTGGGTTTGATGGTTGTTCTTTATGTCAACACTTATGCAAAGAAGGTAGTTCATGTTTATGGAGAATTTCATAGACAAAAGTCAATTTCTCAGTTTTCTATACTATTCTCAAATTGTTTTATAAAGTACGTAGGAAGGCATATTTTGCACTATTTTGCTAAATTATGTTGTGTTGTGTATCATATTTCTATCAATAGTGAAAAATGGGAAAGAGTTGGATCTAGGGCCTAAATACATTTCTAGGAACTTTTCCTTTTAGTCGTCAACTAATACTATGAAAAGTAAGAGTGGATAAAATTGGGATAAAAAAAAATATTCATGTTAGTTGGAACGATACTTAGACAATGAAGTAAAAAATTCTTAATTTAAACAAAAAAGAAATACACAAAATGTCTAACAAATACTAATACTCAATGAAAATAATAAAAATGATCAATTAATGGGATGCCCCCTAATAAGCTAAAAAGGAGAAACTATGAAATATCAACTTATAAGAAATGTGTCAGCTTGTATTTAATATGACTACAATTAACTTTTAAAAAAAAATTTTTATAATGTTTTGAATGTTATAAACAACACTCAAAAATAAATTTCTCATAAAAATCAATTTTGCCAATTTAAATAATCTACTTTAACATGTCAATTTTGAATTTTTTTCATTTTTGGGTGATAACTAAAAGAGAGGATAAGTAATGGACCAAAACACCACAAATATAAAATTTACATTATTAATAACCATAATAACAAAAATATGTATAATTATTTTTGGAGCTCAATTTTTTTTGCTGATAATTAAAAGATATCAAAAATTAATTAGACTTAATCTACTAAAAAGAGTCTTGATGTGATTTGTATTGAATAAAAAGAAACATAAAAATTCATTCAGCCCAAAACTCAAAAATTGAAATTATTTAAATTTTGAATAACTCATATTTAATTACTTAATTTAAAATATATGAAATTTTATAAATTTAAAATATTTAAAATTCAAATTATTTAATACCTCAACAATATCTACCCATTTGTGACCTTTGATGTTAATATTTGAGTAAATCAAATGCAATTTTAATTGCAAATATAGATAAAATAATATTTATTACACAAAAATAAATTTTTTTACAAATAATTGGATTCCTTAAAAGGTTAAAGTTTCATATTTTTGTTAATTATTTTAAAAAAAATTCAATTTAGTAATATAAAACTTGAATTGACAAAAATATATAAAGAGAATTCTAATTCATTCTCTTTTTAACCACAAAATAATTTAATATTTTAATAAATAGTCTAACTTTAATAATATCAATTATCTAGATCTCTTTGTTTTTTTTTTTTAATGGAAAGAAAATTTATACCTAGTTACCGAAAAGTACGGTAACCCACAGTGTGCACCGAATTGATATACAGAAGCCAATTGCCATCCAACTATACAAAAGAATGACCCTGCATAGTACATAGATGGCCACTTAACTATCCAAAATTTGACCCGTAATGTTTTGTGAACTTGGTCCAGCCTACTAAATCCTCCAGCCTTTGATTTTTCATATCTATCACTTTTCCATTAATATATTAAATAAAATTAAAGGTACAAAATATAGGAATTATTTAAGATAGCGTAAATGTTAACCCACATACTAGTGAATATTTAGGTAGATAGACTCAAACTCAAAATATTCATGCAATTTGGTTGATTTGATCAAGTTATCAAAGATCTTGATTCAAAAATATATAGCAAGTTCAATTCTCAAAATATTAATCCAAATATCCTGCAACAAGCTTAGCAAATTAAGAAACTAGTTGTCTTATCAATTATTTAATTTTTATCTTCCATCATTTCCATTGAAAAAAATTTGTAGAGAAATTAATTGTTGATTATCGCAATTTATGAACTAGAGGTTATAATCTTACCATTTAAGTCTTGCTCATATGGTTAAACACACCAATATATCTCACCCAAGAGGATTCTCTATTTTAAAACTTTTTGATTATTGTATGTAAAAGAGATTGCTGATCAGGAACCAAGAGATTGCTAATCTGGAACCAATTCCTAACCATAAGACTTGTACAAGTTAAAGATTTTATTTTTATGCGAAGGAAAAAATTATCATGTTTTGTGGTTTACAGTTGGTCAAAAAAAAAAAAAAGGAAACAAAGATTTTAATTTAGGCTCTTTTGTTAAACAACAACAACTACAAAGATGTCACAAATAATCTTGGAGACAACCAATTGCTAAGAATTTGCTTAATTAAGTTTACATCATGGTGTGAAATCTCTAATAAATACTAGTTATCTCTCTTTGCTTAGATAATAAATTTAAAATAAACTTTGTGCATGGCACGCCCAAAACTTTACACCTCAATATTGGTTTCAATGGCTATTATTGAGTTTTTTTTTCCTGCTTTTCTACATTGAGAACTTCATCATTCATCATTAAGCACAACCCCCAGAAATGTGTCCAACAAAAAATTTTTGTGACAAAGTAATGTAAATAATGCTAATTAAGAATTAAAAATTTCAACTGAACAATTTTGTATTGAGCCATACATTTGGATCGGTACAAAAGTTTCTATTTTATTTCTTTTTTGGTAAATTTTGTCTAACTTTATTTTTTTTAATAAATTGTTAATATAAATGTGAGATATACTACGATAAATAAATTTAAAATTTAAAAACTGGAATGTCAAGACTTTATCTTATATCTAAAAGGTGGATGACATTATATTATTATAACTATACGATAAATATTTATAGAGTTATTTTTAATTATAATTATATATTAAAAATTAAAATTTTATAACTAATAATTATAATAATACAATTTAAATTTTTTTTTTTATGTATTCTATGTATTTGTATAATTTTGTAGAACATTTTGCAGAAAAGTAAGAATAAAAGGAAAAGGAAAAGGTGACACACACATTGCAAGCATGCCCACATTCTTGTTTAATCTAATTTCTAAGGGATCTCTTAAGAATTAATCCACAAACAAAATTGAAGAATCATTTTTATGATCTGTGGAGACAGGACCTACAAATTTCCTCTCCACCTACTCCACTAATGTTTTTATCAATAAAGAATGTTCGATTACCTAGAAAGTACTAAAAGAAACAAAAAATATCATGACATAAAGCAAAAGCAATGTTGAGCGGTTGATTCCGGGAGCTCTTCCGGTTTAATTCCAATCTTTGAATTTGGGTGCTTGCTAATTGTGTTCGTCAAGAGGGAGTCAAATTAGATTTTCCTTTGAATTTATTAGTGCAGGGCATGAGAATATGAAAACCAAAGTAAATTAAGCACCCAACACACGCACAAATGTATATCAGTGTATATCCTGAGAATTATCTCCCATGTAATATTGCACGCACTTTTTGCTAGTTTGTCTCAAACATGGCCAAGCACCTCACTGCTGTTTTGTTCATGCTTATTGTTCCTCTGGTGCTTGTACAAAATGGTTGCTCCCGAGAATCGGCTTTTCCAATTGAAGGTAATGTTAAAGTGTGTTGAATTAATTATGCGTTGCTAGAAGTCAATTTTGATATATGTAATTTTTTATGTTGCTAAATGAGTTTATAAGGCAAAGTGGTGGTTTGAATTGTCAGCTTAGTTTGACTTGTACCAGATGTATCCTACAAATTTAAGTGGTCTTCAGGCCAAATTTCACAAGTGTAAATGTTAGATGGTGAAAGAAAGTAGGAATGATCAGGGATGTATATAAATGTACTGAAATTGACAAAGGTCTAAGTAGGGTTTTACCCTCCATTGCTTCTAATCTAAACTCATGGACCTTAGTTTATATCTATTATACAAGCACGGCGAGGGATATATGTATGTGTCACTTCATAAATGAATTTTGTTTCTACCCTTTTGTTGTCTCGAAATTTAAATTCACACCTCCTAGAAATCTAAGAGAACATATAACTTGAGATATACGGTCCCCCACTGCAAAGGACCAATCACTGCGATGGTTGTTAGCCAATTGACACATGCGCTCTTGAGCCCGACGGAGGTGAAATTTGCGTAGCTACATGGTAGTCTTCCGTGAACAAAGCCGTTGGTCCACAGAAGCAATGGTGGTATCACCAGAGACATAAGAAACATGAACGGGAGGGAGTTACCCGTAAAGGGCTTCAAATGGAGCCAACCCCATGGCGAAATGGTAGTGGGTGTTATACTACCATTCAGCTAGGGACAACCATTGACACCACTTTTGAGGATTACCCGGAGTAGCACAGCACAGGTAGGTTTCTAGGCAATATGGTTCAGTACTTCTGACTGGCCATCCACCTGGAGGTGGTATGCCAAGGACCAATGCTAACTTAACCCCCTAAATTTTGAACAATTCCTTCCGGAAGGCACTAAGAAACACAAGGTCTCAGTCACTAATAATGACTCCAGGTAATCCATACAATTTGAAAACTTGAACCATGAAGGCTCGGGCAACAGAGTTGGCAGTATAAGGGTGAGCTAAGGAAAGGAATGAGCATATTTAGAGAGTCGATCCACTATTAGGAGAATGATTTATGCTGATCCACATCTAGGTAGCCTAGTGATTAAATCCATGCAAATGCTCTGCCACAATCCTTTCGAGACTGGCAGTGGTTGGAGAAGACCAAGGGAAGCAGCCAAATGAAACTTGCGTCTTTGAGACACGTCATAGGTTTTGGTGTAAAATCCCTTCTGGAAGAAAAGAGATGATAGTTTCTTAAGGGTGACTGTCACCCTTGAGTGACCTCCATGAATCTTGTCATGCCATAAAGCTATACTCTGCTGCCTCAATGGCAAATTCTGTCCCACCACCAAATGTCGCTTTCACAATAGCTTTTCATTGTGCCAAGTGTAAGGAGAATGGTCAAGTTGACCCTGTTGAAGCTAACTAATTATCTGCTGCAGAGAAGAATCAGTACTCTAGGTGGCCTTGATTTGGGGAAGAAGGTCTAAGGAGACAACAGAAATGGCATGAGACTGCTAAATTGATCTTGTGTTGCACTGCTAAATTGGTGACCTCCTGTAACCTTGCAAGTGCTCAGACATGCTGCAGTGTCTTGGGCATGAACATCCTCCCGAGATTCCAAATTTCCTCTTTGAGCCTATTCAAGAACATACTGACCCCATACTCCTCTGTTAATTGAACTCTTCCAAACAAGATGTCAAATTCATCTTGGTAGTGACTCACTGATTCCGTTTGTCCGAGGCCCAACAATTCCGTCAAAGGATCTCCTAACGATGCAGTGTCGAATCTATAAGAAATGGCCTGAATGTACTCCCTCCACTCATAAACCCTTCTGTCTACCGTTTGTTCATATAACTCCGATGCCATTAAAGAGCACTGTCCTCAAGATACCCCACTACAATCTTAACCTTAGATCATTCGGCTACCTTATTCAACTCAAAGTTATATCACACTTAAAAAGCCATCCATTGAGATCTTCCCTATTAAAGGAAGGGGAATCTAACCTCAGCTACTTGGCAGAAAACAATGAGTTTGCAGTGGTTGCTAGTGGAGCTCCAGCCATCGGCCACCCCTGGATATTCCTTGGATGGTCTTAAAAATTAAAAATTAAGATTGTTAATTTTTAAGATGTAGTCGATTAAAATCAAGAATACAATTTTTATCCAAACAACCAAAATACTCAAGTTCATAACAAATATTTGGTAGTTTTTCATATTTATAAAAATTTATAATCTAAAAATTATAAAATATTTTATTATTTAAAAATAAAAATAAATTTAAATATAAAATTAAAAGGTATTTATAAAATATTTTAATTAATTATATTAAAAATACGAAATAATTATTTTTTTTTAAATTTAAAACTTAAAATTTATTGTATACTAAAAAACTAAAGTAGAATAAGTTTTTAAGCTAAACATTATTTTTGCACCTACCAACCAACATTGCATTCTTTAATTTTAGAAGGTAAAATAGAAAGAAATTTGTTTTGTCAATCAAGTTGATTTACCAAATTTGGGCTATTAATTTATGTCGACTCTTATGTCTATTTAAAAAGAGCTTTTATTCCAAACTAAAATTTTATGACTAAAATTTTGTATATGATGTAAATTTTTTTTTTTAAAGATTAAGTAAGTGTGTAAGTTTTGTCCAAAATTACATTTGGATTCAATAATAATATGAAATAGTTTGTAATAATGTTTAAATGGGTGGTGGCGGCGACAATTTCTTTAAAGGACATAGGGCACGACTTTAAAATTTTTTATTGTTACTCATCAATTTAGTTGGACTTGTAGATTAAATTTTATTTTTGTTAGATATATGTAAATTATCTAGATTTGGGCTTCCAAGCCCTGGTTCCTCTCTTAGGCTCTTAAGTTTTTTAGAAAAATAAATAAATAACGTTAGACTTATTTTAAAAAATTGATCTATAAATCTTATGTTAAAAGAAGAAGAAACTAATATAAGATATTTGTTTTCTGTTATTATTTTTTAAGTTTTTTTTTTATTTTCAATCTTCTATTTCTAATTTTTTTTTTGATGTGTTCACATGCCATGTAACGGGTGATAAAATCCAAATAAAAGAAGTAAAAAAGAATATATATGTATATATATATATATATAGTTAAACAAACTTAAAAAATAAAGGTAGCAAAAATGCAAAACAAAATCTCCCATACTAAATGGAACCTTACACTAGATGAAAATCGTCGGCAATGCTTACCACTAAACCAAATCAAAGTTTTGTATAATTTCCCACAAAACAATATCTAAGAGAGGGTCATAGGACAATTCCCCCTCACCTAGATCTGTTATATGACATAATCTTTAATACAACAATAGTGTTTTATATAAGTGTTTTAATAATTTTATTATAGTTTATTAATAATATATTAAATTTAAATTTAAATATAAAATTTATAAAATATTCATAATAAAAAAATATTTATGTTATATTTAGAAAAACTTTCTTTTTGGACGTCATTTTTAACGAGAAGTCCGAGAAAACTTAGAATCGATTGAATGTCCGGTCCGATAAAAATCCTGAAACTGAAGAATTTAAAATCGGGGAACTGGCCAAGGTCCAATCATACAGGGAGTCCAGATCAAAGAAAATATTGATTGTACGATACGCATGTGTAAAGATGTTGCTTCGCCTGATCAAAAGCCGAAAACATGGCTACCAATTATCAGTAAAATTCAAACAATCCTTGACTTCATCTAAGCCTCTCAAACGCTTTATCCCATAATATTTGATCATATATTAATATAATATAAAAATATTACTTATCTGAATGATATATACAATTTCGTTGAAAAAATTGTTGTCTTTGTTATTACAATGAGCAGGTATATCAAAAAGATGGCCAAAGAAGTGTAGAAGTATTGTACATCTCATTCCCTTACAATCTGGAAGACTGAGAGAGAAAGAGATAGAGAGGAGGAGAGAGAGAGTTGGGGGGAACCACTTGGGTTGTCATCAGAAGGCTTTGTGTGTCTTCCACATTGGTTAAACTTTCAAAATTTGTGGTGAATCAGTTTGCTCTTGAGGTGCTCTTTGCTTTTTTTTTTTTTTTGAAGACGGGCTAAAATTGTAATTGGATAGTGCATATCTTTTCCTTCACAGACACCTACACAAAAAAGACAGAGAAAGAGAGGATGTTGGAAGGGAAGGCATTGATTGAGGATACAGACATGCCAGTGAGGATGCAAGTCCAAGCCATGGCATGTGATTCTCATGCCTTGGATCTCAGATGTCTTTGACTGCAAATCCATTGCTGCCCACGTCAAAAAGGTACTTTCTTTCAGACACACGCACACACAGACAGAGATACAGAAAAGACTTTTCCTTCTATTCCCTTTTGTTGATTTTTTGACCTCATATGCCTCATAAGTCATAGCAAACACATATAAAGATATTCTCATTGGTTTAAGTATTACAGTGTTTGCTCCAAATTTTCAGTTTTTTTGCAGTATTACCCAAAATCAAAATGAAATCTGTAAAGATGAACAAAAGAATATGGTCAAAAATTTTTCTGTTGCTGATTTTTTTGTCTGTAAAAACTGACAGGATTTTGACAAGAGATATGGAGGTGGATGGCAAAGTGTGGTTGGTTCAAATTTTGGGTGTTTCTTCACTCATTCCAAGGATGCTTTTATCTACTTCACACTGGAGACTCTCAATTTCCTCATCTTCAAGGGAGCTTCTTATTCTCCTCCATCCTCTCCATGAAAGCCTGAATGGTGGATCATGGGATCATCTTTGCTTCTCAATAAAGTTCTAGAGAGACAAGAAAATGTGAAAAGGCTCTTATCTTTTAATGGTCTAATCTAGTTTTTGGAGAGAGAGAGAGAGAGAGAGAGAGAGGCAAGAAAGAACAAAAAAGAGGCAATTCATGGTCACATGGGGTCTTTTTGGATTTTCCTATGTGATAACGAGACTTTCAATGTAATGCTTTCAAGGGGCATTTGTAATTATCCCTTTTTCTGTATAAATACTGCAGCCTATAGCTAGTTGCTACGGTGTCTCTGTCCTCACATACGCTGTATACTCATTTTAGCTTATCTTTTATGGGCTCATGGCCTTATTTACGATTGTTTAACAAAGCTAAGCTGGCAATGAGAAGAAGCTCTAGAACCTTTATTAAGAACTGAAATATATTCTGAGAAAGAATATGTACAAATGGACCCATTAGGCCATTACCACTATAAATTTGTAGTGTTTTGGTTCTACATGCAAAGGATTATGTTCAAAAAAATTTGTGTTCAAATATGACCATAGTGACTCCTAACTTGCAATGGGAAAAAACACTGAAGCCAAATGAAAAGCATAGAGGAAGGTCACTTGGAGTATTTCAGGTTGGAAGTCATCATAATGAAAATGAAGCAGTTCGCAGCATAACTTGTGATGATTTATACGCCTTCAGTTTCTGCCATGGTTGCTCCTTTAGTCAGGCAACCAAATTAATTCCAAGTTCCAACAACAGTAGGAAATGTCCAGAAAAGGACCAAACATGTTATCATTGAATAATTCTTCCAATGCGCTAGAAAATTGTCATAAGTGCTTACAATGATGCTTTTACATAAAGATGAAACTGGATACGAGAGCATCTAGTGGAGCTCTCTAACTAAATCAGATAACTGGAGTCAAAAGCGGCTTCTTGCTAAAGTGTGCTTCTAAGTTTGGTATCACGTGGTCTGCTATTGCTTTGCTGGTCTCTGTAGTTTCACTTCCCACGTGAGGCAGTAGTACAACATTGTCAAGTTGAAATAATTCTTCAGGCATCTCAGGCTCATTTTCATATACATCAAGCCCTGCACCAGCAAGCCGGCCTTCCAGCCATGCTGATACAAGCTCAGATTGATCAACATGAGCACCCGAACAATGTTGATGAGGACACCCTTCGGGCCTAATGCATCTATAACATCAATAATGTGGCAGGTTTCCTCCATCAAAGAGCATGCCACAATCAGGATGTGACAGTTCTTGGCCAAGCCAATGATGTCTGGATAGTATTTGTAATTTGCAAATGGTTTTTGAGATCTTGTGTGGTAACGTATGGAGCAACACAATGCTTCGGCTCTCCTGGCAATTGCTGTTCCAATCCTTCCAAACCCAAGAATTCCAACTGACTTATCACTCAACAGAAGAACAGAAATTATATGAATCACGATAGTCATTTTGCAGAAAGGAAAAGAAGAAAGGAAGCAAAGTGAGAAACATAAGACGTTCTGCTTCCAGTCAAGAGTGAGACTTATTCAAGCATCCTAGATCTAGTAAATGAAACAAGATATTAGAATGGCATCAAAACAAGAGGTGTTCAATCTAAGCATAAGCATTGCTGTGACCATGTATGGACTACTTATGCCAATTAACTGAATCTAGATTGCCTCAATGCATATAACATTGACAAAATGGCATACATGTATTATGCCTTCTGCAATTCAGTACCAGCCATTCCAAAGCAGATTGCTGAAAAGCTTGTTATAGCTTTGCCCAAAGCCTGGTGCCTAAAGCCAACTTGTCAAACTCTCCAAAATAAGTAATTAAACAATGGATAATCCTTGCTTGATTATAAAACCAAGTAACATGGATATAAACTAATATCAATTGGGTAGACCCAGAAAAAAAAAATGATTAACAATTGGGAAGCAAAACTGGTGGTCTATAAATGAATTGATTTACTGGTACAAACTGAAACTTTGAGAACTTTCTGGTTTTGGTTTTAAGGTTGCAGGAAAACTAATGGAAATGAGTAAGAGAGAGGCTGATAATTGCTGGAACTTTCCTCCCCCTTAGTTTCATTGATTTAGTTCTTATTTATGCAACATTTCAAATTACAAAATCAAAAAAGCTAGCCATACATTCAAACGTAGGCACATGTTCCAACGATTTGAATTTTAAAATCTAACTTAAACCACAAGCTAATCAAACCACATTTGATCTAACACATAATGATACTAACTAATATAAGTGATTTTTCTTTAACCAAAAGGTTGGAACTATGCTATTGAACTTGCTGCATTTGCTAGAGAGTAATGGAACAGTAGAGAAGCCATGACCTTCAACAAAAACCACGCAGGGGGTCGGAAGAAAACAGAGGAGAGGGAAACCAAACCTGTAGGTGAGATCATGGAGGAGAATCTACAGAATTTATTGATAACATTTCAGATCAAAGTACACCATTTATCTATATATAAAAAAAAAATTTTAAACTTCCAAGAAGCAGAGAGAATCCAAAGAAAAATCGTGTCAAACAAATCCAAAAAACAAAAAGGCACCAAAATTTCAATGACAAAATGCAATGGGACACAAACAATCATGAACACTTGGAGAGAGAGAGAAAGAATCAAAGCACAAACCTTTTTAGCAAACCAAAGTTACCATCTTTCCACTTCCCATTCCTCACAAACGCATCACCAGCACAAACCCTCCTCAAGACCCCAGGTACCAATCCAATGGCAGTGTCTCAGCAACATCATCAGTCAAAACATCGGGGGTATTAGTGACTCTGATCCCTTTCTCTTCACACTTTCCCAAGTCAATCTTGTCCAATCCCACACTGCAAGTTGCCACATTCTCCAAGTTGGGCAGAACATCTATTAGTTCAACATTGGCACCAATTTTGGTACTACACACTATGGAGTGTGTTTTGATGGATTTTCAAGAATTCTGTCATTGAGTATAGCAGGTTTTTCCAGAGCTTTATTAGATTGAAGCAGGCTTCAAGCTCTTCCTCAAGCTATGCGTACATTGGGCAGGTTATTAGGACTCCTATGGAGTCCAATGATGCGAAGGAAAGCTGGGTACTTGCTGCTGTCTTAAACCAATAGACTTACGGTTAAGGTTACAATATTAATATTATTGTTGAATATTTGTCATTCCCTTTGATAATTATATATATATATTAAAAACTTTGTAATAATTGTGTTCATGTATAGAATTATTTTCAATATATGAAAAAAAAAAATAAAGATAGCACTATTTTTTATGAATTCACATATTATCCACGTTAAGAAACTTGTATCCATGTAATATTTCTATTATTCTTATGAAATTGTGTTTGTGTATTGAAATATTACGAACGTGGGTAACACTAATTTGTCATGCGCAGAAACCTACATAAAACTTGTGCGCACAACTCTTAATATTTCTCATTCTGAGTTTAATAACCCGGTTAATAGCGATTGTAATGGTGCAACATTTTGAGAAAGTTTGAGACAAAAATGTTTTATCTCAGTGGATAATTTAAATGTAAAGTTAGCTAAAATTTGTTCACAAATATGAAAGACAGCAAAACTGTTTTTTATGTACACAATTATAATAGATTAACTTAATTTTCAAATTCTCTAAGTGGCAAATCAACTCAGGAAAAACATATATCAAATTTCTTTAAGAAGAAATTACAGGTTAGAAAGTGATTCAATCATGCCAAATACTAGGAAAGTCTTAAACCAACATGTGGACAGTCAGACATCTTTGATCCTGGAGACTAATAATTGAGTACATGCAAGAAAAGAATTCAATAGTCAGCTGTCATGGAATAACTCAAAGAACAGATCGCAACTTCAACAGAAACACATGTGTGACAGGAAAGACAAACAAACACGAAGCCACTCTCCCACATTTATCTCGCTGACTAATCAAAATGGAGAAAGGGGACATTTACTTCCTTTTAATATAAGCTGGTTCAGTTTAGAACGAAAGCAATTCCATCGCTAAATAATAGTTAAAGTTTTATCAAAAATGTAGAGCCTCACATACTCCAATCTTGAAAATAGCAAATAATGGTGCGTATGAAATCCAAGACCACAGTACTTATGGTTTTCAGTGGATACCTTAAAGAACAGAGCAGAGACAAATGTGGATGTAAAAGCAAGGAGTGCAAAGGAGAAATGTAGAACAAAGCAAAATAGAAGAATCAAATCGGAAACCATAATATTTAGCAGTTAGACCAGCTCAAATGATCCAAATTTTAGGACTGGTAATAATCCATAACGACCACAAAAATCACAATTGTACTGCATAACCTGAACCATTCATACTCAATTTGCTTTTCTTAATAAAAATCATGCTTGGCAGGTAAAGTATACAAAACAGGAGTTTCAATGACTTACAAGAACTTGAGACCAACAATAACAATATTAACTTTGATTTGTATGAATGTGGATCACAAAGAAGCAGCATTGGTGTCAAAATCTCACATCCCATTTCCATCTCATGAGCTTAACATAAAATCACGTACAATCTCATCATGAGATGCTAGATCCACTAGCATGCCATTGTAAAGGAGTCAGTAGAGAACTCTTTTCTAACCATTTTTGTCAAAAGTTCCAAGGCACTGGAGGAGTCATTATTTTGTAGAAACCCTTTGATCATTACATTATAAGAGTAGCTATCAGGTAAACAACTGTAATCTTCCAATTTTCTAGATAAATCATATGCTTGATTTGACAACCCTTCTTTACAATATCCCTTGATCATAATGGTACAAGTCCAGACATTAGGCAGTAATTGTTTGCCGAAAAGATTACAAAAAAGGCCTCTTGCCATCTTGAGCATGCCAACATTGCACATAACATCAACAAAGCTATTATAAACCACAACATTAGGATCTAATCCTATCTCTTGCATCACTTTGAATAGTTTCATTGCCTCAACAAGATGACCATGTTTACCAAAGCCACCTATTAATGTTGAGAAAGTCATTAAATTTGCAATGTGATTCTTAGAACACATCTCGTTGAAATGCTCATAAGAGAGGTGTAAGTGACAATATCAGGAATCAACTCTTTATGATACATTTTGGCAAGGAGTTTGATTACCTCATCCATTCTTCTATGTCTGTAGTACTAATTAATTAGAATGTTATAACTAAATATGTCTGACTTGCACCATAGAAGACTTTTTGGTATAAAGCAAAAGAGTGGAAAACAAAAGAGGATCTCTAAATTGATGATCAAAAGGTTTCTCTCTTACATCATCCTTCCATACTTCAATACATGTAAGCAAAGCATTTTAAAGTGGTACACACCTACATGATTACATCAATTTGAATTTAAAATACACAGTTGATAGCTTGGGTACAAATTCAAACTAATTTGAATTTGTTCCTAAAGCTTACAAAAAAAGCCACTAACACTCTTCTTAGCAAGTCAACCAAGTCTAATTTGAAATTTAAAGTAACTTCTCTAACTAACTTTCAAAGAAAGTGGGAACTTGTAGCCTAGAATTTGAGTCTACCTTGCAATACTCTAGCACCATGTGAGCACCTTGTAAGGCTTCAATTCTCCTTGTTGGTGCTGAAGGATTGCATGCCTAGACTGCTTCTCAAAACTTCAAACCTCTGCTTTGGCAAAAATTTAGTGAGAATATCAGTAAGTTGATGCTCAAAGGGGCAGTATTCAAGCTTGATTTCATTGTTTTCTTGAACTTCTCTAATAAATTGCAACTTTACTTTAAAGTGCTTTGTTTTTCCATGTAAGACTAGATTTTTTGAGATAGCGATGGTGGCTTGGTTATCACAATGGAGACATATAGCTTCATTTTGTTCTAAAGTTAAATCAAGAAGCAACTTTCTATGGCAAAGTGCTTGATTGACAGCAGATGTAGCTACTAGGTATTCTACTTCTGCTGTTGACTGAGTAGTGGTGACTTGTTTCTTTGAGTTGTAGCAAAAGGCTCCAGCACCAAAGGTAAAGATGAAGCCAAATGTACTTTTCATTTCTTCTAAGGATCCAGCTCAATCACTGTCTGTATATCCAGTAAGTTGCAGTTAATTGATCCTTCTATACATAATCCCCAATTCTGCAAACCCTTGGATATATCTCAAGACTTTTTTGGCAACTCTGAAATGTTGTTTACTTGGTGAGTTCATAAATCTTGAGAGGAGACTTGTTGCATGCATAAGATCAAGTCTAATAGCTGAAAGATACAACAAACAACCACTTAGACTCCTATATCTTGTAACATTAACCTTTTCAGCACCATCTTCTTTCTGTAACTTGGTGCTTGTAGGTAAAGGTGTCCCTGTGCTCTTGCTATCAGCCATGTGAAACCTTTTGAGGAGGTCTTTGGCATACTTGGTTTGACATAAATGTATTCCTTCTTTAATTTGTTTGAGCTCTAATCCTAGGAAGTATAACATGCTATCAAGATCTGTCATGTCAAAAACTTCCTTCATTTTAGTTTTAAATCTTTGAACAAGTTCCCGATTGCTTCCTATGACTAATAAGTCATCAACATATAGTGAAATGTAAAGTATTTGATTTTCTTGCACTTTAACATATAAGGTAATTTTTGTTTTTGCTCCTCCTGAAACCAAGTTTTAGCAAGTAATCATTGATTATATTGTACCAAGCCCTTAGGGCTTGCTTCAAACCTTAGAGGGCCTTCATAAGTAAGTACACTTTATTCTCTTGCCCTCTTTTGATAAATCCTAGTGGTTGCTCTACAAACGTTACCTCTTAAAGGAAACTATTAAGGAAGGTAGATTTCACATCTAATTGGTGAATTCTCTATCCTTTATGAGCTGCAATTACAATATGCAATTTAATAGTATTCATTCTAGCCACTAGGGCAAAGGTTTCACAATAGTCTATTCCAAACTCCTGTGAGTATCCTTTGGCTACCAACTTAGCTTTATGTTTGCAAATGGACCAATCCGCCTAGTATTTAGTCCTAAAGATCCACTTAACCCCTATGACAAATTTTTTTTCTGGTTTAGGGACTAAGATCTAAGTCTCATTTTTTTCAATTGATTATAATTCCTCCTACATTGCTTTCTTCTAGGTTGATACATTTAAAGCTTCTTCATAATTTGTAGGTTGTATTGTAGCTTCATTTGCCTTCTCATAAACATCAATGAGGGGTCTAGTTCCTTTGATTGGCCGATTTTCATCATCATCTGATGACTCAACTTTTGGGCCAAGCATATTAGGTGCATGATCAGATTGAGTTTGAGTTGTTTCAATCTATGATCTGCTTTAATTCCAATGCTCAGCTTCACTGAATTTATCTTTTTGGAAATTAAAACTTTTCCAAAGTTGATGTGATGGACCTTGTAGTTGCAAGTAGTGTTTGTGTACCTAATAAAAATGGTTGTAGTTGCTCTTGCGTCTAACTTGTCTCTTATTTGCTCAAGTACATAAACAAAATAAAGGCAACCAAAAATCTTTAGATGGTGAAGTAATGGCTAGTATTGAAACCAAGCCTAAAAGGGAGTTATGTCAAACAATGCTTTGGTAGGTAGCTTATTCAGCAAGTATACTGAAGTGACCACTACCTTTCCCTAAAACTTTTTAGGAAGGCTTTTCTCAGCTAACAAGCACCTAGCCATGGACATTATAGTCCTGTTTTTCTTTTCATACACCCCATTCTGGTGGGGTGAATAGGGTGCTATCTACTGATTTTGAATGCCTGCATGTGAACAGATTTGTTTAAATGATTCTGAGGTATACTCAGAACCATTATCAGTCCTTAAAGCTTTAATTTTAAGGCTTGATTAAGTTTCAATCTAGGCCTTAAAATTTGAAATGATGAATTAAACTTTAACTTTTAATTTGAGAAAAAACACTCAACAAAATCTATAATAATCATCAATAAAAAATGATAAAGTACCTACTGCACTTTATGGACTTAATGCTCATTGGTCCACACAAGTTTAAGTGTACAAGTTAAAGCTTTTCACTTACTCTCCAAGGCCTTTTAGTGATAGAAGAGAACTTAGTTTGCTTGCCAAGTTAACAAATCTCACACACACTAGTAGGTTTAGAAATTTTTGGCATATCCTTGACAAAATTTTTCCTATAGAGGGTTTGAATTTCAGCATAATGAAAGTAACCTAATCTTTTATACCATAGGATTGATTCATCACTAAAAGTAGGTATTACTTGATGAGAGACATTTTTAAGTCTAAATAGAAACTTTTCCTTTTCATGAGGACAATAACAAGCTTGAGGACATGTATCATAACTGATACATATTTTGTTTTTGAAAATAAGAGAGCAATTATGTTCAAGAAATTTTCCAACATTAAGAAGATTCTAATTAATATTAGGTACAAATAGAACATCAAATATTAGTTTAGTACCTAAGTGAGTGGAAATAGTACTAGTCCCTTTCCCTTTCACTTATAGAAGCTGTCCATTGCCCACCTTAACCTTAGAGCTGTAGGAGCCATCCAAAGTCCTAAAAACATCAAGGTTTGGAGACATATGGTTCATGCAGCCATTGTCCACAAGCCATGTCTCACATGCCCTTTTAGAAGTGCTACTGCTAGCAACAAAAATTTGCTCCTTAACTTATTGGTCATCATCTGTCACTTGTGCTTCTGTCTTGGTTGGTAGGTCTTACTAATGCTAACTTTGCTTTTTCTTGTAGATCCTCTCAAAGTGCCCCTTTTTTTTTACAAAAAGTGCACACAATGTTAAGCCTCCTCTAGCAAAACTTAGCCAAATGGTTAGTCCTACTACAATTTTCACATGGTGAGTAATGTTTTTTTTTTCTTCTGCTTTTGCATCTACAAACTTCCTTTCCTACTTTGATCCCTGCTTTCTCTTTTGAGTATATTTCTATTTTTGCTTAACTTGGAAGGCAGTTTCATCAGTATCTTCCTTTCTCATTTGTCTCCTTTGCTCTTGAGCTTAGAGGGCATACAACAATTCTGCCAAAGTGATAATGTTCAAACCTTTAAAGTCCTCTAAGGATGAAATTTTAGCCTTAAACCCTTTAGGTATACTAACCAAGACTTTCTGAACAACCAACTTATCAAGGAAGTCTTCTCCAATAACCCTAATTTGGTTTACCACCTTTAGTAATCTATCACTAAACTCTTTGACAGTTTTTGACTCCTTCATTTTTAGTAACTCAAATTCCTTTCTAAGGTTCAATAATTGCATGTTTCTAGTCTTTGAGCTACCTCCAAATTCTTCCTTTAACCTTTGTCAAGCCGCTTTGACTGTGTCACAAGCCATGATTCTATTAAAGATACTTTTTGCAATAGCATAATGAATGTAAGTCAAGGTTTTATACCACCTTGAAACTTACTCACTATGGTATTTCATTTATTTCATTGTTGAATTAACAAAGAGAGGAGAAATATTAGCACCATTCTTAGTGACCTCCTATAGATCAAAGGCTCTCAAATATGCCTTCATCATGACTGACCACTAAGTGTAATTATCTTCATTGAATTTTGGTGGTGGTAAGGGTAAGAAGTTGGAGAATGCCAATTTAGAAAATTACAGGTATGTTGGTTGAGTGCTCTCGGGTGTTTTCCTTTCTTTTAAATCACTCTTTACAGGTTTCTAATGGAGTTATATATTATGATACCAATTGTTGGAAAAATCACTCTTTACAGGTCTCTAATAGAGTTACCTACTTTGATACCAGTTGTTGGAATTTTGGCAACAACAATGCAAACAAATAAACCAAAAAATTTCTAACATAAAGCAGAAGAGTGGAAAACAAAAGAGGGTCTCTAAATTGATGATCAAAAGGTTTCTCTCTTACATCATCCTTCCATGCTTCAATACATATAAGTAAAGCATTTTAAAGTGGTACACTCCTACATGATTTGATTAATTTGAATTTAAAATACACAGTTGACAACTTAGGTACAAATTCAAATTAATTTGAATTTGTTCCTAAAGCTTACAAAAGCAACCACTAACACTTTACTTAATAAGTCAACCAAGTCTAATTTGAAATTTAAAGTAATTGCCCTAATGAGCTTTCAAAAAAAAGGGAAACTTGCAGCTTAGAATTTGAGTCGATTGTGCAATACTCTAGCACCATGCGAGCACCTTGTAAGGCTTTAGTAAGTGATAGTATTAGGAATAAACTCTTTATGATACATTTCAGCAAGGAGTTTGATTGCCTCATCCATTCTTCTATGCTTATATACCAATTAATTAGGATGTTATAACTAAATACATTCGGCTTGCACCCCCTACCAACCATGCTGCATAAAACACTTATAGCCTTATGAATTTGATTTGTCAAACAATGTCTATGCATCAAGGTACTATAAGTACACACATATTAGGATTTACTCTATTATGAATCATCCTTTTACATGCTAGTTAAGCCTTTTGAATTATTCCTTCTCTACAAAATGCAACAACTAAAATGTTATAGCTTACTACATCTTACATGATATTCATAGTAAGCATTTCATCAAGCAACCTTGTAGTTTCTTTCCATTGATCCAAATTGCAAGCACCATGGATCAAGGAATTTTATGTAAAAATTGTTGGTGAAATGCCCTTATCCAACATCATGGAAAAGAGATTGAAGGCCTCATCTACTATCCTATCTTTGCCAAAAATGACATTAGGCAAAAAGACCAAGTTTTAATAATTTGCCAAAAATGGAGAAACCCAATTTCATTCCATTCAAATAGCAGAAACAATTGATGAGGATGCTTAGGGCGTACATATTATATACAACCTCTAAACATTCCAATTGTTCAAACAAAAGAGACCACTGTCATGTAATGCTTCATTCTAACAATATCCCTCTAATAGTTGACTAAAATTACTGATGGAAGGCAAAGATCATGTCACTTATTAAACAAGACTAGAGCATCATCAAGGTTCCAGCAATCTTCTCTCACACTCACACATCTCTCTTTTTTTCCCCCGACTGTTATGACTCTCTTGTATTGGAACTCCCATAATTCTAGCCATCCAAGACAATAATGCTTCCCTGAATTGATGAATGAAAGCAAAAGCAAAGGATTACCTCGAAGACAACACACTTTTGCCCGTGTCATTTCACAAAATTGCAAAAGAAAGTAATGGGTTGCTTTTAACCTCTAAGGAGTCCAACAAGTTAGTCTATAAATTTTGTAATCAATGAAGCCTACATTTTAACACTATAATTGGCTTTGTGTGGCTATTAGAGGTGGTTTGCAATTAAGCCACAACTAAATGGGGGTGGGGTGATAGATTAAAAGATTAAAAGTACATATTAAATAATTATAATTACATATGAATCTAAAGAAACCAAGTTAAGTAATTTTATTTTAATAAAATTTAATTTATTTAATTGATGAACTAAATTTGGTCATATTTTTTTTTATTAAATCAAATTTCAAGTTTAATGAAAAAAAAAAAACTAATACACCAACAAGATTCATAAGTGGCAAATCCATTAGTGTAATGTAATATCTGTTCCTTCAATATAAATAATATCATGATGCATTTTATTCACAACAAAATATTTGTTAATGTTATAAATAAAACCAACATGCAATCATGATTTAAAGGCCAATATCTAGCAAAAATAGAGGAATCCTCGTTTGACATTCTAGCTAATTGAAAATAATACAAGTAGATAGAGTGGACTATATTTTTCATTATTACATGTGTTTAGAGTTAAACTCTTATTTTGTATTCATAAAAACATGGCATACAACAAAGAGAGGAAAATGTGCATTAAAGATACACTAATAAAAAGACACATTACATGGCTACTTATGTAATGCAACAAATAATTTGGGAATAGTATAGAAAATTAGGAAATGACATTTGTCAATGAGATTCTCAATGAACATAAACAACCTTTGTCGCCAGCCGGAATTGATATAAAGTACAGATGCAAAGGCCATCAAAAAAATGATGTAGCTTGCTATGAAGCTTGCAATGAAGGACACAGGATCAATGTCATACCATTTTTCTTCACTTGCATCAGTATTAGATGGTGCTAATTGTGGTATGTCATGAATGACATTACAACTTTGTGTTAATGGAGGTCCACAAAGAAATGGATTTCCTTCATAACTTTTGTTGTTAAATGTTTGAAACTGCCTATCCATGTTTGGAAGCCTTCCAGATAAGTTGTTATATGCCACACTGAAGTATGATAGAAAAGTAAGACCAATTAGTTCTGATGGAATTTCTCCACTCAATTTGTTGTGGGAAAGGTCTAAGCTCTCTATCTCTTCAAGTTTTGCAAAAGTTGTTGGAATGAAGCTTGTCAATAGATTGTGAGACAAGTTTAATGCATGTATCCAACTTAAATTTCCAAATTCTTTCGGTATTTCCCCTGTTAGCTGGTTAAAGGATAAATCCAATCCGGACATCAATTCAAAAATGCTACCTTCGTATATGTTGGACCTTGTTTTTGTCACAAACCCAACTTGCACTAGTTGCACACAGAGAACATATGAGGCTAAAACTTGAGAGAACTTATCTCCTGGATTGCCCATAATTTTGTTGTAGAATCTCGCATCATCAAAAGCAAACGTCAAAATTTGGTATGCAAAATCAGATAAAGTTGACTTCCCAAAAGAGATGTTACCAAAACAATGAGGTATGGGTCCAGAAAACAAGTTATGTGAGAGATCTAAGATGCTAAGTTTATTTAATTGACATAGTTGATCTGGTATCAAACCCCTTAAAGAATTTTGGCCTAAAAGAAGAACCCTCAAATTTGATAAAGCCCTAATTGAGGATGGAATATGACCAGACAGAAGATTATTTCCAATGTTCAGCGTCAGAAGACTAGAAGAATTGAGCAAAGTTTTTGGAATTGAGCCAGTGAGTTGGTTTCCTTCCAAATTGAAATGTTGTAAAGATGACCAAGTGAAGCAAGATGAAATATAGGCCTGAAAGAGAATTATGTGAAAGGTCCAAATGAACTAACTTAAGCCTAGCTAGTTCACTTGGAATTCTACCTTCAAGCTCATTACCTGCCATGTTTAGCATAATTCCAGAAAAAGTTATCCAATTGCCAATAGAGGGAGGAATCTCACCTGTTATGTGGTTATCACTGATATCTAAGTACTCTAAGCTCGGATAGTGTGAGATCCAACTCAACAAATTACCCTGTAATATGATTTCCACTGAGTTGCAAGGTCGATAATGAAGTCATATTAATGGAATTTGGCATTTGGCCAAGTAATTTGTTGTTTGAAGCCGCCAAAATTTGCAAAGTAGAGAAATTTGCTAGTCTTACCAAAGTAGTTGCAACTTTTCCTGAAAACTTGTTGTTGAAAAGACCTAAATAGTGTAGCTCTGGCATGTGGCCAATTGAGATTGGAATGTGACCTTTGAAGGCATTTGTTGAAAGATTGAGTACTTATGCTTTCGAAAACAAATGACCAATATCTGGTTGAAGTTTCCCATGGAGGTGATTGTCTGATATATCTATGTGGCTTGTCACAAAGCTGGAGTTGGAAGATAAATGAAACTGACCTATGAAGGAGTTATTTCTAAGACTTAGGAACTCTAATTTGACATTATTTTCAAGCAACCAATTGGGGAAGGTTCCAGTTAGGTTATTATGGGAGAGATCCATAGCTCTTAATTCAATTTGGTGAGCAAGAAACTGAGGAATATTGTCAAATTTGCAATTGGATATCACAAGAAACTTGAGTTGAAATGTAGGTTGCCAATCATAGGAATATTGAGTTTGGACCTCTAGCTTGTAGTTAGGGCTTGATAACATAAGTCCTTCAAGGTGTGTGAAGTTGGTAGTTGAGTAAAAAGAGAATAGACCCTTAAAAAGATTATCTCTGAGATTAATATGCTTGAGGTTTTTGAGGTTAAAAATTGGAGAGCATGAGATATCCCCTTCAAGTTTGTTAAATGACAAGTGCAAGATTCTAAGGGATGTCAAATTGCCAAGACAAGTTGGAATGGTTCCACTTAAATTATTGCTACGAAGATCCAACTCTTGAAGGTTTTTCAATTCACATAAGCCTGCAATAATAGAATGTGGTAGAATCTCTATCATTTACCATGACATAAGAGATGTAATACCTAAACTTAAGCATTGACAAAATTTCATTAACTACCTTGTTTGGCTAAAGATCCATTAAGATTGTTGTAAGCCAAAGACAAAGCCTTAAGCAAAGTCATATTGCCAAGAGAAAAGAAAACACTTCCAAAAAATCCATTGCCACCCAAATCTAGGATTTTCAATTTCTTCAAACGTCCTAGTTCTACAAGATAAATAGAATATATCAAGAAATGCAAGAGCTTATACCAATGAAAATGAAAAATATATCAAGAAATACATTACGAATTGAGTTAAATGGGTTCTCGAAAGATGTTCCAAGTCTAGTTTTGGAAACTCATGAATAGCAAAAAAATATAAGAATAGCAAATAAATTTAAGTGCTTACTTCAACAATAATACATAAATTGGATAGGAAAAAACACAAAATGAGAAATATAAATTATGCAAGGGTATGTTGATGAATCAATTTTTTCCTTTTTGTCCATTAATAGAGGTATATTGAGTTATGTGTTATATAATAGATATAGTTCTTTCTATTCTAATAATAATATATAATAAATTGTATAAATATGTATAGTATTTATGACATACTTCTATAATTTTGATATAAATTAATGTAACAAAAATTTAAAAATATATAATTATACATATTTTAATAATATAATATGATAATAATAGTATATAATGTGTATATATAAATAATAAGAATAATATATAATTTTATTTATAATATGTAATGTGTATAAAAAATAATATAATTCAAATTAAAATAAAAAATTAATTACAAATAAAAAAAATTTTTCATAAAATTTGTATGTTGACTCCCGGATAACTAGAACCCACACAAATCCAAATGACCCAAACCCGAATTTGAACAAGAGTGAATTGCAATTAACCTGATTTGAAATGACTTAAAACTTGAAGTGACTCAACCCAAGCCCACCCGACTAAACCCATTCGGCTCCTCTAATGTTCAGCCTAGTGGTAAACTTACACCACTCAAAAACAAGAAATAAGTTTTGTTTTTTAATTTAACAGATTTTATATTTTTTCATCTGCAAATCAATAATTCTCTAATGTCTATTTTCTACTATTGTAAGTCATAATAAATTTAGTCTTGACTCTTATTCTTCCAATGATTTTTTAATTCACAAATGGGGTTGAGATGTATTTGGTAATATCTATGATCAAAAATATTATAGAATGATTCCTAAATATGAAAACTAATGTTTAGATTAAATGTATTTGCATGTGAATTTTGCCCCCAATTGACAAAAAAATTTTGTTTCCTTCATTGCATAGAACAGTACAGAATAGGATAAATCCCTAATTTATCTTATGTTTAGAATTACTGTAAATTGGAAAGTTGAGACATGTTTAAATAACAATTATACTTTTATTACCTCCTGTCATTGTAGTCTAGTGATTAGAAAATTCCTTTGCACCATATAGGTTATGGTTCCTCCTCCGGGGTCTAGTGTGACTAGCGCAATGCTCCTTGGTAGGATAGTGGGAGACCTCACCTTGCTTTCCCATTTTATGAACATTAACTATATATATATATATATATATATATTCGATAAAATTCTCTATTTTCTCGGTGGCAGGTGAGGATGATTGGAATAGAATGAAGATGAGTAATATATTATTGAGTAATAATATCTGAATTGATCTTAGAATAATTTTAGTTATTATTAAATGGAATCCAACATGGATTGTTCTAAGTTTTACAAAGAAACTAATTCTACCAAAAAAGTAGAAACGTGAGAGACTTCCGATGCCTACCTGGGATGGAAAGATTTCCATAATACCAACTGCTATCACGAAGATATAGTGATTGAAGCGATGTAAGGGTGCTTAGACAGAGCTGTATGTTGCCGCTGAAATTGTTGTAGCTTAGATCTAGCGTGAGCAAATTCTTCAAAGCCTTGAAATCTATACGTAAGTAATGTGTTACTAATATAAGTAAAATTAGGACCCAAGTTTATGTAAATAAAATCAAATGTGAACAAATAAAAATTTTTGAATAGATATTAATTTGTGCATGAGACCAAATTAATTTTTGGACATGCAAATAGACATATATGCACATAGGCATGTCTACCTGTGATATATTCACGGTATAACATGTAAATGACTGATAAACTGAAGCAAATGTTATTACAGATGGCCTTGCCAAGCAAGCAACGCGTATGTGACAAAGCAATTTGATCTTAAACATAATCTCATTGTTTGGCTTTAAAGGGCTAAATGAAGCAGAGTCAATCAAACTTTTTAACTGTATGCCAACTTGCAAATGCTGCTTTTTTTTTAGCGCGGATTTTCAAAGAAACATTGATTGAGAAAATACCAAAAAAGGGAAAAAAGGTATTAGAGCAATTGCATGTTACGTACCATAATTCTGGTAGCAATCAGTAAACCAATTCGCTGTTAAGTTTAGAATGAGCAGCTCCTTGAAAGGAGTAAACAAGGACATGTTCAGAACCATTTGACTGCCGTTTGTGAACCGGTGCAGCAAATGGTGCAAAGAGAGTTGAGTCACCATGGTGGCGTTATTACACTTGACTCGCTCCCAGCTGCAGCAGTCAGCCGCTGGATCATCAGTCCAGGAGGCAAGGAAATCATTTGTATGATGCCCGTTTAAGTTATAGTACTCCTTGATACTTAATAGACCCAACCTCTCTTCCTCTAAACAACTCTCAAGAACACCCACAAACGCCACATGAATCAAAACCCAAAAACAATAATGTTTTCTGGTGAAGCGATACTCCATTGGCATGCTACAGAGAACAAAATAAAAATCAAAATGACTCCCTTTTCCAGTTGCTATTCTACCTTTCCTCTCTGTCACCCAACACATATATATAGAACGGCAAATCTATGAAAGGGAGTCAACTGCGTAAAAAATTTCCACAAAAGCAACTGTTACTTTGAAAATCTGATTTAGGAGAGAAGAAAAGTCTTTGTATCTGACTTATTAGCATCCAATTACTAAGCATGACTCATGAGTCACTTCCTAATTGATCAGAAAGGGTAAAAAGATCATTCTTTACTTTTAAAGCCCTTCATAGGGTAACGAAGTGTTCCTAAGGACGGAAAATTTCCAATCGAACTTCAAGTATAAAAAATGGAGAAAATCAAACTTTATTAAATGGGGCATTGTGGATTCTGTGCTGAACAAACACAGATGTGTTTCACTTCCACCTGGACTATTAATTGGTCGAGCAACTTAATATGTTGACAGCTACTTCCAGGCACGCATCGAACCGTAAAACCCACAACAAATGCTAAGGGTTTTTACCTCTTCCATCCCATTTTGTTGCATATTGGAATTCTGAACAGAAAATTTTGTCCCAAAGCATGGATACTTTGAGCAATTACTTTTCGTTTTTATTTTTCTTTCCTATTAATTTTAGTTTTATATCTCATAAAATATAAAATTAAATTATATTTTTACTTACTTTTTTTTTCTTTATATTTAGTTAGAATTATCTTGACTCTTTGAAAATAAAAAAAATTTTAAATTAAATATAATTATAATTAAAAATAAAATATATTTTATTAATTTAATAAAAATATCATAATTTTTATTATTTAATACATTAATAAAATTATAATATTTTTATAATTTTTTAACAATATGAATTATTTTTTCTGGTTAAATATGTTATGAATTTTATATTTAGTTCTAAATCTAGTATATTATTAATAGATTTTAATAAAAATCCTTAATTTGCATATGTGGTATGCCAATATCATATTTGAGGTCATGTAGCGTAACACACAAAGCCACGCGGCATTAAAAAAAAAAGGAAAAATTAAAATTGAAAATAATTTCAATTTTTGCATGCCAAGTAACTTTTTCGTTGCATGCTATGTGGCTTTTAATGCTATGCTGACATGCCACGTGAGCATTTTAACTGTTTCCGTAGAATCACTGGATTGTCCTCCATTTTCTACATCTAGAATATTTTTACACCAAATGAAACGCTGCTTGAGAAAATGAGTGCTAATTTTGTCTTCAAAGAAGACTTGACCTGAAGCATGAATGATGGAATTGATGTTCATGACCTAATGGGAAACTTACGTATTTTAAAAGCCTATCCATGACTGAATTGAAAGGAAGAAACTGAGGAAAATATTTTCTTGAAAATGGCCTCCAAGACTTGACTTATAACTTTTCTAATTTCTAAAGTGTGTCCATGACTTGAATTATACCACATCTGCACACTCAAGACCATTTCCTAAAAAATGTGTCTTACTATTTTACTCAACAAAAT
>JBAPLJ010001990.1:110000-159566 GCA_037832345.1 Rhizophora mangle | reverse complement strand
CTTGTTGAATATTCTGTTGCCAAATGCAAATTAAAATGTATATTTTGTTGAGCAAGGATGAATTTTTGGATAGATATAACCACTTATAAAAAACATAGCTAAATACCCGTGAATCTTTTTCAAATCCTCTTGGGGTAATAGGCTAATAGCTCTATTTGTTTGTGTTAATTGACAATCATGTCATTTAATATGTTCATTAAGGTGTTACGTCAAAAATGTCACACTGTGAAGTTTAGAAACCAATTAGATTTATGCAATTTTTTTTTTTTTAAAACTCTAAGCCCCCCCCCCCCCCCCCCCCCCCCCCCCCCCCCCCCTTGCCCGTAAAGCCACTCTATGCCACAACAAACCCTTCTTACCATTACACTATAACATCACCCTAATATTGTATAAGGTTGATGTCATTTTGACATGGTAACATTGACAGATATTGGATAAGACTGATTTTTGGTACTTGGTAGCACTGGACCTCAAAAGTCAAGAATCTGCAAGTTGGCTCAAGTCTCTTTCACATCTAGAATGACAAGCTTTAATTTTTCTCTATCACGGTGCCCAAAGCTATTTGGAATCTTTATTATTTCTACTTTTTGGTTGTTGGAGTTGTATACCTTTATTGAGATCTAATTCATTTTGGTCAATTTCAAGCCTTCTTTACCAGGCAACAGAACCAAAAACTTTAATGAAATTTATTTCTTCTCCTGAGTGAGAATGATTAATGATATGCAAAGAAACATGGGGCTAGAACTTCTATTGTGTGGTTTATGGCCCTCTCTACTATTACTTTTGAAGCCAGAGTTTCAAGCTTTAACAACTATAATACTAACTTCACCATCCAAAAGCGAGCTAGAAGGGAACTTGATGACATAGGGTGGTAAGTACACTTTTCCAAACAGGCTTATATAGATTGAAGATTGATGATCCATAGTGAATATGTGCAGTAGAATATGTAGTTTAATCTGTCCTACATTTTCTTTGAGGTTCAAATAATCCCAAATAAAATTGAAGGTTAATGGTGGAAGCAATGCCTTCAATCATTTTCATATCCCTTGTTTTATGTTTTGTATCTTGCAAACTTCCTTTTGAAAGAGGCAATTTAGCAGTGCATTTCCCAGCAATTTTACTAAACTATAGTCAGATCTGATGCATGACCTGCAAAATTGATGTCTTCCTGTTCAATTGAAATTTAAACTTCATGTCACAGGCGACATAAATATTGACTGTGGGAAACCAGATGAATTCAGCTACCATGATGACAAAACTAAGCTTGAATACAAATCTGATGGACCATTCATCGACACGGGAGTGAACAAGAACATATCATCCAATTTCAGTTCTGGTGCTGTTCCAAGATCATTTATGGATGTTAGAAGCTTTCCTCAAGGGACCAGAAACTGTTACACCCTAAAACCACCTAAAGGCAAGGCCCGTATTTACTTGATTAGAGCCTCCTTCATGTATGGAAATTATGATAATCAAGATAGACTCCCGCGATTCGACTTATATGTTGGAGTTAATAAGTGGGATTCAGTAAAGTTTGACAATGCGTCACATATTGTGATCAAGGAGATTATTCATGTACCTGTAATAGATAACATATATGTTTTGCCTTGTAAACACCAGCTCAGGGACCCCTTTCATATCAGCTTTGGAGGTACGACATTACCATAATTCTACTTACCAAGCTGAAGCTGAATCAGCATCCTTAGATTTATATCAGCGACTCAATTTTGGCTCAACAACCAATGAGATAGTGAGGTTAGTAAGCTGACTTCTATGATATTTCAATTCTTAAAGATCAATTAGGACCATTAGTTCTGTATTCTGCTACCAACATGCATAAATGTGCATTGATGATTGAAATGTTGCCATGATTTGGACTAGCACTGATACTTGGTACACGACTCAGGTTCCCTGATGATGTTTATGATCGCATATGGACACCATATGACTGCCTTTATTGCGCGCATCAAATGGTACCAACTTACCCATTGATTCCCTGAATGGCAATGTTTTCAACTTACCATCCAAGGTCATGAGAACTGCTGCTGTACTTCCGATAAATGTTAATGACTCGCTACATTTTGAGTTTGACATTGGTGATCCCACTTTAAAATTTTACATATACATGCACTTTGCTGAGCTTCAAAGCCTGCAAGGGGATCAATATAGAGAATTCAACATTACATTAAATGGCAACTTGTTGAGTGAAGTCAAACTTCGCAATTACCTACATTCGAAGACCATATTGAGCCCACAGCCGGTGAGAGGAGCCAACCTGAGCTTTTCATTATACAAGTCAGAGAAATCTACCCTTCCTCCCATTCTGAATGCCATGGAAATATATATAGTCAGAGATTTCTTACAGGCACCCCACACGGATGAGGAAGATGGTATATTCTCTCATGTATGCAATGCTTTTTGTATGAAAACTTGAGCCCAAACTCACTGTTTCTCATAATCATAGTCAGTGCCATTGAGAATGTCAAGTCAAACTATGGGTTTGGATGAAGGCTGGCAAGGTGATCCATGTGCACCGGTGTACCCCTTGGAATGGCCTTAATTGCAGCTACAATGGCTATGAACCCCCACGAATTACCTCTTTGTAAGTTAACAATAATCTCTACTTAGCAATGAAAATGAATGATCTTCAACTTATAACAAAGCTATCTGATTGCATACAGGAATTTGTCAACAAGTAAATTAACAGGGCCGATATCTTCATCCCCTATCCAGGCTTAAGTTACTACAGTATCTGTAAGTGGAAAATTTCTATGTATCCTGGATGATTATTCTAGTCTAGCAATTCAACACCACATGTAGCTTTCTAACGAAATTAGCATGTTCTTTTCAGTGATTTGGCAAACAATGGCTTGACAGGACCAGTGCCAGAATTTCTGGCAGAACTAACAAACCTGAGGACATTGTAAGTTGTCAATCCTTTGCAGTACAAGTCTATACTTACTACAACCAAAATGAGATTGTTAAACAAAAATGGCAGAAATTTGGAAGGAAACAAGCTCTCAGGTTCAGTTCCTTTGCCTCTGATCGAAAGATACAATAATGGGTCGCTGATACTAAGGTTAGTGAACTTATTGTTAATTTGATTGTAAGCAAGTCTTTTTTTACCTTTCAATGACTCTGCAAGAAAAATAAATTTTCCTTTTAAATTTTGTGGACTCATTAAAAATGTAATCATATGATAGGGTGGCTGGAAATCCAAGTCTCTGCCTGTCGACTCCATGCAATGAAGAGAAGAAGAAAAGTTTTGTGGTTCCGGTTGTTGCAACTGTTGCATCCTTGCTGCTGGCCATCTTTATTGCACTGGTTATTTTCTATAAATGCAAAAGGAAGGAAGGTATGTGCATATATACTCATATACTATCAGCATTCTGAAAGGAAACATGAATCACGCACACAAAAAAAAAGAAAAAGAAAGGCAGTAATCAAAAGACTGCCAAGTCATTCCATTTATAATGGATTGCTAATGAACAACTCCATTGATTGGTGTAGCTATCCAGGCCTCTGTCAATGCTCAAAAAGATGAAGGTTTGTTGATAGAGACAGACAGCTGCCAATTCACATATCTTGAGATTATCAGGATTACCAATAACTTCCAGACAGTTATTGGGAAAGGAGGTTTTTGGGACAGTTTACCATGGCTACTTGGTCAATGGCACACCAGTTGCTGTGAAAATGTTATCTCCAGGTTCAGTTCATGGTTCAACTCAATTTCGAACTGAGGTATGATACTTCATCCATCAACTCAAATTCACCCTCAAAGGCTTGTTATTATTACAACTGCCAAGATTATGTCTAATGGTAGCTTTTCTGCAAAATGATCTATGTTTTTGAGTAGGCTCATCTCTTGATGAGAATCCATCATCGGAATTTAGCTTCTTTCATTGGTTATTGCAATGAAGGGACTAATATTGGGATCGTCTATGAATACATGGCTGGTGGAAATTTAGAGCAATATCTACTAGGTATTGACCATATTCATTCCTTCAAGTTCATCACTTGCAAATTGGACTGCCCTCAGTGAGAACGTTAATTTTTGCAGATAAAAGAAATAAGGCTTTGAGTTGGAAAGACAGGCTGCAGATTGCACTGGATGCAGCTCAAGGTCATCAAGCAGACAGATTAATGAAAAACTTGAATTTCTTACACATGTTTGAGTTACAAGTTTATTGTAAGCTGAAGAAGTACAAAATTTTCTGCAGGGCTACAGTATCTGCATCAAGGCTGCAAGCCACCTATAGTTCACAGAGATGTAAAGAGTTCAAACATTTTGTTAGACGAAAAACTGCAGGCCAAGATTGCTGATTTTGGGCTCTCCAAGCTTTTCCCAAGTGAAAGTAAAAGTCATATGTCCACTGAGATTGCTGGAACTGTCGGATATGTAGATCCTGAGTCAGTTTTTATGGCCACTTACAAAGTATTACATTAACAATGTTTTTCCAAGGATTTGCTGATTAAGTGTTCTCTTTTTATTTTTTTCACCTTTAATGCAGGTATTATGCATCCTACAGGCTGACTGAGAAAAGTGATGTGTATAGCTTTGGAGTTGTTCTATTGGAGCTGATCACAGGTCGGCCTGCAATAATAAAAAGTCACGACGAGAGCAAACATATTGTTCATTGGATTAGTTCATTTTTGGCAAATGGAGATATAAGAAATGCAGTTGATCCAAGGTTAAACGGAAATTTTGATATTAATTCTCTCTGGAAGCTCGTGGAGATAGCAATGTCTTGTGTGCCATCAATTTCCATACAAAGACCAACAATGAGTCACATAGTGAGGGAGTTGAAAGAGTGTCTGGAGGCAGAGATGGCAAGAGAACAGACACGGGGAGTGGAGGGCCAATCAATGAGATCAAGCAATTCTTTTGAAATGAGCATCGTGGATCCCGAAACTGAAATGGGGCCAGAAGTGAGGTAGAAATTTGACCTATATTTCATGTAGACTGAGTTTCTTGTACTTATATTGGAATTATTGCAGAATGTAAGCATCCAAACGTATGCATGCATGAGATTGAGACCGAATTTGTTGTGCTTTGTGGATAACTTTAGCATTTCTTTTAGTAAACTATCTCTCCATATTCCAATCAAGCTTTATTTTTTGGTTAATTTATTAGAACTCCAACGCAAGACATTTCCAGGAACCACTTTGAGCCCAATGTCATTGGACTTGTCTAACATGGACTGACCCAACTGAGACCTGGATAGAAAATATTGCATCTAAAGTATTTTGCTCGTAGCCTGACTTCATCAGACCATAAGGAAGTTGCCATTCATATTCAATGGAAACTGAAATAATGCTTCGATTCGGCTTCCCGGATATGAAATTTATTGCTGTCAGAATGTGGACCAGCTGAGCATAATGTGTTCAAAGCATATTCGTTTGAAATATCTGTTTAGGTTAGCCCCAATGGGCCCCAAGAAATTACATGTGCAGCTATCAATTTCTAGGCTGTTAATGTATCCCTCACATTTGTTTTGTGGGATTGCCAAAACTTCTGTTCTTGAAAGCGCATTCTTGTGTCGTTTATTACTGTTCTTACCATACCTCCTCCTGTACCCAAGTTTCAATTTGTAATCAATAAATACTTAAAATAATAGGTAAATTTTAGATTATTAAGTTTAATAAAGTTATTAAATTAATTAAATATTTTTTTTAAAATTTTTTGTTAAATAATTTATTAATAAATATAAATTAAATATATATTTTTATTAAGTAAAAATAAATTTTTTTTTATTTAATTAATTTAAAATTTTAAATAAATATAACTATTATAAAAATTTAACTGAATACTTATAAATTTTTTTTAATTTTATTTATTAATAATTATATTATTTTATTTTATAATATAAAATTTAAAAAATAATTATATATATATATATATATATATATATATATATATATATATTTTTTTTTTTTTTTTTTTTTTTCTTTTTCTTTGCCCATAACCTCTATACCACTGCAAATCGTCCATCATTACACTGTAACTTGTGTAAGGTTGATATCATTTTAACATGATGATATTGATATTAGATAAGATTGATTTTTGTTATCATATGAAGCAGGTCGCCCATCTTCTCAAGGTAATTTTTTCCCCCTTTTTTATCACTTTCGAACGGTGAATTTTGTTGGAAATTGAGAGATTACTATTTTGCTACAGCCTGTTTGAACGACCAATCATAAGTCCTCGTTGTCATTGCTGCGGACCTGCACCGCCCGCCCGCTGTTGCGAGTGTTTTTGTTCGTTCGAGGACAGTTCCACTCCGGCCGATAGCCCCATCTCCATAGATTGCTACCGAGGTTAGATTAGATTAAATGACCTCTAAATTACAATAGAATAACTTTACTAATACACTAGTAATTATATTCTTAATATCTAATCTTTTTGTCAAAATTATTAATTTTAATTTTATAATTAAAAAATTTAAAAAATTTAAAATTTAATTTAATTATAGTATTAATTTTTTTATTTATTATTTAAAAAATTAAAAAATAAAAAATATATTAATTTAAATAATATTTTATTTTTTAAATTATTAATATTTTATTTATAATTTTAATTATATTTTAATTTAATTTTTATTTAATTATAATTATAATACTAATTTAATTTTAATATAAATAAAAATATTTTTAAAATAAAAAATAATTAATTATATATAATAAAATTTTTTAAAAAAATAAATATTAAAATTTAATAATAATAATAAATAATTAATTATATATAATATAATTTAAAAAATTTAAAATTTAAAATTTAATAATAAGAAATAAATAATAATTAATAATTAAATAAAAAATATAAATATAATTAAAAAATTTAAAAATAAATTATTTATTTCCTTAACATTTTGAATCTAAAATTAAAAAAAAAAATTTACTGACAATTTCTTTTAATTCTTTTCTTATATTACATTAAAGGTAAATATCTTTTAAAGATATATATAATTAAAATTTTTTAATTTTTTAAAATATATTAATTTTTTAATATTATTATTTATAATTATTTACATATTTATTAATTTCTATTAGTCGTTAATTGTTATTTGTGATTTGCTTCGTTTGGGCAAAAGGCACTGTGAAAGTCTAGAAATGGCCACAATATTAGCGCCAGCAGCACCATTATCGTCATTTCTCTCAATCCAATGGCGTCTATCTCACTAATCTCTCTCTCCCTAAACCCACTTCAAAACTCAGCTTGTTTGGCTCCAAATTTATTTCAACAACCAAAAGCACGCGACTTTTTGTAATGGCCGCAGCAGTCTCCAGTGCCAGAACTACTCCAACCTCTGCCACGGTTGTTCCAGCGGTGATTGTTGGCGGCGGACGAGTGGGCAGGGCGTTGCAAGAAATGGGTAGATTTTTGTTGGTGAAGGGCCTATTTTGGTTTGTACTAGGAATGATGATCTTGATGCTGTTATTGAATCCACTCCCAAAGTCCAGATGGAAGGGTGCGTATTTCCAATAATTTTGGATTTGTTTTGAGCAATTAAGGTGAAAGATATGAACTTTACTGATAATTGAATCATCATTCGTTACCGGCAAACAAGATAAATTGAACTAGAGCAGATGAACTGCGTTCCAAAACTTTGTCATTTGGTTCAAGAAATGGGGGAGGAAGAAAGGGTAAAACATTTGCGCTCTGCAGAGCTTCTGGCCCTCTCGTCAATGCTAATTCATCATTGTGGTTTCGATTCCAGCAATGGCTATTTGTCCAAATTCTCCCCTTTTTTTGTTTTTATTTCTCCTGCTTAATTGTATAATTGTTTGTGTCATTCCGTGCTTTGCTAAGTAGTTTTCACGCAGGTCTGGTTAATGGGCGAATTCTCTCACACATCAGCTGAATTCGAGGAAGTAAGTTAAGCAGAAATAATTTAGTTAACATTCACAGCACTTCCGCATGTGTTGTACTTTTTTGGATCATTTTCTAGGCTTGATGATTTATCAATTCATCAATGTTTTCTGATTCATATTGACCATCTGTCGTTTGTGCTTACTCTCTGCTTAGAAGATAGTCAGTCTTCTTCATTGTAGAACTGCATCTAATGAAGTAGTCAGCAGAAAAAAATTTCTGTGCTAACCATTTATTCCCAGCATATGAGAGTTTCCTCGCGTGCATTAGCCATTGTCATATCTGTGTCTTCTCTGTGCATCCTCTCTGACTCTGCATCTAGCGCACTGGTTGCCTCATAAAGCAAAAGAATTTTGGGATTCTTTAGTATTGCTCTTGCAATGGCTATTCCCTGCTTCTGTCCACCAGACAATTGCACTTCCCATTCACCAACAGAGGTGTCATAGCCTTGTGGTAAGGAACTAATAAAACTGTAAGAATTTGATGCTTCTGCAGCTGCAGCTATCTCGTCCTCATTAACATCTTCCTCCTTCCTGTAATCTATATTTGTCCTGATGGTTTCATTGAATAGTATTGGTTCTTGACTAACCAATCCCATCTACTGTCTCAGCCAGCTTAGCTTTAACTTCCAGATTTTGACATTCTCCAAATATATATGACCAGAATCAGGATCATAAAATCTCTCCATTCGACCTATCACTGTAGACTTGCCACTGCCACTCTCTCCAACTAAAGCAACAGTCTGCAAATAAAATTTCAAGCCGAGTGAATGAATTGTAAGAAACAGTATGATTACAGCCAGATGAATCCATATTTTTCAACGTGCTTGAACTCATATTTCTTAGCACTGTAGAATGGATTACTATACCTTTCCAGGGGGAATATCAACACATAAGTTGCTGAAAATTTGAACACATAAGGCGCTGACATGTTCGAATTTAGTGTAACCGTTTACATGTGAAAGTGTGAGTCCTTCTCCACTGCTTGAGTCAATTTTGACCTTCCTGAGGATTGCAAATATTGAAGCTGCTGAATCTTGGGCTTTGGTTCTGTCTGGAGCCATGCCAGTGGATTGTGAGACTCCAGTGCAAAGAAAACCTGCAAGTATTGTGCATCAGAAATGGACCAGAAACAATTCTCAAAATGAAGGATAGAACAATATTCAACTCATAACTTGAAAACTTCTGTGTGCTTTCCCATGTTGCACCGCTTGAGATCCAACGTAGAAAATAAACGCATTTGTGCCGTAAAGAACGAAGAAAGAGAAGCCAAAACCTGCACCAAACCCAAGTCTAAGCCAAACACCTTGCTTCACAGGATCCTGACATTTCTTTTCGTATAGATCCATCACCTTCTTCTCAGCACAAAATGAGGCCACAGTTCTGATACTGCCAAATGCATCATTTGCCACTTGACTGGCTTCTTCGTACATCAGCTGCAACACATATACCATTGTCAGTGTTTGAAGTATCCAATCAATAACCAAGAGGTAAGAGAACATTGAGTAACACTAACCTTTGCATCAGCACTGAAACCCTTTGTAAACTTGGACTGAACACAGCAATCCTTATGAATGCCAAAATCCAATTGGATGCAAATGATACAGTAAGTGCTGCTATAAATGTGGTGATGTTCTGGACAAGTAAGCCCAAGGTGTCACTAACAAGAGTCCTTACTGTAGATGCATCAACCAACAACCTTTAACCATCTGCACCCTTGGCAAGTGCAAAATTTTCACAGTTAATAATTCTTTCTATGGCAAAATTGAGAGTGCATCTATCATTTTTTCTCTTACGAACCTTGAATTTGGCATAACTACAGTTGTCCGGTTGTGCGTAACCTTAACCAGTGCATCTTGGACAATGTGTTATGATTTGGCATCAAGCACACTTGTTGCTTCATCAAGAAGGAGAACTGGGTACAATGCTCACCAACCCTCATGTCGAGCCCCTAAAACATAGATGCAATCGTCCTAATTAGAAATGCAAAGCTTAGCAATAGAATAAAAAAGAATTGGTTAGAGAATTGTGAGGTAATATGCATGTAAAACAAAGCAGAACACCAATGAAGCTGCAGAACACTTGCCAAAGAGCCCATAAGGGTAACATGGCACCCACACTACCTAATTATCATTTTGATTTTTGTCCTTGTTATCATAATCGACCGCTTTCGACCAAGTTAGCATCCTTGATGAAATCTATCAATCAACATATTTAAGTTTTAAAGCATAATCCATTACAATTGAAATGTCACGCTAGATTTGTTACATGACACCAAGTTGGCGTTGTTTTTGTATATTAACCCCCTATCAAATTGGGTCATTAATTGCTTGAAGTACTATTGATAATGGAAGAATTTATAATCTTGCTTTTCCTGTTCTTTTGTCAATAGATAAATGACTAGTGTCAAATCTTTTTATACCTTGAGACTTTTAACTTTCATTTTTAAGGTATAGTGGAGTCCCATGGTACAAGCCCCATACTCTATGATGTTGGTGCATTTGAACTATAATTTGCTGTAATGGGGTATTATTTGCTTTCAAGAGAGACCAAAACTACCTATATGCCATACCTTAATGCATTTGAAGCTCCATCAAACCACATTTGTCATTTATCTATCTATTTGTTATCTTTGCTTTGATCCACGACTAGGATATCTTTTATTTGAAAAATTGAATTACACTGGCTCATAATCTAGGACAACTCGATTAGCTGGGAAAAGATACCTATGAATGTTGACGGTAGCTGTATAAACTTCCCAACCTGTGATGAGAGCATTGATTAAGATGCATGTAGCATGCTGACAACTTGTTAGCAATGAAAATGAAGGTAGAATAACAAAAGACACTATACAATTCTTTGGAAGCACAACATGGCATATCTTTTCGCCCATGGCATCCTGTATGAGAGCAGTGTCACCAGACATTCTTCCAATGACTTCACCGGTTGTTTTCATATCAAAGAAGCCAATGTCTTGTCTTAAAACTGTTCTCAAGTACAGGCCTCCAATGCAAGCAGCCTGTCTCTCCCATTACCTTCCAACATGAAACTGCTGCAATCAGTGATACGGTAACAACAAACTTAGTGTGCAACAAATGATTTTTCTAAAAGGGTCAAGTGATCTGTAATGCCCAAAATTACACTCTGACCAACAGGACAAGCCAGAAGAAGACAAAGATTCTTGCATTGAAGGTAAGATTGTTAGAATCAGCTCCCAATACATAAAAATCTTGAGTCAGAAGCATAATTCCAAATCGCCTGTATTGTCCTAGAAATCTTACTTGCTTGATCTAAAATTTCGCATTGGCTGCTAAACCAGCAATCTTGCTTGTATTTGTCTTCTGTTCACATGCCAGCAGAACTTACACCATTTTCATACACGCATGTATAGAATAGTCAGCAGGATACTATAACTAGAGATAGTGAATTCAAATTTTAAATACCGACTTCAGCCTAACAAAGGTGCAATATGGCAAAGAAGAAGATTTAATCTGAACTTACGTAGAAAAGCAAGGATGAACGCATAAGCAGCCAAGTACACCTGCTGTAGTACTGCCTGAAAATCACACCACAAGGAGCACTCTGAGTTAATAGAACAGGAAACAAATTGGCCGGATTGATCAAAATTTTCAATATGGAAACAAGGTGATTTTGGTGCAATAAATATTTGGTGACATAGTGAGATGTAAGAGCATTTTTAAAGTGGCTAGGCCATTAACATGTTGCACACATGGGAACAAAGTTGTAGACCCAAAATCTGACTTAATGAACCAAAGTTAAGATCTTCAAACACATGAATGGTGCAGCCACTGTCTTGGTAACCATGCACTGCTGATGCACATAAGTACAAGGAGCATGCACCATTAGTCTTATTTGCAATTGGATTGATTATAAGTCTAGCCTCAAAGACCTCAATCTTGCAGTACCAATAAGACAATATCAAACATACAGTGGGTAATTAGTTGCATATTCACAATTTTATGTCTTGTACACCCATTTGACTCCAATAGCTCTGTGTCCTTTTGGAAGAAAAGTGAGCTCTCATTTAACATTTTTATTTATAGCATGAATCTCTACCTTCATTGCCTTCCTCCACTTTGTCTCCTTGGAAGCTTCTCCATACGTTAATGGATCAAATCTTGCAAAGAGACATAGATTATTGAATTCTTCATCAAAATTATATCAACAACATGACTAAAGTTATATATGTCTTGGATGCTCCTCATTTTCCTCATAATTAAGCTCCTCAAATCATCATCATTTGGCTAAATTTTGACTTGACGAGGTGACGATGTTACTAGTGTGTCTTCCTTTTGCCTCTACTCTTTATCAAGAAAAATTTGCTTCAACTGGTTACTATTCTTCCAATCCCATATCTGCTCCTGATTAAACACGACATCTCTTAACATCACGATCTTGCAAGTTATGGAATTGTACAGCTTGTAGCCTCTAGAATTCTTGCCATAGCCCAAAAAAATGCACTTTTGGCTTTTATCTTCCAACTTTGTCTGCTTTGCTTCTTGTACCATTGCAAAAGCAATGCTCCCAAAAATTCTGAGATGATTGACTTTTGGCCTACGTGAACTCCAGACTTCCTCTAGCATGAAATCTTTGTTGCACTTTATCAGAAACCTATTTAACAGATAAACAAAACAAGCAACAACATCTCCTCAAAATTCTCTTAGAACATTTCTCTCTTTTAACATACATCAAACCATATTAAGAATTGTTCAGTTTTTCCTCTCCAAAACACTATCTTGCTTTGGTGTTTAAGGTATCATGAATTAGTGAACAATCCCATTTTCTTTGCAAAGATTTTCAAACTCCTATGATGTGTACTCGCCTCCATGATCAGTTCATAAACATTTTATTTGACTATCACTTTGCTTTTTAACTAAACTCTTAAACTCTTTAAATTTGGCAAAGGCTTCTTTCTTCTCCTTCAACATGTAAACCCATGTTTTTCCACTGTAATCATTTGTAAACATCAAGAAATACTGATTACTTCTAATGGAGATAGGCTCAATGGGTCCGTAGAGATTTGAATGTACTAACTCAAGGTGTAATGATGCTCTTCTTGATTTTTACTTCTTGAAAGGCTTCCGTTGTTGCTTTCCCACAATACAAACTTCACACAAATTGCTAGGGGCTTCGATCTTTGGTAGTCCTATCACCATGATTTTCTTCTTCGGCAACTTTAATGCCTTAAAATTTAGATGTACATAGCAAAGATGTCAAAGAGTAGAGTTGTTTAGAGTAGTTACCTTCAAATAATTGGACTCATTAATGCCTAGCTTTAATAGAAACATTTTGTTCTTGGCCATTGTCACATAAGTAGTAAGATTATTATTTTTATCACAAATACTAAGAGTCAAAATCTTCATTGTTAGATCATATCTTCTCTCCGACAATTGCCCAATGCTCAAAAGATTATTTTTAATATCATACACATAATAAACATTTGAAATGTAAAGTTGCCTTCCATTATAGAGTCCAAAAATGACATCACCTTTCCCTTCAATCATCCTCTTGGAGAGATCACCAAAAGTGATGTTGCCCATTTGTCTTTAGTCAAGTTTAGTGAAAAATTTCTTTCTTCCACACATGTGATTAGAGGCTCTTGTGTCAAGAAACCATGTAACAAATTGAAGTGGTTTTGGTTCATTGTACGCCATTAGTAAAACTAGCCCTTCATTGGCTTCTTCTTTGTCAACTAGATTTGCTTCTTCTCCTCCATTATTTGTGTTATACCAACAATTATAAGAATAATGGCCAAATTTCTTGCAAATTTGACATTGGGTTATAGATTTGTCAGACTTTCCGCTAGTATTTCTACCACTTCCACTACCTTAACCATGTCCTCGACTACGACCTCCACCTCTTCCATAGTCATACCCTTTCTAATCAGTTTCATTTCTATCATTGTGGTTGCTGCTTTGCTCGTTGGAGTAAGAACCTTAATCGCCTTGTCCTCTTTATGCAGTAAATCTTCCTTGTTGATAACCTCTTCTAGATGATTCATTCTTCTTAAGTGAAAGCTATGTCTGTAGTGCTTGCTCCAAAGTTTTCTCCTCTCTTTTCTTTTGTATTCTCTATTCGTAGGCTTGCAAGGAGCCTAAGAGTTCTTTAACAATCATCTCTAGATTTTTTGATTCTTTAATTGCCACAGCTATAAAGTCAAACTTTGAGTCTAGAGATCACAAGATTTTCTCCATAACTTGAATATCCTTCATTTCTTTGTCGCTTCTTCTCATCTAATGAACAATAGAAATTACCTAAGAAAAATAACTGAAGATTGTCTCTAAGTTCCCTTGTTGTAATGCTTCAAAAAATATATTAATGTTTCAATTGTTAAAAACAATACTTAAGAAAAAACTTTTCATAAAAATCAATTTTTCCAATTTAGAAGATTTACTTTACCATATTAATTTTGAATTCTTTTCATTTTTGGGTGATAGCTAGAAGAGAAAAAGTGACTAGACCAAAGCACCACAAATACAAAATTTACATTATTAATAACCATAACAACAAAATATGCATACTCATTTTTGGAGCTCACTTCTTTTTCCTTGGATAAATGTTGATAGTTAAAGGTAGCAAAAATTGACCAAACTCAACCACTAAAAAGAGACTTGATCTAATCAATATTAAATAAAAATGTCAATGAAACCCATAAAATCATTTTAAAACTCAAAAACTAAAAACTTGAAATAATTTAAAATTAGAGTAACATGTATGTAATCTCATCTGAAATGCTTAAAATTTCATAAATTTGAAATATCTAAAATCTAAATTATTATATACGTGAACAACTCAACCTAAAATCAATTTGATCTACCAATTTGTAGTCTTTGATGTTAACATTTGAGTAGTTCCTATGCAATTTCAATTACAAATATAGATAAAATAATATTTTTTGTACAAAAATAAAATTCTGACAAATAATTATAATTGTTAAAGATCATAATTTTGCATCTTTGTTAATTTCTTTAAATAAATTCATTCTGTTAACATAATACTTACTTTGACAAAAATATATAAAAAGAATTATAATTTATTCCACTATTAAGATAGAACAATGTTAGATCTTAATCAACCAATTGTTGGTTAGGTGACTGCAAAATAAGCATATTTGCTGACAAGTTTGTCTAAAGAATATTAATTATCTTGGTTTCACTTTTTCTTTTTATTCTTTTATTTTTTTATTTTTTAACAGCAAGTAAATTTATATGCAGTTACCTCAAAGGACGGTAACCAACAGTGTACACCCAATTGACATACACAAGCCAATTGCTATTCAACATTACAAGAGAATGGCCCTGCAAAATACATAGATGGCCACTTAACTATACAAAATCTAACCTGTATAGCAACACTGCACCCACAAAAAAACCAAGTGACAGTGAACAAAATCTCCCTTGGAGCCATAAAAAGAAGCCCCCCATTTACAACCAGATCCTTGGATGCATGTTAAAACCCAATATTACTCTATTACAATCAGAAACTACAAAACACCTGAATAGAGAGGGATTTGTCTATTCACCAATTGACCTGTTACCTTCCTGATTATACATGGTTTCACTTGTTATAGTATAAGCATAATACAATAAAATCTAATTCCTAATTAAACTCTGCAAGGACGAGAAACTTATCTTTTTTTTTTTCTTAACTGAATGCAATAGGATATCCCATCGGTCCAATGCAGTTCTCACAGTAATAAACCATTCATGTGAACTAAATTTAATTGTAGAATTGTATTTAAAAAAATACATGAAGAAATGTTCATGTATATTCATGTAAATAAAATTTATCATAGTAAAAGTTATAATTACCACAATATGCTTCAATAAGTAAGATTAAGGTCCCAAAGTATACATGTATGCTTGACACAAGCTGTGAGATGTATTGTTAAAAAGAAAAATGTAACAGCAAAGCAACAGCATTGAACCACAAGAGATAACAAAAGAAGGGTCAATTTCCAAAAAATACATGTATATTTTGCATTGCCTATTGTTTTGGTTTCTTCTTAGTTATTGACTTGGCTTAGGACGCCATCTTCCCAAAATTTCATTTTGAGAGAAAAGCTACAACGATGTAGTTCTTGGCTCATTTTATGTTAATTTGTTTTCTTTTTCTAAATCTACATTAGATTTACCCTATGACATGTGTATGTCAAATCAGACATCCATGTAGAGACCTATTCAAGAGTTGATGATATATTTAAAAAAAAAAGAAAAAAAGGTGAGAGATTTAAACAAAAGGAAAAGTTCTTGTACTTTTTTGGGATTAACTCCATAAAAGATAAAAAATAATCTAAGTGGCCATAAAAATGGCAATCACAAAAAAATATTTATACTACATGTATGACTTTGATATTACATTTAATTTAATTTTACGTGAGGGAAAAAATTATTCTGTTATACAGTTCACAGCAGGTTGAAAAAAAAGAAAAAGAAAAACAAAGATTTTAATTTAGACTGGAGCGTCATAGCTGGAAAGTCAATACTTTATCTTATGTCAAAAGAAGAAAGGAACTCCATATGTCCATATGTCCAAACGGTGGGTGACGTAAGATAAATATTTGTAGTTTTATTTTTAACTGTAATTATGTATTAAAAATTAAAAATTTACAATTAATAATTATGATAATATTATGTAAACTTACATTTGGGATGTATCCTACTTATTTATTACATTCATACGACTTGATAGAAAAGCAAGAACAAAAGGAAAAGGAGAAGGTTGCACACAGATTGCAAGCCTGTCCACTTTCTGATCTAATCTACTTTCTACGGGAACCATCTTCGTGATTTGTGGAGACAGTACCTACAAATTTCCTCTCCAATTACTCCACTGGTGGTTTATCAATAAAGTATGCTTGATTTGGTAGAAAGTACTGAAAAGAACATAAGATATCATGACATGAAGCAAAAAGGCAACATTGAACGGTTGATTCTGGGAGCTGTTCTGGTCTAATTCCAGTCTCTGAATTTGTTAGTCCAGAGCAAGAGAATATGAAAATCAGAGGAAATCAATTATCCAATACACTGCAGAAATGTACGTCAATATATACCCCAAGAATTATCTCCCATGTAACATAGAGGAATTTATTAAGGAAAAAAAATTTCTTCCTGTTTTGGAGAATGTTTGAGAAGAAACTCTAGAAAGTGGGAACAGCTAAAACAATCTCACAGATTTGGTTCACCAGGAAGTATAGTTTTGGTAACTAAAGGCAAAGAGAATGTGACCTAGGCCATAGGTTGCTCCAAAGATGATATTTGGAAAGTAGGAATTTTGTCTGATGAAGTATGTTGGAGTGATATAGAATGCAAATATTTGGAAGATACTGGTTAAAACACATCGAACAAATGTTGGGGTTTGCCGCTTGCTGCAAAGGGGGCATTTTGCAGTATAGAAAAACTAGAGGAGCGGCGGAGTATTTTAGATAGTGAGATTTGGGAAATGGAAGAAGCTCAAAGAGAAGTTTTTGTCCCTCTCTGTGGTTGAGTTATTATGATCTGTCCCCAACACTGAAAGATGTTTCACCCACCGTGCCATCTTCCCAAAGCATTACGGAATTAAGAGGAGTGAGTTGATAGAGTTATGAATGGCTTAAGGTTACCACCTTAAGCGAAGATGAAGCGATGATAACTTGGTGATCATTGGTGAAAATTATTTCTGAAATTCAGCAACACATTCTTTCTTTCAATATTTCAAGAAAGTGTCTCAATTTTTTGAAACTTTGAAAGTAAATGAATTTGATTTACATATCCGAAAACCAACCAATGACTTGGAATCAGTAGAGAATATGATGATCAGAGAATTTACAGCAGTAAGATGCATGATTTTGCCCGCATTATTGCATGGAATGAATGTCGTGGTGCCCAAATGGCCGAGGTTCTATATCCAAAGAAGCATATCATTTAGGTTTAACGTTTCCCAACCACACACCATCTTCCTATGCCTCTAAAGGCCTTACAAAAGTGCGAAGCCTGTTGTTTGTGAAACCTGAAGGCAGGTTGCTGCCGACAATAGCGAGCTTATCAAGATTATTCAGTGAATGCAAGAGTGTTGAGCCACAGATACGGAGAATTTTCAGAGATACCTTCCTCCATCAGTAAATTGGTTTACTCTACAAAAGCAAAAGCTGTGAGAACTTGCCTTCATTGGGTAAGCTGCAATTCCTCGAAACTCTGACCTTGAGTGAAATGTATTAAGCTAAAAAAGTGGGGTTTGAGCTTTTAGGAATAGAAAATCATGTTGGTGAGAGTAAAAGTGTATTGTCGTCGTTGTCATCTTCACAGGTCGTTGCTTTTCCTAAACTGACAAAACTTATATTTGATTGGATTACTAGTTGGGAGGAGTGGGTTGATTATAATGATAATTATGATGGCTCTACCAAACCTGCAAGTATAATGCCATCCCTTTGCTTTTTGAGAATTAGTTACTGGAAATCAAAGAAAGCTATCGTCTAAGAGACCATTACAACAAGGAGAAAGGAGAAGATTGATCAAAAATCTCTCACATCTCTGATGTCATAATATATGGCTGATACTCTCTGCTTTTAAGCCACCGCCACCCTTGCTGCCACTGCTGGGTATTCATTCATTTTCCTTTTTTTTTTAATAATTTTAAAATTAGTTTTCAGTTCAAGAATTTTACACATGGTATGATCATGCTCTTCATCACTCCAGCATTTTCATGACATTGATATAGTTGGTATATTCTCTTGTATTTACATTCTGATGATGGTAAAGCAATGAGCAACAACAACTGTGGTTCGGCTTACCGTCACTCCATCTAATGCATTCTGTACTATCCTCTCTGATTCTGCATCTAGCGCACTGGTTGCCTCATCAAGCAAGAGAATTTTGGGATTCTATAGTATTGCTCTTGCAATGGCTATTCCCTGCTTCTGTCTGCCAGACAATTGCACTCGCTGTTCAATTACAGAGGTGTCATAACCTTGTGGTAAGGAACTAATAAAATTGTGAGCATTTGATGCTTCTGCAGCTGTAGCTATCTCGTACTCAGTAATGTTTCCCTCCTTCCCGTAGGCTACATTTATCCTGATGGTTTCATTGAATGGTATTGGTTCTTGACTAACCAACCTATCTGCTGTCTCAGCCAGCTTAGCTTTAACTTCCAGATTTTGACATCATCCAAATATATATGACCAGAATCAGGATCATAAAATCTCTCCATGAGACATATCACCGTAGACTTGCCATTGCCACTGTCTCTGACTAAAGCAACAGTCTGCAAATAAAATTTCAAGCTGAGTAAATGAATTGTAAGAAACAGTATGATTGCAGCCAGATCAATCCATATTTTTCAACTTGCTTGAACTCATATTTCTTAGCACTTGTTGCTTCGTTGAGAAGGAGAATTTATGGATTCTTCAATATGGCTCTAGCAATGGCAATTCTCTGCTTTTGTACTCCAGACAACTGGGTACCATGCTCACCAACCATTGTGTCAAGCCCCTAAAACCTAGACGCAATCGTTCTAGTTAGAGATACAAAGCTTAACAACAGAATAAAAAATAATTGGTTAAAGAATTGTAAAGTAATATGCATATAAAAAAAGCGGAACACTCAATGAAGTTGCAGAACACTTGCCGAAGAGCAGACAACTAAGCATTTGGCCTTCTGGAAAAAGCATTACATGCCATTTGTTCATAAAGACAGTAGATTTACCTGAGGAAGAGTGCCTATAAATTTGGCTAATCTCCCGATAAGTTGCATTCTCTTTCCCATATGCTATGTTCTCCTTTATGCTAGTTGCAAACAGAATAGGTTCCTGGCTAACTAGCCCAATCTTGTGCCTAATCCAATTGAGCTTCAATGTCTTGAGGTCAAGACCATCTACGAGTCCTTGACCAGAATCAGGATCATAAAATCTTTCAATGAGGCTTATAACAGTCGACTTCCCACTCCCAATTTGCCCAACTAAATGGAAGAGATGGAGGCAGGGACTTGAACTGTGAGCAGAGTAGGTCGCATTCCCCTGTTACTGAATTATGTGAATGGATTTCCAAGCTTTTAAATTAAATGAGGTAGACCTTTTACATTTCAGTGTTTTATGAACATGTGCGTTTTTCAGCATGGGTAAATTTTTTTCTGTTGTCTCACAGCTTTATTGGGACTATACCTCCCTTTCATCAATTTTATTAGAAGAGAAAAAAGTTGAGGTAGGTATGACTTAACGCTGTTGTAACTCTTGCCATGTTATTTTTTAGCTTTGTTTGGGTTGAACTGAATTTTTCATGCAATTGTCTCTAGAACATTGTTTTCAGAGTCATTAAACCCATCCCCTACCTTGGTCATTGATGGCTACTCTGTTCCCATGTATCTAAGAGGACAGATTCAAAATATATGCTTGAAGGATACTGCTGCTGAAAGAGATGATGATTATTTGTCTCAGTTTTGAGGTAACAAGTAAGTTCTATTTCTACCATTCTTCTTAGTTTCTTCTTCTCTGCTTTTATAGATGTGATTTTGTTTGCAACTTCTGATTCTGTGTCTCAACAGGAAGGAAATGCAAAATTCCAAATGTTAAGCTGTTAACATATAAATTAAAGTAATTCCGTGTGGCTCTTCCATATTGGAACCTTATATAAATGACTTGTAATTTAGCATGTTGTTTTTGCTGATACCAAGTGGGAAATTCATGGTCCGTACTCCTTCCTCTATGTGCCCTGTCTCATATGGATTGAATGGGTAGGTTGTCATGGGGACCATTCGGCATCGGGTTTTGGAGGTTGGCAAATGTAAGTACTTTGACATTCTATCTTCATGTCAAAAATGGAACTCTGGTTTCATCGTAGGTTAATTTGGTTCGAATCTTCAAAACCTTGTCCCTCGGCTGTAGGCAACTGCTTTGGTTTGCAGGGTAATTTTCCATAGCTTCTTAGTTATCTATTTGAAACATAGTTGCCTAAACACTCTTGTTTGCAAGTCCTTGAAATTCTATCTCAGTGAACTGGGAAGTAAGGCTACTGCATTGCGAAACCTGAAACCTGAAATTATATTGGTGCCAAGAGGTAACTCGAACTGTGTAATATGTCAAATACCATGTGTTAATTTCAGTTATGCAGGACAACAGCATACCTGGATGGTAGAGTTGCTACTGGCAGGGATTTTTGTGCCACTCCAGTGCGTGGTACATTGAATTCAAAGATGATTGAAGCAAACTTTAGATTTATGGTCAGTAATAAGAAGTTAGTTAAGTTTTGTAGCCAGCTATGGGTGGGTAGCGAGCCTCTCCGCACATGATTCTCTAGGCTATATGCACTTGGTGGCAATTAACTCTGGCCCTGTTGCCTGGGTTGGAAGATGGGTGGAGGGGATATGGGTTTGGAAGGTTAAAAGGTGTCGACCTCGGTTTATTGGGAGCTTCCGTCACATCCCATTTATAAGTTCAACACAGATGGCTCGGTTATTAGCAAAACAGGTATTGCGGGAATTAGGAGAGTTTCGAGAGACCAGGAGGAAAAGGTGAGGTGTATGTTCCCAAAACCTATGGGTGTTAGCTTCCCCAAACTCGGTAGAATTGAAGGGGATTAAACAAGTGATTCTGCCATAGGCACAGTGGGATGGAAAACTTGATTGGAAACTTGTGGTAGAAAGCGACTCCAAAGCAACAGTGACTTGGATAAACCAACCAGAAAAAAGACTTTGCGAGTAGATGATATTTTCAATGAGATTGAAGGTGTATTATTACAAGGAGTTACTGTTCAGTACCACCAAAGGCAAGTAAGTGGTTTTGTATGCTCTATGGCAAAGATGGGAAACACCAGAGGAGTCCCTTTTCTGGCTTGGCTGTGAACCATGTTGTAATTTGCTCACTAATTATGGTTGGTTCTTGGCTACTTATTCAGTTGGAGGATTGTAAATTACATGATCTGATTATATTTTCCAAGTTTTAGTCGGATCAATGCTGCAATTTGCTCCTTACTAAACCTTTTTTGTGATTTTTGCAGGCTGGCTTTTTAAGTAGGGGCATATGAGTCCCATTTCATTTTTACATTTTGTCAATGGCGTGAGTGAAGTTTCATATGCTGTCCAATTACAAAATAGTAGTTCAATTATGTAGGAAACTTTGAAATACGGTGAAAGTTGTTTAGAGGAGTAGGAGCTGTAATTGGGATATTTTGGTATTGTTTGCCCTCTGAATTTTGGTTTATAACGCTCCCATTTTGTCCTGAGTAGCTGTGTTTATATGTATTATTGTTGAGTATCTTCATATTTGTGAATATATCGTGTATAAAAGCACGACTTTTCAAAAAAAAAAAAAAGATAGAATTGAAATTATCAAAAAGCTCAGAATGTGGATAAACAATAAGGGACATGTACACACGGCAATTTTGTTTATAAAATTGAAGAGAGTTTCTAGCTTATTGTCGTAAGCGTGACATCAAACTATGCAGTTGTGAAATGGGCTTATATCTATATAAACAACAAGAAGAGTTTGTGTGCCTGTGTCTTTCCCTTTGTTGGTCCATAGCAAGAACTCAGAATAAAGCATTAAAAATTGACAAAGGAAAAACAGTAAAATAGAAAAGTCAGCAAAAACTTGAGTGCATCTCTTCTAAAAATTTTTAGAATAAAATAGACTAAATTAAAGATATATATTGTAAATTAAAGATATATTATTCTATAAATTTTAAAAAATTATTAACTAATTTTAATTTAAAAAAATTATATAGTTATTTATTTATTTAAATATTTTAAATATTTTATTATAATATACCTAATTTAAAAAATTATGAATTTATTTAATTTATTATCTAATTAATCTTTTATTCTTATTGACGAGTGATTAAAAGAAAGTCAAATCAATTTTAACAAACTTCTTTTTTCTTTTATTTGGGGGAACTGACAAACTTGTCCATTGACCTTATTTTTTCTTTTTTAAAAAGGTTGGATCTATATATATATATATATGTATGGCCATGTCTGTCCGTCTCTTTCTAGCCCAGCTTGACTCTTTCTGCAAATGTGTTGATTGCATTTCATACTTTCAAGTGCTCGACCTTTTACTTGGTCATCCAGTGTGGCGGTGACAGAAAATTTACTTGGGACATGCTTGGAAGTAGCAATACAAAAGGCACGCACACGGCAGGCTATACATTTATGTTTTGTCAAACCCGCGGGTTCAACACGTTCACTTGTGTCCGTTAGAAGAATTTTGAAAAAAATAGTATACAGGCTGGTTAGACGCGAAAATACATGTTGGATACATGGTGCTAATAGCTCAACCGATCTAACAGTCATATGAATAAATCCACTACCAAACTCCAAATCAATTTGGTTCTCTTCTTTAATTGGGCCAAAAATAATTTAGAATAAAGTTGAAAATTTTACTTTTGATTTGTTTAAATAAATTGTATATAATTATATTATTTTATTAAAAATTCTTATAAATATATAATTAAATATTATTTTAATAATATTTTTATTTTTTATAATATAAAAATATTAATTATTTTTTTTAAAATAAGAACTAACCTACTAATCCAACTATTGGGTTAACGGTCAAATTATTAACCTATTGAACCATATTAGATTAGAGTTCGAAGTTGGTTTAAAAACTATGATTAGATATTATTAAAATATATTTAATTAAAAAATTTTTTATTAAAAATAATTTATTTGTCATAAAAAAAAATTTGGTGAAAAGAAAACTATAGTGTAAATAAAAAAGTTTGAAGTCACCAATAGGGGAAAGTCTATTGAAATAATTTTATTTCAAAAAACAAGCAACGAACTCATGTTACAATCATAAATTATTGTTTTTTTTTAATCTCTTAATAAAGATTTCATGTTTGATAAGTTTTTATGATTACTACATATATTAGATACATGTCCAAATTTCTTTTTGGTTCATAGAGGCTAAGATTTGAACTTTAGATCTAAAATTAAGAATTTAGGTAATTCAATTATTTGATTTGTGGTTAGTGACAAACTTCTCCTAAATTTCTAAGAGTTAAGATGTCTCATATTCATACAATAATTCTAACATAGCGGTCTCTTTGCTCTACATAATAAGGTTGACTTACTACATGGTATCCACAAGATAACATTATAGTTTTGATAAAATATAAAGAGAATAACTCTACAAGCAAGATTGTTAAAATCCAAATTCTACTTAGGATTAATTTGAAATGTTAAGGATTGAATCATATAATTATAATAGTCTACTAACAATGAAAAAAAAATAAAAATTAACTAACATTAAGTAATATAATTCACAATTAAGTATTTTGTACATATCAACTCTATAAGAATAAGAAGAATTAAAATGATTATCTTCACTTGTAAGAAAAAAACATAACATCTTCTTTTCTTATAGTTGTCATTGAATAAATTTTTGAGAACAAATAATCTTCTCTACATATAAGTATTTACTTACCTATATTTAGTATTCAAAATTAAATAAAAACATATCTTTGTTTTCCATTTTTTTATATATTGTTTAATAAGCATGAGTTTTAAAAATTCAAGAATCAACTCATTTTTGCCAATAAACATCAAAAGAGCATACAAAATGATAAATAACAAGTAGAGAAAATAGAGTAAAAGTAGGAAGCTATATATTGTCTTGTAAGATTTATAATATGTTTTAGTTAAAAAAAATACAAAATCTCAAAAACTCATTGCATAAGAAGTGCAAATTGTAGGATTAGATTGTGATTCTTTTGATCCTACAATTTGGATTGAGACTTGTGTCAAAAAGATCCTAACATGATTCAAATCTTGAACTTCATGAATGATTGTAAAATCATCTATGAATGGATTTTAATAGCCTTGGCTATAAGGATTACAAAACTTAAAAGTTTTCATTAACTATTTAGTGTAATCCCGAAATATATATTAATCACAATATAATTTTAGAAGGAAATGGTCTATAGCTTGGCAATGGTCATTAATAATTTTCTTTCCAAGTATAGAGACTATTTGTCAACAACACCTAATGCAAAAACGTGTGGTAAAGTTTCAAACACTCTATTGCCAGTTGTGTCCGGTGGTAGAACCATCAGTGTTTTCGTAACTTCAAACTCTAACATTCAGATCCTTGTCTGAACAAAAAAAAAAAAAAAAGTAAGAAAAAGAAAATTTAAGGACTGCCTTTTGGTCTTATAGGAAATGTAGATCACAATTTAGATATTATTTTCTTACTTAATTGGATTCGTCAACGCCTTTTGTTTCTTTTGAGCATGACATTTTCTACTAATTGAAACACAAATTTTATGGTGCAAATAAAAACCAACGGCAATGAAACATGTCAAAATTAAAACATATAATAATTCTATTTTGCCTGATGTAGTTTTCTTTCCTTCTATTTTGCATCAATTATTCTGTGTTAATGTAGTAAGCAATACTGATATTTGAAAGATGGCGGAGAAAGGCTATCATCCTGATCTAATTACTTACAAAGAAGCATATCACATTAAAAACTTGTAGAAAACATACTCACCTTACAAATAAACATTACAATTAAATGTAAGGTCATTAACGTTTGAATGAAAAATTTCTTGGTCATAAACCTATAATATCACCTCAACATTCAATTTAATTTAAAAATTTAAATTGTTGGATGAGATTCAATAATATATTATATATTAAAAATTATAAGATAACTCAATGTCAAATCAATTTAGCAAGAATCCTTTTTGATTTAATGTTGTGACATAATGTTTAATGAAGAAAAGGTTAACACTCAATTAACCTAAAAAAATAATAATTCTCAAAGTGAATGATAGAAATAAAACCAAGGTTTTTATTGAAGTGTTTATTCACTTAAATTAAATTTGAATTAATTTGGCCCTTGGGCTTACACATATTTATAGGTAAGATCACTTAACTAACTAGAAAAACATTTTATATATAAATAAGAAAATATGTAAAATAAAAAAAATTAAAATTCTTAAATAGTCAGTACAATTCTACAATAATTCTACATGATACTTAAATAGTGAAATTATACATAAGAATCAAGTTTTTTGGAATCTTTCTTTGAGTTTTTGGTGGTCCCTTTGGTCCAAAAAGTTTTGGGCTACCCGTTCTATGTCAATCCCCTCCACTTGGGAAAAACTCGACCTTGAGTTCAAGTTAGACTCTGGATAGAGAGGCTTATTAGTTGAATAAAATGGATAAATATTTACATCATTGAAGGTCCTTGAAATATTCCATTCCTTAGGTAGATTAATGGCATAGGTATTGTCAATAATTTTCTTCAACACCTAATAAGGACCATACTTCTTAAGCTGCAACTTATTGTAAGAACCAACAGGAAATCATTCCTTATGAAGGAACATCATCACCATGTCACCTTCTTAAAATAACTGGCACCTTCACCTTTTGTTGGCAAACTCTCTTTTACTTCTTATTGGCAATCTTTAACTTCTGTTTCACCTCAGCTTGGATAAATTGCATCTACTTTGCAAAATTTTCAACTGTGATGCTAAGGCCTAGGACTCATGGAAGTTTCACCAAATCTAAAGCATGTTGGGGACATTTAGTATAAATAATAGAGAAAGGAGACTTACCTGTAGCACTATGAACTACACTATTATAGGCAAATTCTACTTGAGCTAGGGCAAAGTCCCATTGTTTTGGTTTATCTCCACAAATGCTGCAAATGATATTGCCTAAAGTCTTATTGAGTGACTTAGTTTGACTATCTGTCTAGGGGTGAGTTGTACTACTAAACTTCAAAGATGAATCAAATAACTTCCATAAAGTGATCCAAAAATGACTAAGAAACCAGGAGTCATTACCAAAGGTGATGGTTTTGGGCACATGATGTAAGCATACTATTTCCTTAAAGAACAATTGAGCTACATTTAATGCATTAAAGGTCTCTTTGTAAGGAATAAAATGACTTATTTTGGAAAACTTGTCAACAATAATAAACATAAAATCCATATCGTGTTGGGTTCGGGGTAAGCCTAAAAATAAAATCCATGGACAAGTCTTGCCAAATATTATTTGGAATAGGTAAAGGCATATAGAGTCTAGTATTTTGTGACTAGCCCTTGGTTGTTTGACAAACATAGTATTGTTGGACATATTTGCCAATATCCTTTTTTAATTGCAGCCAATAATATTATTCCTGGATACCAGCGATTGTTTTGTCACGCCCAAGATGACCTGTAAGACCGCTACTATGCAAACAATTTTCTCTCTTAATAAAGATCATGGAATACAAAGTTATTTCCATTTATCAGATAACCATCATAAACATGAAAGTCATTTGCAAGTTATTTCTGAATACATTTCTCTCAAATTGTTGCAAAGTCCTCATCATGCTCATACAATTCACAAAGAGATTCAAAACTCACAATTTCATTGCTTAACATAATTAACAATGATGCTCCTCCTACTTAAGGCATTAGTAACCCTATTTTGTTGTCCTACCTTATGAATAGTTAGAAAAGAAACTTTTGTAGGAAGCAGGACTACCTAGCATGTGTGTCATTACTAATTTGCTTCCAACTAAGAAGATACTTTAAAGCTTGGTGATCTAAGTATAAGATGAATTCACATCCTACCAAGTAATGTTCCCAATGCTTCAAAGCTCTAACAATTGCTTAGAATTCTTTATCATATGTCGACTACTTTTATTGAGCCTCACTAAGTTTTTTAGTAAAATATACAACCGACCTCTTTTCTTGAGAAAGAACAGCACCAACTCCAACTTCACTGACGTCACACTCAACTTTAAATAGTTTATCAAAATTGGACAAGGCTAGCACTTGAGCTATACATAATTTCTCTTTGATGAGAGCAAAACATTGTTCTTCAACATCTCCCTACCAGAACTTACCTTTCTTAAGACATTCAATGATAGGTGCCATAATGGTACTAAAATTACAAATAGACCTCCAATAAAAGGTTGCTAGGCCATGGAAACTTCACGTGTCATTGGTTGTTTTTTCGGAGTGGGCCAATCTCGAATAGCTCGCACTTTGTCCTCATCAACCTAGATACTAGTTGAACTGATTATGTATTCTAAAAAGAGTAACTTGTCAACCATGAAATTGCATTTCTTCAAATTCACATACAACTTATTTTCTTGTAGTACCACTAATACTTTTCTCAAGTGTAAAACATGATCCTTAATTGATCGACTATAAATAAGAATATCATTAAAGTATACAACCACAAACTTGCCAATAAAGGGGTGTAATACCTGGTTCATCAACCTCATAAAGGTGTTGAGGGCATTAAAGAGACCAAATGGCATCACCAACTACTTATAATGACCATCTAATGTTTTGAATGCAGTTTTCCACTCGTTTCCTAGTCTGATTTAGATTTGATTATGGTCACTTCGAAAATTAATCTTTGAAATTGGATCCCTCTAGTTGGTCTAACATGTCATCTAGTTTAGGAATTGGAAACTTATACCTAATGGTAATTTTGTTGATGACTTGATAGTTAACACACATCCCTTAACTCCCATCTTTCTTTGGAGTTTGTATGGCTGGTATTGCATATGAGGTTAAGCTCTCTCTAATATATCCCTTTCATAACAATTCTTCTACCTTCTGCCTTAGGACCTTACTCTCTTTAGGGCTCATCCAGTAATGAAGCAGGTTAGTGAGACTAGCTCCAGGAACTAGATCAATCTAATGTTGGATGTTATGCATTGGTAGCAACCCATCTAGTAACTCTTTAGGTATAATTTCACTACATTCTTCTAACAATGACTTGATTGCTTCTAGAAGCTCTATTTATGGACTGCTAGTTACTTCACCTTTTACTATTAGCACATGCACCTCTTTTAATTCTTTAATGGTAGTCTTCATTTCTTGATTTGAGTGGGTATTATAAAAGTTCTTTCCTTCACTTGAGAAGTCTTGGTTCAAGATCCTCCTTTTATAGGCAACAGTGTATATTTTATCCCATCTTTCTCAAGTTTGTAGACATTTTTTTGGCTTGAGTGTTGAACATTAACATCAAATTGTCAGGGTTGTCTAAACAATAAGTGGCAAGCATCCATGTTTACCACATCGTAATAAACCTTGTTTGTATACTTGTCGATTAAGAAAGGGACCTTGCATCATTCTATTACTCGGAGTTCTCCCATTATTTTGATCCACCCAATGGTGTATGGACTTAGGTGCTTCTTTACTAGTAGCTGCAATTTTTTAATAGTTTCTATCCCAAATTATTTTCTTAACTTCCATTATCAATGATCAAATCACACAAAGTGTTATTAATTGTGCACTTAGTACGAAATAACTTATTTCATTGAGTATCATCCTCCTGCTTAGGAGCTAGCATCAACTTTCTCACCATAAATATAACTCTGTCATCCTCATACTTGTACTCCTTACCATCTGAGAAGCAATATACTTCATCCTCTTTAACTCTGATTACTCCCTCTTGTTGTACTACATTTACTATCCTTTGGTGTGGGCAATCACTAGAATGATGGTTTACCTTATTGCACTTTAAACACTTGCCAAGCATAAACTTTTCATAAGGATTGACACTCCAAATTGTAGCTTTCTTTGCATGTGGCTATTTCCTTACAATCTTGTTAGGTATAAGTTTTTCTGGTTGTCCTGAGGCATTCTGTTTCTCCTTTTCTACCACAAATTTGTGGGATTCAATATAAAACTTACGAGAAGATTCAACAATGCTCCTTTCTTATAACATGATCTCAACTTTCAATGCCATATTCCTAACTTCAGATACATCCATCAACATTTGAACTCCAATTTTATTTCAGATAGCTAGTTTTAGTTCATTAAGGTATCTCGTGACTTGCTAGCTTTCTGATTCCATTAGGTTGTTGCATTCAAATAATTTGAAAACTTCTGTTGAGTATTCATGAACTAATCATTTGCCTTGGCTGCAACATTGATATTGCTGGAATAGGATCTACTCATAATTTAGAGGAAGAAATGCTCCCCTTATGAGTTGTTTCATTTTATACCAGCTTTTAACTAGAGTTTTCTCTTCTCTTCTCTTTCAATCCTTTGTTCATTCCCTCCAAGTAGAGGCCCCTCCTTTATTTGACAATCTACCAATCTAACTTTTTAATCCTTAGATATCTTTATATAATCAATGAATCTTTCTACTTCAGCTAACCAATTCATAAAACTTTTAATATTTAATTCACTATTAAATATAGGAATATCTACCTTTACCTAAAATTCATCTGAGGTTTAAAGAGCTTAGGGTTGTCATTGTTTATACGTAGCATAGTTTGGGTATTCACCAAATCCACCATCATCATCACTAGAGTCTACTAAATAAGCTTAACACATACGTATATTTGTTTCTTCATTAAAATCTATCATGTAGGTTTGACGCCTATGCAAATTTGTAGGGATAGGTTGAGCGAGAGGTTGACCATGAGTAAAATCTTTGATCTAATTCCTTTCATTTCTTTGGTACTTGTTGGCACATTCCACCAAGAGAGATTCAAGTCAATTGTTGATGACTTCTAATCCATTTTCCAACTAATCAATCCTCTAACCTTGGTTTTGCAATGTCGCCTCTTGGTCATGAATAGTTGATCAAATGACCTGCATCCCTTGATCTTTGTCAGCAGGATGATTGCTATTCCCTCCGTCTCGTGTTGCATCAAATTAGGCAAGTCCTGCTCTGATACCAGTTGATGTAGCGTTTAATGATGAAAAGACTAACACTTGATTAACCTAGGAAAACAATAATTCTCAAAGAGGATGATAGAAATAAAACTAAGGTTTTTATTGAAGTGTTTATTCACTTAAATTGAATTTGAATTGATTTGGCCCTTGGACTTACTTATATTTATAGGTAAAATTGCTTAACTAACTAGAAAAATATTTTAATATAAAAAAGAAATTATGTAAAATAAAGAAATTTTAAAATTCTTAAATAATTAGTACAATTTCAAAATAATTTCACATGATACCTGAATAGTGAAATTATACACTTCTGAAATCTTCTTTTAAGTTTTTGGTGGTCTCTTTGGCCCAAGAAGTTTTGGGTTACCCATTTTATGTCATATTGAAAAGGAGTTATCAACTTGATCTATGTAAACTTGTAGACAATAATTTGGTGAGAGTGTGAGTTACGAGCAAAATGTTGTGGCCTATGACAAAATCATTGGTTGTGTGTGCAAGGACAAATCCCTAAGAGAGGTCTTGAATCTTTCCTCCAGAATGTTGAGTAGAGACATTAAGCATTTTGCCTTATGTTTTCAACTCCAACTCTTTAATTCACACCTCATGTAATTTAAGTAGGTGAGAGGATGCTATTAGGATACTTGATGAAATTGTTGAGCGCAATATGAATATCATGCAAAATGTATTGATTTACTTAACAAAATAAGGAAACTAAATATCAGTTCAAACATGCTGAACAACACTTTCAATTCAAATACAATGAATTCAGTCTAACCATATTGGTCAACTGTTTCTGTCATTTAAAACAGGTGGATTTCAGTTTTGCTGATGTTAAAAGAATGTTCAAACTCAGTCATGAGCCTAATGTTTTCACTCTTAATTCCCTTCTCAAAGGTATTTTTGTGGATGAAAAGCCATGTGAAATTTTTTTGATGAGATGTTGCACAAAGGGTACAAATTTGATTTAGTTACTTATACTAGTTTAGTCAATGGGTTTTGTGCACAAGGTTAAATCTCCCAAGCTTTGAGGATATTTGATTTGATGTTAGAAAAAGGCTACTGACCTAATTTAATTGTCTACAACACCCTGTCAGAGGTTTGTGCAGATTGTGAAACTATAATGCAGCTCTTCATGTGCTCAAGAAGTTGGAGGAGGGGGATTTTGAGCCAGATTTAGTGGTGGTATACAGCCCCATCATTGATGGTCTTTTTGTTAATGCAATATGCAAGGAAGGGATGATTTTGAAGGCAGAACAAGTGCCCAAAAAAATGATCCTCAAGGGCATAGAGCCAAATGTTTTTGCATACAATGCTTCGATGAATGGCCTATGTTCACATAATCAAATATGGATGAGGCTGTTAAACTGTTCAAAGTAATGCAGGAGAACAGATCAGATATTGATGCTGTCACATTTACCATCAGTTTTGTTTTCAATTCTATCTGTTGAAGGATTTTTGCTAGCATTCCTTCATATAACACTCAATCAAGGATGCATACGAGTTGTCTAGGATCATGCATATGCATGGCTTGTTGCCAAATGAACAGTCTTGCAAAATAATGATCCAATGTTTTCTAAAAAACAAGGTAATATTAAGCACAATTCTTCAAGAAATGGTTTCTAGGGTTTCTCTGCAGATTCAACCACATTGATTTTGTTGATGAATTTGGTTTCTCACTACAAGACTGCAGGAATTTTTGTTTTAAGACTATTAATACTGCAGTGCTCTCTAGTCTTGGTATTCCATGGAATCAGAGTCGCTACTTCTCTCGATGGTGATGACTTAACATCTGTTTTCTCTTTAATTCATTTTATTATTTGAGCATTTCCTTTTTTTACTTTGGAGATGATGGTGCTGTTAATTGATTTTTCTTTAATACATCTGAGTTTATTGTGCTCAGCTATGAATCCCTTTTGGCATACTCGTTCCTAATTTCTGTTGCTCACTAGACGTTGGTGAAAGTACATTCCTGTAGGCAAAATCTTATGATGCTAGTTCAATGAGCTGTATTTGTTTCAAAACATTCCGCCAGAGGTATAACTAGGTTCCCTTTTATGAATTTAAAATTGTTGTACATGCCAAGATCAAAGTCAAATCTTAAAGTACAGATGGGGAACCTAGTTTCGTTTCTATGTAGGACCAATCTTTGGTGTGAGGGATGGTGTTCCTATAGAAATAGATATCTGCATCAAATTTACTTTGCTTACAATCCGTTGCGTTCGGCATATGTCTGGACAATGGTATTAGGACTTCTTCAGAAAGCTTATTTGTGGACTTAAAGGCAAAACAAATGTATGCGTTGCCATTGAGTTATTAATGCAATGGCTTATGCTGCTGCTTTTCTTAATTTCTTGTCCCTGTTGTTCTAGAGGTGGAGCAACAACCTTTGTTTCAGAAAATTATGGGGCAGAATTGGAGTCATCTTAGTCTCGATGCCCTCTGATGTTAACAAAGAAGAAAGGACCTCATTGAAAGAAGAATTGCAGAGAAGGAGGAGAAGAACTCTTTTCTGCTGTAAAAGTTTTGCAGATAATGACAACACATTCATTTCATTCAAAGTACCCTTTTTAAGGGATTTCATACAATGATGGAGTACAAAAGGAATGATGAATACAACACATCTTCCATACTTCCATGTTGACTTCAACAAGTAACTTGAATGGGGCAAACTTCACCTGATCCCACTCTCTGGTTGATGTTTTTCTGCTTTTGCAAAAGTAACATAAATATGTACTTTTCAAGTTACAATTAGACTAAACATTGCAATCAAACTAAACAACAAAAGGAGTGTTTGCTGTAAAGTTCATTCTATTTTCTTGATCAGCAAGTTTCCCATCTTCTTGTTCATTTCAAGGTTGCATTGCTGGATTGGAACGGGAGTGAAACTAGTTCTGTCAACATCCTCTCTCTTTTCAATCAAATTGTCTGACGAGCCTTTGCCTTTAATTTTCAATTTTACAAATCTTTTTTGCAGCAATTGCCAGGATGAAGAGATCACGTTTTTAGGCTGTAGGCTGCCTTTGATTGGCACACTTATGTATCAATTAGAGTGCTTGAAGTTGCCATTGCAGTAAATTCTAATTCTAATAAATATTTTCAAAAGCTAATGGGCTTGATTTTTTTTTTCTTCTAGTATTTTGGATTTTCATTGCTGTACCTCAAATGTTTTTTCTACCGTGCCCCATAGACTCAGTGCATGACCACCCCATAGACTCAGTGCATGACCACCTGAAATGTGAGTAATAGCTGCTGAATTAAGGACCTTGTGACAATGGGCCTTGGGCCCATTCCAAGCCTAAACGGTTCCCCAGCCTGACACAAGCTAGCAACCCATGGCCTCACTGCGTTCACAAGGGCATTCTCCATTACCATTCCTGCAACCCTTGTTGATTAGCAGTCCACACTCTATTATCCATAACAAAGTATTGATAGGGTTCGACCTATAAATACCCTGAGCCTCTAAGGATTCCAGGTCATTTCTTTCCCTTTTCCTTATTTCCTAAGTTTCTTTCCTTTTGGGCTTGAGCCTAGCACTCCATGGCCTCTCTCTGTCTTACAATAACACAAGCCCACTAGATTAGAGAACTCTTCATCACCTATCTTTGGGCTAGTTGTGATACATTTAGATACAAGGTATTACGATTTACAAAATGAAACATATGAGAAGATAATACTATTTATACTTGGATTCACCCTTAGGAGCCCAATCAAGAGCTTATAAGCAGCACATAAAACATTGCAAACATTTACGGAAGAAAAAATATTGAAACAATAAATATAACTACAGGCAAATGAAAGGGCATATAAAACAATGGCGGGTGTTATATATGGTTGTTTTTGATCTTGACACTACAATAACAATTATTTCCATTGTTGTTGAACCTCATTGTGTGGAATGGTGAAAGGTTAGTTATCTTTTGTCATCTTATAGTTGCTGGTTAATGGTTCAAAAATATGCACTCTTCTAAGCGAGGAGATATAGACCTACAATGGCCATATGATTAAAAAAAAAAAAGTCATAAGGCTTTAAGTTTGGTTAAATTATAATTTATAATTCATCTTTTAACAATTTCATCTTTTAGGTAGAAAAATCATTTGACATTATATTAGGATATTTATGATCAAATAGTCTTATATTCAAATTATATTATCTTTACATTTATTTTTATATACTTAAAAATAATAATTTAAATCATCTTAATAATTCAAGGGGTAAGACATACATCTATGATGACCTATATTTAGTGGAGAAGGTTTGGCAAGAGTTGGGACCACATTATGAGTCTAAGTTGGATCGAATTCCTGGCACTTGGTGGCCTGGTTCTCTTACGGTAGCAGATGTTAAATCTTCCTTGTAAAATTGGGTGTACCCTCCAACCTTCAAACATGAAATACATTTTGTTAGTTTCTTTATGGTGTAGCTTGAAATTTGTTAAGATCATCTAGGCAGGAGCTGAAAAAACAAAAGAATGAAGTAAGATTGACATGTATATTAGTGGCAACTTCTTTTCCTTTTATTTATGAATATCACACTATTTAATTATTTACCATTCTTTTCAATACATAACTGCCTACAACTGCAACCTACTTCCCTCCACAATACATAACTGCGTACCAACCTACTTCTGTCCACATTCAATACATAATGGCGTACAATTGCAACCTACTTCTGTCCACATTCAATACATAACTGCGTACAACTGCAACCTACTTCCGTCCACATAATTCCATCTTTTTCCACCAATTTAATTCTAGTTCAAATAGCCAAGATCACAAAAATGATTAACCATATACAATACAAGCTTGATAAAAAATTATTAAAAATTATTAATCAATAATAAGGATTAAAAATAAAAAGCAATTGAATAAAAAAAATCTAAATATAATAGAAAAATACTGAAAAAGAATTCCACCTGCTGCGTTAACACTTTGGACCTAAATTTTTGCAAAAGAGAAAAAAAAAATCTAGATCTTAGACTTTTCCACGATGGAGCATGTATGTTATCTGGTCAAACACTAGACATTAATTGTAGGAATCCCATGATAAAGTTTTTCAATAATACTTTTTCAAGTGATGGCGAGGTTTTTTTTATTTAGGATGGATGCGTAAATTGAAGGCAAAGGTTAAATATAAATTTATATTAAATTCTAATTGTTAGTTATAGTAATATGTTTTCTTTTATAAATGATAAAATAACTATATATAATAATTTGCATTGAGTGATGTGAACTTACATCTAATTTTTGGGCCCAATTTCTGTGCTTATATAATAGAGCTCTATGCAATATGGCTGGATGCATGATATGACAAATGAGGTCATTTCATGTTTACAATGGTATTTTATATTGATGGACTATATATTAAAAATGTTGATGCAAGAAATCTAAGTGGGAAAGATTTAAGACTCATTGATGTTTATGATTTATTAGAGTTTGGAAAATTGAGACTTTAGCATTTTAAGAATGGAATTTAAATTTTTACTCGAAAAAGGAAAAGAAAAAGTGGAGTTCAAATTTGTATTACTCAAAATTTACCAAATAAATTACAAAGAGTAAAAAAAATTAAAAAATGAAATTGGAAAATGAAATTTTCCAGCATCATAAACTCCTATATGCAAAACTATTAACACTTCAAATTATTATGAAATTTGGACACCATAAATTAATTAGGAGCAAAAATATTTGTTAACCATAGATTAACACTTCAATTCAAGTATTAATTTTTTTTTTTTGTAGTGTGTCTGTGTGTATTAAGCTTATGATATTGGTGTGTCAAGTGGCATACTTCTCCTTACATTTTAATTCATTTTGAATATATAACAACTTATCTTCCACATGATTTCCACGTCATTATGGAAATTAGAAAGCTTATAAGTTAAGTCTTAAACAAGCTTTGAAAATTAGAGAGTTTATAAATTAAGTCTTGGACATACTTTGAAAATTAGAGAGCTTATAAGTTAAGTCTTGGATGCACTTGGGAAATTAGAGAGGTTATAAGTCAAGGATACGCTTCAAAAATTAGAGAGGTTGTAAGTCAAATCTTGGACACACTTTGTAAATTAAAGTAGATATAAGTCAAGCCTTGGACACCCAATTTGTAGGAAATATATAAAAAAATTAATTATTTATTAAAAAGATCATAACTAAACCATAAGTTTCTTTCACTTAATAACTAAAGATAAAGTTTGAATCTAACTAAAAAAAAATTGATTGTAAATATTTGATTTAATTAATTTCTGTTTAATCATGTATCAAGTAAAAGTAAAATAAAAATATTTGAGATGCACTAAGTTTATCTTATATCCAAAAATAAGTCAAAAAAATAAATTTTAAAAAAATATATAACTAAAATAATAAAATATTGTGGATTAAAATTATGAAAGGTGTGCATTACTAAAATTTAATAGTTAACTTAAAAAAAATTGTATATCAAATTTTTTTAACACATTTGAAATTAAAACTCATAATTTATAGAAATTTGACAGAGGTGGGATTCTAATTTTGTTGAAAATTTGTAAGTTGTAACCAAACAAAACTGCTGCAGTCACATTGAGATCTATCATTTGCGCACAGCACAAGGAATAGTCAAGGGTAATATTAACATAATTCTAATTACCATCAACCGCAGCATTTCATAATTCCTATTTGGGGAATCCCTAAGCCAAAAATGATGGGAGATGGATTGTTGATTGGCTCGAGACAGTAAAAAAAAAACAAAAAAAATGTCAAGTGATCGTAGAAAAAAAAAATGCTAAATGGGACAAAAATTGACCAAAGTTTAATGGAGCAAAAAGGGAATAGAGTTGACAACTAGCAAATAGTATATGGCTTAATTGTCCAAAAGGCCTATGACCACTCCTAAGAAGGTAGGTATTTCTTTTTAGAGATTTTTACATTTATATCATATAAATTTTTTAAATTTTTTTTCACATAAATAGAGAAATTTTGTTTAATTAATATTGATAAATAAAATGAAAAAATTCATTTTAAATTTTTCAAAAAAATAACTCTTTAAATATTTTTTATTATTCATATAATTTTTTTTAATAACATAATTTTTCCATAATTAATTTAAAATATATATAAAAATTTTGTTTAATCAAATACTAAAAAAAAAAAAAAAGACTATAAAAGAGAAAATAAGAAATTATTTTTATTGAATTTTGAGCAAATTAATCTAATCAAATTAAAAGATTCTTTTTTCTTAATGTGGAAAAAGTCAACCATAAGACTTCCATTGTCTTTATCATTAATTAACCTTCAACAACCTTCCCATAATAAATGGTAGATAGTCCATTTAAATTTTTTTTTATCAAAACCTTATTGTAAATACATACAAAGAGATTGATCTCAAAAATATTAATTTTAAAAAGTGTGTCATCTTTTCAAAGTAAACTTTATTACAGTAACTTTTTCTTTTACATTAAGTGCTTGCCCTAGACAATTATATTTGACAATGGAATGTGCCATTACCTTCAAATTTCAAACAAAAAGATAAGTTACTACTAAGGAAAAAATTGACTATTAAATTTATCTATTAAATATTTCAGATAAATTTAAATTATGAAAATTATTTATATGTATTTAAATTTATTTCATTTATATCTACTCGTATTTACTTATATCTCTATTAAATAATCTTTTAGACATTTCATTTTTACATAAATTTGGGAAAACTTTTTTTTGTTAATTTTGATAAATAAAATCAATATCTAAGAAAAATAATATGTTAAGTATTTTTTGTTATTCATGTAATTTTTTTAATAACATATTTTTATGTAATTCATTTAAAGTACATCCAAAATTTAATTTAGAGATATAAGTAAATACGAGTAGATATAAATGAAATAAATTTAGGATCAAATAATAAAAAAAAAAAATGAGAAAATTAAAAACCATATTTAATTGAATTGTGGGAAAATTAGTCCCATTAAATTAAGTTTAGTGTTGACAAAGTCCTAGCTTGCAACAATATGACCTCCCACCATCTTTATGATTGATGACCCCTTTAATATTCCTCTCTTGATCCATGGTTTACTTAATTATTTTATCAAAATTTCTTGTAAATACACAGCAAAATTGACCTAGTATATTATTTTTATTAAAAAATATTATTATACTACAACTTCATCACATAAAAATTATAATAATATTATTTTACTGATATAACAAAATTTCATTTAAGCTAAAGGGTCTTGACAAAAACTTGTCATTACTCATAATATCTCTTATTTAGTTTAATGATCCCTCTATAACTATTTCATAATCTATATAATTATTTTATTAAAAAAGCTTCTCATATACTATGATATAAGGATTATACGAATTTGATTTCAATTGCTTAAAAGTGACTTCACATACTATCAAGAAGTATCTAATTAAAAAAATAAAAAAAATTGACATTTACATTAAGATTGAATATGCACAACTTAAACCTTAGTGTCTGGGATTGAAGAAATGATGTTAATTTTGCCAAAGTTTATTTTTCATAATCTAAAGTTTATGCATACTTACATGCTCATACATACGAATTTGATCATTCTTATGTGACTTCACATACTATATAAATCTAAATATATATAAAAATATTTTTACATTCTTCTTAGCCAAAACCATTGTAATTATTTATATTATATAAAAAAACTTCCATGCTAAATTGATTTGTTGCAATTTAAACTTTATACTCTTAGTTTTTTCAATTTACTTAAATATAATTTTTAAAAAAAGAAAGAATGTATATTAATCAATAGTCATTTTTTTAACAAAGATTTTATATTAATTTTTTTTTTAAATTATTTCTTTTTTTTAATTATTTCTTTAATATGAATAAATTAATTAAAGTATCTTTCAAATTAAAAACACTGTAAAATGGATAGTTAAGAAATATAATAATCAGGTTCTCTTAGTTGCACATAAATATAATCTACCAACAAAGTAAACACAAAGCTAACGTATCTTGGATCTTAACCATCCCCTTACAACCCTCTCCTTGTTTTTTTTTTTTCTTTCTCTCCTTATCAATTTTTAAATTATAAGATTCACTGTGCTTGTCTCTAATGGGGAAGATTTAGAAATGTCTTATAAATTTTATCCCCTGTCCTTTACCCAATTAAATAATGGTTCAAATGTTATCATATTTTTTTGTTTAAACAAAAGCATTCAATTTTTTTTTCCAAAATAAATAATTACCGAACAAATTATTATGGACATGACCAAACCAAAACACGTGAAATACCTTCTTGTACCAAAGCTTGAGAGCATAGTTATCCTATGTAAAGAAACACAAGCAGCCTCCTCAGACATCAACCTAAGCAGAAGTATTCCTTAAGATCTCATCTTTCACTTCCTTTGATCCATCAGTTTCTTGCTTTGCGTTACTATACCAATGGCTGGGGCACTTTTTTCTCTGCTGGGGGGCAGTTGGGCTCGATTATGGCTCGTGAGCTAGAACAAAAGGTGAGGCTTGTAGTGGGTGTTGAAGAAGAAGTACAGAAGCTGAAAAGCAATCTCACTGCTATCCAAGCTGTGCTCGCTGATGCAGAGACAAGGCAAGTGAAGGAGGCCACAGTCAGAGATTGGCTGGAGAAGCTCAAAGATGTCGCTTATGACATTGAGGACGTGTTGGACGATTGGGGAGCTGCAATTCTCAACTCACAGAGCAAACTTGGAGATGAACAGGATCCGCAGAGGCCTCTCAAGAAGGTACGCTCCGCCTTAGAGTCCGCTGTGTCTTTTGGGAAACAAGTTGGTCCGCGTCATGACCTTGCTAAGAAGATAAAAGAGCTGAATGGAAAGTTAGATCTTTTAGCCCAAGAAAAAGAACGCTATCAATTTGTTCCTACGAAGGAAACCCAGCAAATCGAGAGACCTATGACCATCTCTATGATTGACACAACAGAGGTGAAGGGTAGGGAAGAGGACAAAAATAGATTAGTAAACATGTTGTTGAGTGAGCCTAATGATGGTGACAGATCAGACCTCTGTGTTCTCTCACTGGTTGGAATGGGGGGCATTGGTAAAACAACTCTTGCCCAAATTGCCTTTAATGATGATGAAAGGATAGAGGCCTACTTTGATAAGAAAATATGGATATGTGTCTCAGATCCTTTTGATGAGATTAGGATTGCCAAAGCAATTCTTGAATCTCTTTTGGGCTATGCTCCAGGAGTCACAGAATTGGAAAGCTTGTTGCAACATATAAGAGAACAAATTAAGGAGAAAAAAAATACTTCTTATTATGGACGATGTGTGGGAAGATAACTCTAGAAAGTGGAATCAGTTAAAACAATCTTTTAAGTTTGCTTTACGAGGAAGTAAAATTTTGTTGACCACACGCAAAGACAATGTTGCAGTTGTTATGGGTTGTTCCAGAGATGGTATTTTGAATGTAGGGCTTTTGTCTGATGAAGAATGCTGGTTAATTGTAAGTGAAATAGCATTCTTTGATAGGAGTGATACAGAATGTGAAGATTTAGAAAAGACTTTTGGTAGAGAAATATCAAAAAAGTGCAGGGGTTTGCCTCTTGCTGCAAAGACTCTGGGGGGAATTTTTCTGTTTAGAAAAGCTAAAGAGGAGTGGCAAAGTGTTTTACGTAGTGAGGTGTGGGAATTAGAAGGTAGAAGAGATATCATTGCTCCTCTATGGTTGAGCTATCATGATTTGTCCCCAGCATTGAAACGATGCTTCTCTTACTGTGCCATCTTCCCAAAAGATCATGAGATTGAGAAGAGAGGGTTGATAGAATTGTGGATGGCTCAAGGGTATCTCAAGGAAGGACAAAGTGACAACTTAGAGATAATCGGAGAAAATTTTTTTAAAATTTAGCAATGCGTTCTTTCTTTCAAAATTTTCAGAAAGATTTTTTTCATAATCGGATGATAATAAGCTGTAAGATGCATGATATGGTCCATGATTTGGCCCAATTGGTTGCGGGGGATGAATGTCTTGGTGTGCAGGTCAATGGCCGGGTGGAGTCAATCATGGGTTGTGTATCCAGGAAAGTGCGGCATTTAAGTTTAGAGTGCACACCATCATCATCGTCAGATAGTAGTACATCATCCTTCAATTCCTTTGAGGGTACTAAAAAATTGAGAAGCATTTTTATTAATGGACGGCTCACAATAGAAGACTTATCACGATTATTCAGTGAATCAACACATGTAAGATCTTTGAGCCTCAGAAGTGGTGACTTTGCAGAGATCCCTCCCTCCATCTGTAAATTGATACAGTTGAGGTGGCTTGATCTGTCTGATAATGGGGAATTGAAGCAGTTGCCTGAAACACTATGTGAACTGCATAGTTTGCAGACCATAGATGTTTCTTGGTGTCGTAATTTGGAGAAGTTGCCTCTTGAGATTGGAAAACTAATTAACTTGAGGCATCTTCATAATGCAGGAGGAGGCCCTAGAAGGTTGCCAAAAGGAATTGCGCAATTAACTGGTTTGAGGACATTGAAGGAGATCGATGTTGGCTGTGACGATAATGATGATGATGCATTTTCTCTTGGCGATCTGAAGAACCTCAATCAACTTCGGGGAAGGCTTCTTATTGATGGATTGGGTGCATATAATCATCATGTGGGCAAGGCTAAGCAAGCAGAGCTCAGGAAAAAGGAATGCATCACTGATTTGCATCTTTGGTTTTCTGATTCTAGAGGAGACGAAGAAGAATTGCTGCTGGAAGCCTTGGAACCATCTCCAAACTTAGAATTTCTTGAGATATTGGGATATGGAGGTAATATATTTCCTGGTTGGATGTTTTTATTATCCAATCTGAGGTCTATTTATTTAGGAGAGTGTGAATCTTGTGAACACTTGCCTTCATTGGGTAAGTTGCCGTGTCTTGAGACTCTTTACTTGCAGGGTATGAGGGGTATTAAAAAAGGGGGCAGGAGTTTTTAGGAATAGAAACTCAAATTGGTGACAGTAAAAGTGAGATATCAGCATCATCATCATCTTCTTCTTCTTCTTCTTCACCAGTAGTTGTTGCTTTCCCCAAACTGACAATACTCAAATTCACTGGGATGCTTAGCTGGGAAGAGTGGGATGATTATTATAACGATAATTATGATGGCACTACCAAACCTCTTCCGATTATTATAATGCCATCCCTTCGCTCTTTGGAAATTTGGAACTGCCCACGGTTGAAGGCACTACCAGATTATATTTTGCAAAGTACAACGCTTCATGCACTGCAAATCCATTACTGCAATTTTCTGGAACAAAACTACAACAAGGAGAGGGGACAAGATTGGTCCAAAATCTCTCACATCTCTCATGTAGAAATAATATCTTTATCTTGAGACTGAGACCATGAAACAAGGCATAGAAAACAAGGTAACTTTATTTATTATTTATTTTTTTATTTTTTGTTTTTTTAAATTTAATAAAATTAATTTTTATGTTAAAATATTTATTTAGATATATTATTATCTATATGTTCATACATTTTACTCATTGTCATTTTCTTAAAATTAGAAGAAGCAATCTTTTTGGACTTTTTTTAAATTTATTAAAACTAATTTTGATATTAATATATTTATTTATATATATTATTATATACTCTCTCGTTTATATATTTTACTCACTGGTACTCTCTCTCTCTCTCCCTTTTTTTTTTAATATTTTTATTGTCTTCTCTCACTTTGAGCACACCTATGGGAAGGAAGAAGAATTGAGTTTGATTTTTTTTTTTCTAAAATGTTTTAAACTAAAAAATTATTATAAAGGTTGTCTTTTGATTGAATCTGTAGTTTCTTAAAGTTTAATTACATCTCATAGATGAAAATTGGTTTGTTAAAACTAATTGCTTGTAGCTACACTTCTTTGAAATTTTTTTCTTTTTCTTCTTCTTCTTGTTACAGTTCATGATGATGAGACCCGCTTTGTGGCATTAAATTGAACACTATTTTTAAAAGTTTTCCTTCTATTTTCTTTCTAAAAAAAATTCACAATTTATATCTATTTTTTCTAGTGGATTTCAGTCTTGCCCTATCATGTTGCAAGCACTTCCCACAAAGGTTTGGTTGAAAAAAAGAAGAAAGCCATTAAGAGAAGATTAGGTGATGAGGTTGAACATTTCCCAATGCCTTCAAAATTGACTTGAGAAATAGGTCGATTGCTGGCACAATAGAAGGAGGTTCAGAGGCAAGGCTCATGGATTTGTGTGTTTATGTGTAGATTATACTATTTTGGATTGTAACTATATTGTGTGCCTTTGACTTTGTGATAACTTTCAGGGCATTACAAATTCTAAGGTGGCAATAATAGATGAGGACAATAGCCCTAAAAGACACTAGTAGGTTGGCTGGTGTAATGGAGCTAAAGATGACATATTTGAATGATTTGTCTTGATGCTAATGTCATTGAAGATAACTCAAAACCTATAATTGATCTAGAAATTACCAACTAAGTCATTTAATATAGTTTGACAACTATCATTTTTATGTGTAAACATAAAAATAAGTCTATGTAGCACTTATTGGCCCGGACCCCATGATATATGAATCTCAAGCACTAAGAAGCCTTTTTTACAATTTGAAGTTGACTTGAGGATAGGGAAACTTTTCAATATCATTAATGGCAAATAATCAAAAGAAGTTATATAAAGAGATTAAAAATTGTAAAAATAATTATATTTTTTTCATTTTTCAATTTATAAAAATATTTTTATGTGAATTTATATTTAAATTAATAAGTTTTATTCTTCTTAGTTTTTCAATCTACCTACAAAATGTACTAAAATTACATTTTGAAACTATTAGTTATGGAATAGTGACTAAATTAAATATTTTAGTTGATACTTACTGAATGTCCTAGTATAATGAAGATGCAAAAGGACAAATACATTTTGGAAGTAATCCAAAATAATTCCAACAAATGAGAGATTTGAAAGGACCAAAAAACAAGATTGTTCCATTCAATTAAGCTTTTGGGACCATTTGATGTGCTGCAGCGTGAAACCTTTAGTAACTTTTCATGTGCAACGGGTGAATAAGAAATTATCCAACAGCCTTCTCATAAGGGAACTGCCAGATCACAAGCAAAAGCATGGCATGAAGTGCAGCTGCTAGGCTGCTGGCCATTACAGTGTAATTATTGGCTCTTTTTGGCAGTCCTCAAGGAGTGGTTGCAACACGAGGACCTCGAAAGAGGTCACCAATCTACCACTCATCTGAGCAAATTTAACTTCAAAGTTTCGGTTGAATCCAAAGCATCAATATGATTGCAATGGTATTAATATTGGTAAAATGCTTGTCGAGAAACATTAAAAGTTAATGGGGGCCTCAAATTGTGGGCAGGCAATGTATCAAAGTTTTTTATGTACGGAAATTCACATTATTCAATAATGAATCATCTAACTACATAGGAATTTCTCTGTTCTGTACGTCAAAGAAATTCCGGGGCCAATTGTTTACTGTGACAACAAGCGGGTCAGGCCCACCCTATTTACTTTGTGAAGCCAGCTCAGAATACTAATTTAGAAATGAAGACTCTTTGAAGCAATCGATGCCCTGTTTTGACAATCAGCAGAAACACATATTGAAAAATCAAATCTTGACTCAAAATTCAAATCATCTGCCCGCATGCAAGCATATTTAAATATGTATTTGGTGTATACAATATAGATATAAAGTGCTGACCATGCTTGCCAGCATCTAACAGCTTCTACACGTACAGCTCTCTTTGGATCATCTAGAGCTTTTGCCATGGCTTGTAATACCTGAGAATGACAAGCAGGCGTGGCAGAAGGTTGTCATTGCCAACATTTCAATAAAATAGCCCCCGCAAGTAAAAACAAAAAAAACAAAAGAAAAAAGGCGTCATATTAATAATCCCAGGTGATGGCTGAATGATCACTTACATCCAAGTAGGAAGATGTGGGTTTAGTACCTTCCGAGCAACATGCAAATGCTATTGAATGCATCCAGCCTGACATATATGAAGGGAATAGGAAAACTTATCTAACTTCAAATTGAGAAAGTAATCACTGGAAACCCTACTAAACAACTCCAATTTGAAAAACTAACCTGAATCCTCATGGGATAAATCCTTGTATGAGGCAGCTCTGATGTGGCAACAAGACACGGGATTGCTATTTCTCTAAGTGTGGCTTAGAATGTGAATGACAAGAATAAGAAAGCTTTCTTCGTCAGTTACAAACAAAGGCACGAAGCAGCCGGAATTGAGGAAGCAAGTTCACTAAGTTTAAGGAAGAATAAAGAGTAGCAGAATGGTATAAGAAATAAAGTAAAATTATTCAGAAAGAAAAATTAAAACCATCTTGTGGGGATATGTGATAAGCTCAAGGAGGCAATTTAAAATGGTATATGTGTTGTCTACGATAGCTTATTGTCCTGCATGCGCAAGCAAAGAAGAGAAAATGCATTACTAAACCTCAGTGGAGTTATTGCTAACAAGGGTGCAAGCATATTGGGATGCAAGTCTTATTTTCCACACGTTGGGAACCAAGAAAAAGTTGCCCGAAAGCAACTTTCAAGTATGCATCTTTATTTTTGTTCATGTGCAAAGGGAAGGGTAGATACACCTACTTGTTTTCCTTTCCTTTCCTTTCCTTTCCCCTTAAAGTTTCATTCATTCCCTATAACTGCTAAAGGGGCGGGAAACTATATGATATGCATGCAACAGTAGGCAAAAGAGACATACCATTCTTATCTGTTAATATTCCTGATAAAACCAGCAGTAGGTCGTATAAAGTATCTTTATCAGAAACATCCTTGCTTAACAGTGTTAAGCCTTCCAGCAACACTGGAATTATCTGTAGAAAAAGTTTCTTGCAGCAATAAGCATGCTTGCCTCACAGGAAAACATAATGGGAGTTTAAGGTCTTTCAAAAACTAACCTTCTTTGCATCATTTAGGATAGCAATCAGTGGAGTATTGGATATATAATAAGCACAAAAGCCCAAACTAACAATGACCTGAAATGGAAGTGTCCAAGCATTTGAAAGCAGTAATTATACCTAAAATACTAGCGTGGCCAGCACTACAAATGTCTCTTCTAGCAAAACATGGGAGACTAGGGGTTCTTTGTGGTATCAGAACTTGATAAATTAGCGATGTCTAAGTGCAACACAATGGACAATTAGCAATTGGTTCAGGAAAGAGAGTGGACCTTGAGGCGATGAAAGGAATACGACAACAAGAAGAAAGTGACAGTAAAAATAAACAAAAACTTAAAGCATTACTCCGCTGTCATTTCCCTGTCCAAACGATTTGAACAATGGTACTTTAGACCCCAAACTCAAATTTTTGGAGTCTCAACATATTGCTCGACAATTTCTATTCTTTAAAAGAAATAAAAATAACCAATGTGTTTTGTATGAAGCATCAAATGGCCCAAGCATTGAGGAACAGTGACATGCTTTTCAATTGTTCCCTATTGACATCACTCTCTTCAACTTTTCTAATTGTTCCCTTCAAAAAGGCAGGCTGCAATGGTTGAGAACAGTGACATGCTTTTCAATTCTCATTTTGCAACCCAAATCCTAATTTGTTTCTTTCACTTTAACTGGTCTGCATTAAGTGATGATGATCTGTGTGCTTTTTATTTGTCAAATGTCTTATTGTGTTGACTGGTTTTTTTTGCAACTGTTTCCGAGCAAGGTCAAACTAATTTCTCCAGCTTTGATGGACGTTAAAGAGAAAGACCAAGAAGGCGGGGGCGCCCGATTCTCAAGCTGGGCTGTTCCCGGTTCGCTCGCCGTTACTAGGGGAATCCTCGTAAGTTTCTTTTCCTCCGCTTATTGATATGCTTAAACTCAGCGGGTAGTCTCGCCTGACCTGGGGTCGCGTTGCGAGAAAAGGTGGGGTTCTTCCTGGTCCGGGGCGACGACGCGCCGCGCGACACTGTGCGAGGGTCGCTCAGCCACCGTTGTCGAGGCGAACGTCGTCGGGGACTTGGTTTTTGGGCCAACCGCGAGGCCGTGCTCACGGGAGGCCATCTTCCGCCACCGACCGTGCCCCCGAGGGTTCGGAGGTGGGGCGGGCAATGTTGTGTGACACCTAGGCAGACGTGCCCTCGGCAGGTTCGCTTCGGGCGCAACTTGCGTTCAAAGACTCGATGGTTCGCGGGATTCTGCAATTCACACCAAGTATCACATTTCGCTACGTTCTTCATCGATGCGAGAGCCGAGATATCCATTGCCGAGAGTCGTTGGGATTCTCATCGTGCAGTCGCGGCGCCCCCCCCCCGCGCGCCGTTCCCAGGGCGACGGGGCGCTGCCTTTCGCTCTTTGATTTCCTTGGCGTGACTTGCGCCGGGGTTTGGTTGTTTGCGCCGCGGGAGGACCGACGTGCGATCGCTCCCTCGGCAGATGGGGCGCGCGACGGCCCGTGGACCGCCGATCGCCCAGCGCCGCGTGGTGAAACGTGTTCGCGGGTTGTTCTGCTGGGCAGAGCTTTCGACAATGATCCTTCCGCAGGTTCACCTACGGAAACCTTGTTACGACTTCTCCTTCCTCTAAATGATAAGGTTCAGTGGACTTCTCGCGACGTCGCCGGCGGCGAACCGCCCATGTCGGCGCGATCCGAACACTTCACCGGACCATTCAATCGGTAGGAGCGACGGGCGGTGTGTACAAAGGGCAGGGACGTAGTCAACGCGAGCTGATGACTCGCGCTTACTAGGAATTCCTCGTTGAAGACCAACAATTGCAATGGTCTATCCCCATCACGATGAAATTTCAAAGATTACCCGGGCCTGTCGGCCAAGGCTATAGACTTGTTGAATACATCAGTGTAGCGCGCATGCGGCCCAAAACATCTAAGGGCATCACAGACCTGTTATTGCCTCAAACTTCCTTGGCCTAGAAGGCCATAGTCCCTCTAAGAAGCTGGCCACGGAGGATCACCTCCGCATAACTAGTTAGCAGGCTGAGGTCTCGTTCGTTAACGGAATTAACAAGACAAATCGCTCCACCAACTAAGAACGGCCATGCACCACCACCCATAGAATCAAGAAAGAGCTATCAGTCTGTCAATCCTTACTATGTCTGGACCTGGTAAGTTTGCCCGTGTTGAGTCAAATTAAGCCGCAGGCTCCACTCCTGGTGGTGCCCTTCCGTCAATTCCTTTAAGTTTCAGCCTTGCGACCATACTCCCCCCGGAACCCAAAGACTTTGATTTCTCATAAGGTGCCGGCGGAGTCCCAAAAGCAACTTCCGCCGATCCCTGGTCGGCATCGTTTATGGTTGAGACTAGGACGGTATCTGATCGTCTTCGAGCCCCCAACTTTCGTTCTTGATTAATGAAAACATCCTTGGCAAATGCTTTCACAGTTGTTCGTCTTTCATAAATCCAAGAATTTCACCTCTGACTATGAAATACGAATGCCCCCGACTGTCCCCTGTTAATCATTACTCCGATCCCGAAGGCCAACATAATAGGATCGAAATCCTATGATATTATCTCATGCTAATGTATCCAGAGCGTAGTGTCACGGGCCGGAAAATGCAAACCCAACCCATCAAGGGGGTCCAAAACAACTGCCAAAGGCCCAAAGGACCCGAGAAGATTCCCCAGCATATTCCCTGTACATAATTCTAGAATGTAATATTTTCTAGCATATTCCTTGTAAATATCTAGGATAGAAATGTTCTAGATCCAAGGCCAAGGGCTATATATACCCCAAGCCTCATTCACTTGTATCATCAAGCATTCAAGCATTAATCCAATCTCTCCTTCTCCAAGCCTCTCCAATTCCTCTTTAGTTTTGCTCTCTCTCTCTCTTTAGGCTTACTAGCAACTTTCCCTTGAAGTTGTCTAGTGCCGCGCGGGTTTTTAGAGTGTCCGCAACTCATCCCGTGACAGTTGGTATCAGAGCCTTGGTTGCTACCATTCAGCACCAAAGATGGCTTCCGTCAACGAAGTTTTTGTGGAGGAGCAAAGCCGTGGTCGTGAGGAACAACGCACCTACGTCACAAAGCGCGGTAAATCGAAGACTGCCCTAATGGAGGCCTTGGAGCTCCCTGTTGCAGAGTTGGAGAAGAACTTCTCAAGGATAGAACCAACCCTTGAGGAGCAGGCTGCCCGAATTGACAATGT